>CM039479.1:27659270-28166809 GCA_022433065.1 Begonia loranthoides | reverse complement strand
AGAGAGAGAGAGAGAGAGAGAGAGAGAGAGAGAGAGAATGTTGGGATCAGAAGAAGTAGTGAAAATAAGCTTGTTCGAGATGCCATTAATATATATTTCATGTCCATTCCTGTGCATTTCGATTATTAACAAACTAATTTTCTCATATTTTGGCTACTTCACGTCCAGACCATTATCAGGTATTTTATATTATTTTCAAACTAATTTATGGACATTTACGCAGCAATTATCGATTGAGAGAAATAGACAGAACACAGGAAAGAATAAACCAACCCAAAATGAAGTATCCCACCATTCTGGTCGGTCCCTCGTCCTCTGGCTCCTGTCACAACCCATAAACAGTTCATTAGAACTACTTTTGGGTCCAAAGTTTGAAAAGTGACTAGAAAATAATACTTGTTAATGGTGCCGTTTAGGCTCGACCCATTTTCACTATGCCCCCCAAGCCATTAGTTGAATGGCAGCCCACATGAGCTAAGATGTACTAAAGCAAAGAAGCCGAAAAATCAAACATCGCACAAGGTCTAATGAGCATGACCGACATCTTCGCGATCACAATGCGAGGTGTAAAACCCATGAAAAATGAAAGCTTGGGTTTGTTGGAAGAGTGTCTAAGGAGTAGTTTGGTATTGTTGTAGTTTTTTTCTTCGGCTTTATTGTTAATGATTTATTAATTATAATAATTTAGTAAATTATGCTACTCAATTATGTTTCTGCTAGATTGATCTGCTGATTTATTGGGATTTTGGGGACCAAAATTAGCAATTCATTATTGTTGAGTATTATTGGTTCACAATAGTTTCCCATGCTAGTTATTTCAATAATTCTTTTCATTAGCTATAATCTAGGTGATTAATTAGTCAAGATCAGACTGAAAAAGGACGAAGGAGCAGTTGCATGATGTGCTTCAATGGAATAGTGGTGATTTCAATAATACCTTTGGTGGAGCAGGCTGCGTTGGGGTTTGGGTAATGTCGGCTTCGAAAGGCCAAATGTATTTCTCTGGATCCTCGCTTCTTCCTAAACTCCAATCATACATTCTTCTCTCTTCCACTGTTGATAGAATGGAGTAGGATTCCTGCGTAAATTGGTGATTAATTGATTAATCAGAGCTCAATGATTAGACAAAATGAGTGAGAATTGCTTGAAGCTTTTTGGATTGCTCCTAATTTTACAAAGAGTGCAAGAGTTTATTGTTTACCTTGAGGAGTTCAAGTTTTTCGTTGAGTTCTTGTTCGTCTAATCCTTGATTTTTAAGTTCTTCCATCTTCCTTTTGTATGCGATTGGAACCTGCCATGAATTTCAGTTCATGTGGATTGAACACATCAATGACTCAAGGACTAACCAAGTTTCCCTCCAAATTTTACCTCTTCGTAAGGACATTTTCTTCGAATTCCTAGTCTTGCGTAGTGATCGACGTCTGTAATTGCTGCATTTCAAACTCAACTCGATAAGAATCTGTTTAATAAGGCACATCAATACGATGAATCAATCGAATTTCACTCGAAATGTAAGAACAGTCTATACACGAATTGAGAGAGAACATTACGTATTCCACGCAGAGCTCTTTCAACGTTAAGAGCCGAAATCAAAGAAGGCGGCACTTGCGGAGCTTCAATGGCGCTCTCTGGCTCGGACTCGGTCGGCATCTCGGTTTCGGCGGTCTCCACCGAGGCATCGTCGGAGCTTCTGACGCAAAACCTAGGCGATTTCGTACAGAAAGAGACGGAATTAAAACGTATGGTGTTTGATATCCGGGTCGGGGATGGGAAAACATTGCGGGAAATGTAAACAGTTGCATTGGTGGATGAGAGGGCCATTCTTTCGATAATGGATTCTTGTCGTTGCTACGCACTCGAGGCATCTTCTCTTACGTAGAGGATTGGGACAAGGCAATTGTTAAACACCATTGATGTGTTATCCTCCCCGCCGAGGGGGAAGTTCATTATTGCAAAAGTGTCTCTTTTCCGGTACATTCAGTGTGTTAAAACGCAGCAAACTTTACAATTGCAATTCTAACACTTCCATTGAAATACAACAAGACGCCATTAAAGCTACAGCAAGAAACAAAATTACAAAATTCCCATTCGCAGCAAACTATAAGCAATCAATACCCAGATTCATACAATCATTTGTGGGTCGAAAAGCAATTCTCTTCGACAGTGCAGAGATGAACTCTCTGGTGCAAAAGATTATACTTGATGTTCAAATCTTGGAAAATTTTCCTCATCTCCATCACGAGTTCACTTCTTCTCCTGTTCTTCTCCCCCCAATCTTGGAAGTTCATCGTGTGATTGACATTCAGATCAATCGAAATCTCATTCACATTTTCTATCTCCTTCACTACCACACTATGAGTGGGTTGCCACAGCTTTGGATTTTTCTCCAAATAACTAAAACACCCATTGAAAGACAGGCAAAAACAGAGATTACTTTCAGAAACAAATCAACTAATAACCAAGAAATACATTGAGCTTACCTCTGTATCTTCTCCTTCATAGCTCCAATCCTCTCCAATGGCGTCATGAAATCGATCGAGAAATGCACTGTGTCGCTCATATTTGGGCTCCTGAAATAATTGCCTATAGGCTTTGTTGCCAAAACTGAGTTTGGATAATACACCTTCTCCTTGTTTAGTTTCAAGAAAACTGTTGATAAGATGTTCATTTCTTCCACCATCATCTGCCAAACAAATCACTAATCAGACTGAACAACACAACGCTACGGAGACCAACAAAAGATTTCGTCCATCAAACTAACCGGAGCACCATCGATGACGCATCGATCACCGACGTCGAACGGATGCATAACGAAGACAAAAATCAAAGCCTCGAAAATAGTTTTGCACGTGTTTCCGAATATGAAAACGGCCACGACAAGCTGAGAACCGAGAAAAAGAAGTACTTTTGTGGTCGCTATTTCTATCAATAAAAGCCACACGACGATGGTTACTACAAATACGATTACCGTCACGAGCTTGTTCAATTGTTTCACAGCCGTTTTCGTGTCATTCAGAGCATGTGCTAGAGTTTTTCTCCCTTGGTAAACCTTCACCTGCACAACATAAGACAACACCAATCTGTATTAAAATCCATTCGCCCCAATTGTTTCTCCGTAGTTTTCTTTTGGGTGAAGTGCATCTTAACCCTTAAATATACGAGTGAAGAGCAAGTACGACATTGTTCCCATCATCGAGATGTCGTAAAAGAAATCACATTTTTATCACTGTTCTTCTCTGTTGTGCGATTTCCAGATAGAAACAACATGTTGCTCAGGAAATCGGTTTCTGGAGCTCGGTAACATCGCCAAAATCACCTCCTGTGTTGAGTTTTCCAATTTGTTGCTATTTGGAAATCGACAAAACAACGTAACAGAGAAGATCACGTGACAAAAGTGTGATTTCTTCAATGGTAACCCTATGTTGAGCGGTAAATGCACCATCAAAACAATACACCAAAAGCAGAATCAACAAGCCAGAAAGCAACTAAAGAAGATGAAGGGTCTGACCACCCAATTGGTAAGACATGTTTTGTCTATCTTTCTCGTCACAGTTCCATAGAATAACTGCAACACAAGCTCCACTTCTTCTTTGATCATGAATCTGAGGAGATCATCCTCTTCGATGCGCCTGTTCAAGTGTCTGGAATAATCAGAATCAGTCTGGAAGGAAAGAGTAAGCATCAAATATAAAGGAAAAGACTTCTCACGTGCTACCAGGCTGAGCAACATTTCTGAATATCCTATAGGCTGCTGCAATTGCCTCCATTTCGTTGGTAATTTCACTGTCTAGTTGCTCATCTTCTCCATCTTGGAAACTTTCTTCCAGCGCCCTGGAAATTGTACTAAGTTCAGAATTAGTAACTGCGTCTACCAACACTTTCATGGTCCAAGCTGAAACCTTTTCCTGCTTTATCTTGTGAAGCTTTCCCATATCAATCACCTCCTCCTTTTTCTTCCCATTATTCTTCGAGCTTCTGATACTCATCTGACCAGTGCTCAATAATCGTCCAACCCTCTCAGCTTCCTCCATAAGAGGAGGCCCTGAGAGGGTCTGCAGAACATATTGATGAAAGATTGCTTCTTGAATTCGATCGAAAAATTGGTTGACGTGAAACTTGGAGGCCAGGATTTTCAGAAATAGAGTTTTTAGAAGCCATAAAAATGCTCCGATCAGAAGAGAAGCTAGAGTCATTGTAACATCCTGCAAAATTAGATTGGTAGTTTTCGATCTGTAAACACTATGATCGAGCTCCTTAAACAAGAGCATCCATGTAAGAAGTACAAGAGCCAGCCATATGGTAACTTGGACCGTCTTCTTCAACCCATGGACGAAATACAAGACCTTCTTCCTCAGCAAAAAGTTCATTTCAATCATGAAAACAATTAAGTGCATAAACCAAGTAGTAACCAGAAGGCCACAGAATGTGACAGTTATCAACAGACACCATTTCCAGCTCTCTAAACCCCAAAGCACTGAGCTTTTCAATGGCCGATAGGTTAAGCTCGCTATTAAGCAACTCACAAAGAATAAAACTCCAACCCATTCAACTACATGCTTCAGTCTCAGTCGCTTGTGCTTCTCTTTATTCAACTCGACTTTCTTGAATATCTCCTCCTCATCGTCGTGCTCCTTCAGAAGGTCTGAGGGGGCCATTAATGATATTTTTGGGGTTACTGCAGTGAATTGAGATTTACCAGGGGAAGTCTGTTTAAAGGAATATCTATGCGGGGAATTGGCACCAACTCGTTCAAGCGAGGTTGCGTAATTTTCTTCAATCATGTTGGAATTAATATGACAAGGTTCTTCCCCAAATCTTGATTTTGGTTTAGAGTAGACAGACCTTGAGAGGGACCTTTTACGGATAATTGTTTCATTGAAGTCAGGAATCTTCGGAGGTTTATTCGAGCTCGGGGGGTACCTAGACTGCTCCGGCGAACTGGAGCTAATCATCATCGACTTTGGTAAATGAGGGCTTAACTCTGTTGATGCTCGTGAAGGAGAATCTGCACTAGATTGTTTGGAAAAAGAAGGTTCTTCTCTGGGTTTTGATGCAGACTGGTTTACACTTTCAGACTCTATTATCGGCTTCGAAGAAATCTCAATTTCGGTCGCAATGTCTACTACCACTTCACCTCCGTTCGCCGTTTTCTTTTCCGACAAGCTTATTTCGCCAGCTTTTGAAGCTTCGTACTTGGTACGTTCCATTAAAGGTCCAAGCTTTCTGGCAAACATAAAGTTAAGCGATGAGGGTGAGAATCAAAATCATACCTGCAAAACAAAAACAGCAAAACTCCTCGCAAAGATTCAAGAAAAGCACGTTTTGTAGGAGTGACTTCAGATGTTCAATCCGTCCTCGTCCAGCTTATTACTTTCGAAACGAGGTTCACATTTTATTTTTATGCACACAAAAATAAAACACAACTCGTTTTTCTTTTGTAGAATCCAGAAAAGCCATAGTCAAACTGCGCAAAACAATCAAGCATCGACACAATCGAAGACGGAAAAACATCATGATAAGAAAAACAGAGCGAGAGCAACAGAGATTTGCTTCGGAATTCAAAGAGATAGACATGAAAAAACGTCAAGAACAGAAAGGGACCCTTGATAAAAGGAAGAGGGCGATGGCTGTGGGGGGGTGAAGAAACGACGAAACATAAATTGCCAACTTCGAACTGAGAATCACTCATGCAGAAGTGTCACACTTCGAGCAGTGTCAGTGTGAAGCATTAGAAAATGAAATGGGCCAAACTCAGAAGCAGAGGAGCCCAAGCCCGGAGTAGGTCTGATAATAAAGTAGTCTGCAAAGAGTGTGCAGAGGGGACAATAATTAAAGAACACAGCTCAGCTTCTCTCGCAATTCAATCATCTTGAATATAGTTTGTCTTCAAATATTTATGATTCTTAAAAAAATGAGATTGAAATATTCAAGAATAAACCCACCTTTCAAACACTCCAGAAAAATGGGTTTTGTGACATCTTGTGGACCATGTCATCCACACATCATATTATGAAACAACGTTGTCATAGCTCCTCGGTACGTCGCCCCTGTATTCTTTAGACCAAACGGCATCATCAGGTAACATTGTGTGCTGGTATGGTGATAAAGGCTGTATGTTTTCTCTTGGCTTCCAAACCT
Organism: Begonia loranthoides; assembly: GCA_022433065.1. Taxonomy (NCBI): domain Eukaryota; kingdom Viridiplantae; phylum Streptophyta; class Magnoliopsida; order Cucurbitales; family Begoniaceae; genus Begonia; species Begonia loranthoides. Next base: position 28,160,671 of record CM039479.1, on the reverse strand, counting down.
CTGTTCAGGAGGGATTGAGAAGCTTAGAATTGTTATCTTTTTGTGTCGATTGGTCGGGCGGGACAAGAGGGTGAAACTCAGAGCTTCTGCGGCCTACGGGAAGAGACACAATTGCCGGTGTTTTACCTTGGAATTCGCACTGTATTTCGATTTGGTTCTGTCTCTGTTTCGTGTTCTTCTAATCACCTCGCTGCCTTGTAGCTTTTTTGGGTTTTGTCGCGGGGCTTCCACAAGGAAAAGGAAAAGGAAAAGGTGGGTGGGAGAGAATATATTGAAGAATAGAAACTCACCTGGGGATCGCCAATCTCGTCGTCCATCTGGTCCCTTTTACAACGTCATCTTCTGCAAGTAGCCAGCAGATAATCAACACTTACAGACAAAGATACCAAAGTTAAAGCTTTAGTCTTCCTCACTTTCTCTGTTCCCATGGTCGAAGATCTCTCCTTTTCCTTTTCCCGACCTCTCTCACTCTCTCTCTTCCTTCTTTTGCTTCTTCTTACGATCTCGCATCTTTCTTTTCTTTTTTTCTTTCTTTTTTTTTGTTGTTGTCTTTCGCCTATCAGTGTCTGTCGTTGTCAAGCTGTTTGATTTCGATCTTCATCAGAAAACAAAAGCATTCATTTCGATCCCCACCTCTTTTTTCTGGAAAAAAAATTAAAAAAAAAAACGAAACAACCCCTTCTCTCTCTCCCTCTTTCTCTGTGTTCCCCCTTTTTTTCGAAAAAATTCATTTCCTCGCAGAAAAATGAGAAATGAGTTAAATTTGTATGAACCAGAATAACTACTCAAAGAAGCAAAAAACATGGAATTTTCTGGGAACAAGTTTAAGACAATCATTGAATTAAAGTCATCTCTGTATAATGAAACAGCCAAAAGAACAAGTATAACAAATGGGTCGTTTGATGTTTTAGAATTTGACATTACATTGACAAGCCACTAGCAATAACACGATTCGTATTGAAGCCAGTCGTTTCATAAACCGGAAGCTCCAGTATCGCATGGTGATCGAGCTCAAACAGATCCGAACTAGAACAACTCTCTGTATCATCGTCTTCTTCTTCTTCGCCATAATTATCCCTGTGGCGGTCGAAGTCTCTCAGAATCTCTTTTGCTGCATCTTTCACTAACTGTGTTTTCTCCTTCACATGGGACTTGAGCTCTTTCTCGTCCTCACCCCTCCATAACCGTTGACTTCGTCGCCCAACTGTTGCCGGAGCAGCCATTAGGGTACCCTCATTTTCTTCCCACGAGCTTTTATGGCCATATGGTTTGCAATCTTTCTCTTCATCCCTCCTGGACAACCTTCCACTTCGTCTTCCAACTGTTGCGGGAGCAGCCATTAGAGTGGGCTCATTTTCTTCCCACAAGCTTTTGTGCCCACATGGTTTGGAATCTTCGTCGACAATAACACCAACGCGGCAAAATCGAACAGTCCGTTTGTCGCCGCCATTACGAACCCTTTCGCGCCTAGAAAGTGAGTGGTTGCTCAGACACGACCGAGAAAATGAAGAAGCAGATGAACAGGTGGTGGATGTACTAGTAGATGAAGAATTCTTCGTCTTCTTCGCTGTTCCTGCTGTGAACAGAGAGTTCAGAAAGCTTGCTACTCGACCACCCGGTGAAATCGGATCCTTCACTTTCTTCAACTGACCGTAAATTTTTAAAGCTCGCGACTTTGATTTGATCACATTTTCGTTGTAATCTGGATTCTTCTCTGTATTTCTCTCGGAACGATAATCGTCAAACAAATGAAACTCTCTGTCTTCGTTAAATAGAGCTCTCTGTTTTTTCTCTGGTTTTTCCGGTCGAGAATGAACGCAGGTCCGAATTGGCTTCAGCCACGGCGGAGCAAAACAGGAAACCTTGAAAGAATTTGTAGTGTGAATGGATTCGGAATCAGAGGATGAGAAACCACCGAAACTAGAATCGGAAGAAAGTGAAGTGGAACTAAAGAGAACGCCATCTTGATCAAGATCGTGATCGTGATCGAAATTATTGTGAGATTTTCTGTGCAATTCCGGAAAATGTTGTCTTCCTTCTGTGACTAACTTCTCGCTCACCTGTTTCTCCATCCATTTCTCGATCAAACAAGGTCTGGGAAGGCTTTTCATAACTTCTTCCTCCTCCATGTCTTTACAAAGTTTCTCCATTCTTCTGCTATGTTTCTTCGCGGTTGTTTCGCTGCAAAACTTCAAATCTCCACTCTTTTCCTCAGCTCCTTCGTCCATAGAACGGTAGATTTCGTCGAGAAGAGTCGATGAGAAGGACGGGTTTTTGCTTTCCCGATTGTATCGATCGTGTATCACCATTTTCGCCTGCTTACTCATATTTCTCATACAGAGAGAGTGCGTGAAAGCTTAGAAATTGTAGGAGGGAATGAAAATCGGGAGAAAAGATGGAATCGGCTCTAGGTTGTAGTTTCAGAGAAAAGAGAGAGAGAGAGAGAGGGTGCAGTATGAACAGGGAGAGGAAGAGAGTAAATATAGGTCTCTTCCACCACCGATTAAACTAATTCCCATACATGTCCTAAATTGCCCTTCGTTTTTCTTAATATAACGTCCTTACCCTTTCTGGGGCCTACCTTTTTAGTTAGAATTTGGAGCCGTTGATCCACATGCGAGGATTTATACAATGCAGTCTCGTCCATACAAAAAATAAATACTTAAACAACAGTCTTTTCTTAAATATAAAATATTAATGAATGTATAAATTACATTTTCTAATTATAGGCAAAGAGAGATGAATCCAGGGAAGTCATTTATTTATTAATTTATAAATATTTAAATTATACCCGTGAGTGTGAAATTAAAGTGCAAATAATAGAAGAAGAAGAAGAAGAAGCAGGGCATTTATGTGTTGGCCATGGCAGTCTTCTTCCTCGCAGACTAGGCTCAACCAACCCCACCACTTGCATGGGAAGGGAAAGGGCTGCCTCCATTATTGTTGCCAATCTCACGTGCTTCCTACTTCCTCCCCCAGCTTTCTTCTTTATTTTTAATCTCATCAACATACCCCACATGCCCACTGCCCCTCTTCCTGCTCCTGCAACTCCCCCAACCCTACTTTTGTTCTTCCCTTGGCCCCTCTGAAAACGGCCCCACTCTTCCTCTCTTTTTGTTTCTTCTTCCCTTGCTCTGTCTTATCATTACTTAATCTTGGGTTACTAATTGAAACTCTTCACGGTGATCACAGTCATATGAAAATTTAAGAATAGATTGAGGTTGCTAAAAATAATGCTACAACAATGTAGGCTGGCAGGCAATGCAGTGAATCCGACGCCTGAGATTGCATCGGTCAACAGGTGTGGGACCCTATAGATACAATTCCTGACCCGCCCGATCTGATCCAGTACAAAGTTGATGGGCGGGGCCCGACAAAGGAGAACGTGAATCATTTATGGTTGGATCTGTCTTTTCAACTCAAAATCCGTGCGCTTACGTCATCACCCACTCATTTGCTTCATAATTCAGAAACAACATGGGCCCACCTACACCGCCACGTCACCTCCATGAAATTAAATAATACGAGAATTTTTGGGATTTTCAACGACCAAAATCCCTCAAAAACGATGCTGGTTACAATGATTAGTCTTCTATAATATTAAAACATTTGGATTATGTTCTTCTTGGGTGATTTAAGTCTTAAGCAACTTTCTCTCTCTCTCTCTCTCTCTCTTGGATGATTAAATTATGATAATGTACAAGGTAGGCATAGTGCAACCTTTCAACTACTAAGACAATTTGTTGTTAACGAAGAAACCAAAAAACTACAGCCTTGCAATGTTGGTTCCTCAACCCTAATTCTATCGTTTTAAGTCCGAAGCAATAGATGAAAGAACAGTAGATTTGAGTGTACGAAAGACATGGAGAGTGGTCCAACGAAAGTAGTTTGTGTGAAACAAGTAAAGCAAGCCGTTGAAGATGATTGGGACGAAGCCATGCCGTTGCCTGGCGACATAATCGAAGGTTACTCCAATGGCGAGGGGCAAGATCTGTTCATGCCCACCAAGTCCAAATCCGAGCTTAGCTCACAGCTTGGTAATATTAACCAGCGGTTTGAGGCTGTCTGGTTGAAAGTAAGAAGAGGAAACAACACGATTAAGCTTCGAGCACGGATTGTGCAAGAAAGGTCTTCGTTTCTTCCGAGAAAATTCACGATCCGAGCCACCGCCGATGATCGACATGTGGCTAAGCTTGGTGATCTTACTCTAGATCAATGCAGTGAGTTGCAGGGTATGTTGGCTTCTCTTGGGTTATGACATAAAGATGGGATTATTGAATATTGGTTAAGGTCTAAGCTGGGTTAAGATTTGTTTTGTTGTGTACGTGATATTTCAGAAATGAGCAGAAGAGTGGTGAATATAGACGATAGGGAGTTCGACAAGAAGGGAATTAACTATGATTGGAGGACGAAAATGGAGAAATACCTCCCAGATCAATCTTCTTCGGTCATCAGTTCAATTCTGTTCGTACCTCTGAAAGGTGAACACTCCATTGGAGCCACTACAGCAAGGTGCATGGCTTGGTTTTCAGCTGCCGTTTCCTCCGGTGCCCCTCTTGTCTTCGTCAACATCCAGTCCGAGCAAATCATCTCTTCTGTAATTCTCTTCCTCGTTTGTTTCAATCTAGCGAATCTCTGAGAAGCACATACTATTTACTCAGATTGAAAATTGAAATTTCTTCAACAGGGGAAGGGTAATCCAGCAGGAAAAGAACCATGGAAGTGTCGACAGCAGAACAACGCGAACGTGCATGTAGTGCAGGGGATAAGATTATGGTTCCTTCCGGGAGTTGCAGAAGTTCAGCTCGAACTCATACCCAAAGTCGGAGAAGGACGATTCGGAATGGACATCAAAAGAACCGAGGAGGTAAATGAACATCAAAATCTCGAGTGATCTGAATATCAACTCTTACAAAACCAACTCCTCAATCAAGAAACTTTCTAGGGTTTTATCTGCGTCAACTCGGTAGCCGAAGGTTTAGCCGCGGATCGAGCGGGGATCAGAGATCTACACGCAGAGGCAAAGGTGGGCGGTCATCTTCTCTTAATCTCTCGGCTGGAAGGCAAAAGCGTAATCCCTTCAAAGGCGAGCTCCACAGGGCTAATTCATTGCTGCGATCACAACGAAATCAGAAACAAACTCGTCGGTGCCATGAACAGAATGGAGAAAGTTGAAATCCACGTCATGGCTTGGCCTAATCAAGCTTTCTCAAGCAAGCAAGGAGATGGATGGGCCAAACTGCAACCTCCCAACGGCTGCTCTCGTTCAACATGTGAGGGTGTCACCAGTATTAGTGATGGTAGTATTATCGAATAAAGTTTAAAATACATTATTTATAAATAAAATTATCATTCTTATCTAATATAATGTCTTTTGAGCTAACTTTAAAAATAAAATACATGATTTTCAATTTGTTTTTGTTGAAATAAAGAACGAGATTTAGAAAAGAGAAAGAGAAAATACTGAACACCGAATTTACGTAGAAAACCCAAGAGGGGAAAAATCTACGGGCAGAGGAGAGAAATCATTATTAGAAATCTGTACAACGAGCTTTGCGGCTCAAACATATATTTATAGGAATAAAGGAAACCCTAGTCATACTGAAATTGGAAACCCTAATCCTGCAGGAATTAGAAAACCTCAAATGTGAGCTAAACCGGTCTGACCCAATTAGAATCTGGGTCACATTGAACCCTAACGGTTTTCATATCAGATAGGTAATTCGTTGTGAAAAGTAAGTCTTAGTTCAAAGACTTACTTTCTACAACGAATATTTGTCTTTCTTTACTTCAATATATAACTTCACATTCCGCTCAAAAAAACAATTCTTTGGAATATGATTTACTTTCCGCAGCGAATACTTGCATTCTGCTACAGAAAGTAAGTTATTGACTACAATAACTTCACGTACGGGTCCGTTATGGAAAAAAGTTAAAAAGTTTAACAAAAAAATGTGAAAATAATGTTTGTCTCGTTCATTTTTTATAGTTCAGTATTTTATTTGTTAGCAAAATTATTTAGTGGTTGTCTTGTCACTAACCTCATAATTTAGTAATTATTTTATTAATCACCCTATTACTTTTAAATTAAATATAAATTTATATTATCTTAATTTATTTGACTGATATACATAGTATAATTTTATTTAACGGATAAATTATATCTAAATTATTTATAATCTGCTATTATCAAAAATAATATTAGGTTTAGTTTCTAAATTTACATGATAAGTTTTATTTTATTTTATGATTAATATATAATTTTATGATATATATGTATATTATAATTTTATTTAATTAATGAAACAATATATTAAAATATAAAATATATATATATATATATATATATATATATATGCTCTTGTAGTACAAAGCCGTCAGCCGTTTTTCTGTTAGCCAACTTTCTTGATTAGGATTCAAGATTCTTCTCGCTCGCAAGAAACCAGCATTACTTCATTTTGCGTCGGATTGAAATCCAGTTTACGCTCTCTGGTCAAATCATTCTAGTTCTTTCCCTTCTTTTCTCTTTCGTCTCTTCTTCTTCAACCTTCCACTGTCGAGGAGGTTCCTAGGATGGAAGCTAAGGCTGATGACGCTCAGCCTCGGCGGCGCACGCCGCCGGATGTCTTTCTCGAAATTAGAGGTCGCAGGGCTGCCCTGGTTAAAGCTCTTACTACTGGTATTTCCTGACTTTAAATTCTTTGATTATTTTGTAGTTTGCGACTGAATTTAGTTCTCTTCTTGCAGATGTTGAAGATTTTTATCAGCAATGTGATCCCGGTTCGCTCTTCTGCTTATTCTTTTACATCTTTGGGATTATTTCATCTTCGTTTTTGATATATCGTTTCTCGATAATGGAGTAAGCGCCTGAAATCAATGTGAAATAGCGTCAGGTCTCTCATTGACGTGGAAGAATCCCTTTGAATAGTTCATTGAGGAGGTTTCTTATCGTCTCTGAGGTTTTATGCATTTCTGAGAATTGTATAAACTCTGTCTATTGTGTTTTTACAGTCCAAAATGTGCTTATATGCAAGTAACTTTGTTGATTTTTGCTTCCGACCATTGATATCTGCTTGGAAATGGATGGCGATAATGGTTCCACTTTATGAAATTCTTGGTTTTGACTAGAAATGATTTGAGATTTTCGACTGCAGAGAGGGAAAACCTCTGCCTTTATGGATATCCCAACGAGGAGTGGCGTGTCCGCCCGCCTGAAGATGTGCCTCATGAGTTTCCAGAACCTGTACTGGGTATTAATTTTACCAGAGATGAAATGAAGAGGAAGGACTGGATATCCATCGTTGCTGCCCACAGTGATTCATGGTTACTTGCTTTAGCCAATTTCCACGGCACAATGTCTGGCTTTAGTAAATTTGATAGGTATGCCGTGAGCCGATGCTATAAATTTGAGAGTTTAGCAATGGGTATAGTCTCTTGCTGAGATTTCACCATTCTGCAACTAAATGTTGTGCAGGAATCGTGTTTTTGATATGATAAACTATCTTCCGACATTATCTGAGCTTGTTTCTGGGACCACAAAGAAAAAGAAGCAGGAGCCATCAGCCTCAAATCAGAGAAGCAAAAAGTCTAATTCCAAACAAAAGGTCTGATACGACTGACTACCTTTATTCTGGGAAAGGTATTGGTAAACTAAATACAAATTGGTTAGTGTTCGCTGAATCTCTCTCTCAGGGAAAACGGGCGATGATCCGATCAAAGAAAGAGGAAGAGGAGGACATATGCGGAGCCTGTAGTGCTGTCTATAAACCCGATGAATTCTGGATTTTCTGTGACTCGTGCGCAAAGTGGTTCCATGGCAACTGTGTCAAGATCACCCCGGAAATGGCAGAGCTTATCGAGCTCTACAAATGCCCATTTTGCAGGCATGAGAGTGCCCCCGCAATAACATCATAATTGCACGTATTCTGTAGGCTACCAATGACTGGGTTTTGAGTCATCTTATATGGATACTTGTCGTTCTGAAATGAGACAGTTTTGACTGTTGGATACCTGAAATGGGTGTACTATGAATCAAATGTCTTTAAAACTGGTCTTTTGCCCAGTAAATATGACGATGCCTAGCCTCGATGTTTCTCCTCCTCTTTTGGCCTGCACCCATGATTATCCACTGCGCCAAACTTCGTCATTTGAGCTTATGAAAGATGCGGGACGGGTTCAAAAGACAGTACTTTGGGTGAAACAAGTGAAGCAAGACATTGAGTTGGATTGGGACGAAGCCATGCCATTGCCCGGCGACATATTCCAAGGCTACTCCAATCGCCATCCTTAATCCGTTGTATTCACGATCTTCAGAGAAAATTCGGATTCTTAAGCGTCGAGCACGCATCGTGCGAGAAAAATATTCAGAGAAAATTAACGATCCGTAATCCCTTTAAATGTGAGATCCCTATGGCTAATTCGTTGCTGCGATCACAACGAAATCAGAGAAAACCTCATCTCCGCCATGAACAGAATAGAGAAATTTGAAATCCACATTTTGAACCTAATCAAGCTTTCTCAAGCAACCAGGAAAATGGATCGGCGAAGGACGGCGGTGCTCGTCCACCACTGCCGTAGAGAGAAGTTTAAAAGCTCGTATCTACCGGCGAAAATGGCGAATCTAAAGGAAGTTCAGTTGAATCTTTCACCTTTCCTTCCCTTTTCCTTCAACCAGAGGAACCATCTGTTCTGCAGCGTTTGCTCAAGTAAACACATTTTCATTGATAATAACTAATTTTAATTAATTATTTAAAATAACAGTTTCTTGCCATCTCCCTCTATATTTATAAAATTTATTATTATAATAATTATATCAATAAATTAATAATTGAAAATGTAAAAGTAATATTAATTTTAAAATATTTATAATTTATTATTATAATAATTTTATTTAATTAATATAAAATTATATATATATAGGTGTTGTGTACTGTATAGTACAAAGCCGTCAACCTTTTTTCTGTTAGCCAAGATTGTTGCTTAGTATTCAAGATTCTTCTCGCCCGCAAGAAATCGGTCTAACTTCAATTTGCTTCGCATTGAAATCCGGTGGCCCTCTCCGGTCAAATCATTCCAATTCTTTCCCTCCTCTTCTCTTTATCGCCTCTTCTTCTCCAACCGTCGACTATGGAGGAAGTTCCTAGGGTGGAAGATACGAATGACGATGCTCCGTATAAATGTCCGGTGCTGAAGATCTTTAGAGATATTAAAGGTCGCCGGGCTGCCCTGGTTAAAGCTCTTACTACTGGTACTTCTTTATTTTAATTAAATTCTTGATTATTTTTGCTAGCTGCGACTGAATTTAGTTCTCTTCTCGCAGATGTTGAAGTCTTTTATCAGCAATGTGATCCCGGTTCGCGTTTCTGCTTAATCTTTTGCGTCGTTGGGATTATTTAATCTTTGTTTTTGATATATAGTTTCTCGTTTAGGGAGTAATCGCATGTAATCAATGCGATTTGGCGTCAGGTGTCTTTAAAAACAGAAAGATTGTGCTTAAGCAACTCTCCATTTCTCTCATTGGGTGCATCTGTGGAGAAGTTTGTGGATAGCTATGGATTTCGGAGCCCTAAATTAGTCTTTGTTAAACTATGGGTCGATCCTGTTTTTATCTTGATGGGGTTATGCACATAATATGAATATTGGCTTCATTATTAAACATGTTGGCTTGGATAGATGGCCTCCATAATGGACGTACTCTCCATCAGCTCTGCTACTATGACTCTGTTGTGCATGCTTGTGTGACTAAAATGTGATTATATGCTTGAATAGGTAATGATTTGAAAGTTTCCGATTGCAGAGAAGAAAAACCTCTGCCTTTATGGATATCCCAATGAGGAGTGGAGCGTCGACTTACCTGTCGCAGAGGTGCCTGCTGATCTTCCAGAACCTGTAGTGGGTATTAATTTTCTGAGAGATGAAATGGATAAAAAAGAATGGCTATCCTTGGTTGCTGCCCACAGTAATGCATGGTTGCTTGCTGTAGCTTTTTACCTCGGTGCTAGGGCTGGCTTTGATGAAGTTGATAGGTATACTGCAAGCTGATGCTATACATCTTCTTTTAGCTACCCAGTAGCCTGATCTTCTTGATTTAGTTGAAAGGACCTTTAGAACGTGACATTAGGTGATCCTGACGACTTCTAAATGTTGTGCAGGCATCGTATTTTCAATTTGATAAACAATCTTCCAACATTATTTGAGGTCGTTACAGAGACCCCAAGGCAACAAGTGAAGGAGACGTCATCAGTTTCAAATCAGGTTTGATAAGTCTTGACAGCTTTTATTTTGGGGGAACTAATTACAAGTTCAATAGCATTTTCTTCCAAAAACTCTGAGGCGTGTTTTGCTAAATATTTAGGATTTGCAATTTGTGATCAAATTTGGAGTATCATGCGTATTAACATAGTTTGTTTTTCCTCTTCTCCCCATTGATAGAAGGAAGAGGACGAGGAGGATGTCGTTGACTGGGAGCACGATGGATTGGGAGAAATTTTATGTGAAGTTTGCAGTGATATGTCTCCATCCGATGACTTCTGGATTTGCTGCGACTCGTGCGAAAAGTGGTTCCACGGTGAATGTGTCAAGATCACCCCAGCTATGCCAGAGCATATCAAGCACTACAAATGCCCATCTTGCAGCAACCAGAGTGCCCCGCCATACATCGAAATTGTTTAGGTCTTGCTTATTCTTTTTCTCGCCCTCTAAATGTTTAGACATATCAATCTACATTGCTCATATTCTGTAGGCTATAGTTGTATATGGATAATTGTAGTTCTGAAATAGATAAAATGGCAGGTAGTTTTGACTGTTGGGTGCCTGAAATGGGTGAAAAGCTGTATAAAAAGGGAGCAATATGACTGAAAATCATGTGCATTGTTATGAGGACGACCACTTTGCATCTGACAAATGGTCCTTCACTTCTTTTTAGCTCAAGGGTTCATCTTATCTCTGCATGTGTCCTACTCCTTGGGTGGAAGAACTGCCCTGCCCTCTACCCTGTATTAACTGCCAAGTGGGTTCTGTCCAAGAGGCAAGAGCCGTGGGTTTTTGTGCCATTCCGAAAATCTCTCTCCCTCTTTTGGCCTATTCCACCGTTTCCTGTTACACTCATGATTATCCACTGCTACAAACTTGGTCCTTTCTCGACTTTTTTCACTCTACAATGCACATGGTATAATAGACTAGAGCAACTTGGGCGAAAGATTGATGAAAATATAACACAAGCATATCCAATTATAGTATTATCTCAAGTTCTTTGCAAACGGGACTGAAAATTTCACATTCTTCGACTGGATTTCGATTACTGTACATGTTATGCTGAGATTGAAGAACACAAGAATGTACATGGAGGGGAATGCTATTGATGGCTAAACAGCAAAAGGTTAGACGAAAAAATTGGAAATAATATGATGTTAAGTCCTTCAGTGGGCTGAAAAGTTGTGAACTGAGACTGGTACCTTAGTTTTTAGCTGAAAGCTGTTTGAGAAATTCGTAAGTAGTGATCATCGTAGTTGCAGATATTGCCATTGAAGCCCACCTTGGTCCTAACCCTCTATAACAAGCTGTGAATCCACCCTCCTTCACCAAGTTTTTTACAGTCTGAAATGCTGTTAATGGCCGCCTCTGCCCATTTTCTTCTCCGTCCAGTACTTGCAATCTAGTCTTTATTGTATCAAGCGGCATTGTTATCATTGCAGAAACTCCGCTTGCCATGGCTGCACTTACCCCCTGAACTCCCATCAGGGTCTTTGAATCTGGCTTAAACCCGCCATAGCCATGGCCTTGGATTTCACTATTCTGGTTGAGACCATTCCAGATGAGTCTGTGAGCTACGGAGTAAGAAGCCCACCAAACGGCATTGGAGGGTGCGTATGTCAATATTGACATTCCAAAGCCTCTGTACAATCCTCTCAATCCGTCCGCATATATGATTTTTCGAAAAGCGTCGACTCCATTGTTGTATCTGCGAGAATTGAGATAAGGGGCGATGTTTTTTCCGCCACTGTTGCTACCTTGGACCATTAGTCTCTGGCTCACCACATCAACTGGAGTCCAAACTAATTGGGCCGCCATGGCTGAGGTTAGCCCTGCAGCAGCATTAGCCATCGCCATAGCAGAAGTATCTGAAAAGCCGAATCTGACAGTCGCACTGCCGACGCTACTCTTGGTAATTTCGAGGGATCCCATGTAAAGAGCTCGAGCTGGAATTGTCCCCATTAAAGAGGTACCAAAACCTCTGTAGAACCCTCGAAAACCCTCGTGGCGGATGATGGAGTAGGACATTTTGAAGCAAGAAAGCTTGTTGGGACAAACCTGCTGCCGGGTCTTTAACACGATGACCGGATAAAGTGCACCCGATACGCCGGAAAATAGAGCGGCGCCGAGGAAGAAAAACTTGGATTTGTCAAGCATGTGCCAATCGATTTCAGCTGGAAGATGAATCTCCGAGGCTGAATCATCCTCAGCTGCATTCAAGCACATTTTTACCAATTTCAGAAGCAATATCTACAGACCCAAAACAAGATTAACACACCCCTTCGAACCATTAACTTTTACAGATCTCTGAGATCAATATATCAACTTCTGGGCCTCCTCACGTCAAACAAGAAAGCTCGACTAGGAGAGGAAACCAGAGGCGAGAAGATGAAAACAGGAAAATCAGCTCAAAAAAGTGAACTACCAAACAAGAAAAACAGGGTATGAGGCGGTTTCCCTATTTCTATTCAGAGACTTGTTAAGCAAAGAGATTTCTGACCCCAGATTGGATCACCAAAAGGAGAGGACGAACAAACCCTAACTCAGTGGCTATTCTTACAAGAGAATCGAGGGCCCTCCTCGTTTCCCCTCAAAACAACTTCGCCTCTCAAAAAAAACCCCAAACCCACATGGATTAGGCAGACACTGTTAAACGAAGTGGATTATGGGGGATGATTTAGCGGAGAAATAGGACAAAATTAGGTGGATTTTTTTGCGGATCAAGAACAAGGAACCCGTGTAGAGCGTCAAGCAGATGAGTTTCCGAGAAATTAGGCAGAACCTAGACTCTGAAACATCCTTTCCAAGATCAAAAAACCCAGACTTGCCCTGTTTCCATCCCCTTTCTTCCCACTAACTACGGATAATCTCATTCTACCTTCAACCACTTGTCCACTCAGATCAAATCCAGAACTTCTTTCTCCTGTTTTTTTTAATGAATTTTAGCTAATAGTTTAATGTGAGGATAGGCATCAATTCATGACTAATTATTTTTTAAGACAATAATAAAAAACAGTCATCTGACTTTATAATATAAAATTATTTAATCAATCAATATATATTAAAGAAAATGACAAATCAATCATCGTGGTTTTCAATCAATGACAAGTCAGTCACTGTGGTATATTTGCTAACAAGTTAACGAAATTGATAAATTCAACATCATACTCAAGTTAACCCAAGCAAAACTGTCTGGACACCGCAAACAAGTGCCTGGACGCCGCTGGTTTGCAGGGTCCAGGGCCGCAAACCAGCGGTGTCAAGGCTTTGTCTCAAATTTGCGATCAAATATTTGCTTTGGTTGATTTGTCATTTTCCCTCTATATTATCTACAACATTAACAATTTTATTAAGATAATAATATCATCGAACTCACACCAAGTGGCTTCCACGTTTTATGGAAGTCATATGGTGTTTCCGACACGTCATTTTAGCTTCGTCGACGTTCAATTTGCTTTCCTCCGCTCGTTTGGTTCTGTGAGATCAAGTCGTTCTTAATTTTCCCTTCGTCATGTCGTTTATGAAATTTGCATTGGGCCAGGCTCGTCGTTACCGTGGGTCGTGTAAAATGCTGGAAAAGTTTGTAGAAGAACCTAGGGGAACTTCCTAGAATCGTCATAGAACCTCCTAGAACAATCCACAGAACCCACTAGAACATCCATAACCGCTCCTCTTTTCTCCGGAACCTTCTTCTTCTTCCGTTCCTCCTCCCTATAAATTCTGAACTCTTTTCACCGCTTCTCATCGAATCATTTCATAGCTGCAATCAGGTGTTTTTCTAAAGGCGATCAAGAAAGAGAAGATGGATTTCAGAATCATGGGATTGGAGTCTCCTTTCTTTTCCACGCTCCAGCACATGATCGATGCCGGCGAAGATGCTGATAAGTCGTTCAATGCTCCGACCAGAACTTATGTCCGTGATGCCAAAGCCGTCGCCGCTACTCCGGCGGATATCAAGGAGTATTCCAACTCCTATGTCTTTATCATCGACATGCCGGGACTGAAATCTGGAGACATCAAGGTTCAGGTTGAGGAAGGCAATGTGCTGCTGATCTCCGGCGAGAGGAAGAGGGAGGAAGAGAAAGAGGGAGCGAAGTACGTGAGGATGGAGAGGAGGATTGGCAAGTTCATGAGGAAGTTTGTGCTACCGGAGAATGCAAATACTGAGGCAATCTCGGCGGTGTGCCAGGATGGAGTTCTGACTGTGTCGGTGGAGAAGCTGCCCCCACCGGTGCCGAAGAAGCCGAAGACTATCGAGGTGAAGATTGCTTAGAGAGAGAGAATTGCTATGGAGTTCTTGGGATTATAGTGCTTGAATCTTTCGTATTTTGAGTTACATTTGCTTTTACGAGTGTTGACTGCGGTTGTGGTGGTGGCCTATTACAGTATCGTTCCATGAATGAAAGCTAGTATTGCAATAAAATCACCTCTCTCCTCATTTTACCAGTTTCTTTCGATCAATTTCAAAAAATTGCAAAAAATTATCAACTAGGTCATGATCCTCGTCATTTCTAATTTAGGATGCAATACGACTAACCTAGCATTTCATTAGATCATCCCAGGCTATAGAAGTGCTTCTTCTCCAACGCGCACATTCTAAACAATCAGGTCAGAATAATTGACATTGCACCATTTCGGGATCAAAACGAGATTGCGAATCAAAAATAGCAAGCCTTCTCTGAGAAGTAAAGATGAACAAACGACTGATAGAACCCATGGCATGGTGGCGAGCCATTGGTCCTTGAAGTACGCCTCTCCAAACCCTTGCTGCTTCTCTCCTGGTGAACTACGCCGACTGCTGGGTATTGCTCCCCAGCCAAAGACCTGATTCATCCACCGCGGGAGGATGCTGAATCTTTGCATCAAACAAAGACTTCCTCACATTCCTCATATACCCCACTTCATCCTTTGACATTACACCTTCCCCCTCTTTCTTCATTTGAGTCATTGACTGCTTCTCTCCTAACCAGTCTCGGAACCTCAATTCATCTCTAGTTTGATATTCTGCTGCTACCATAACAAGCAAAAACTTACGCGATGCACATGATCAGGGGGAGACCAATTTAAGAACACAACTTTCTATACCTATTCAGTCCGTATTTTTTGTTACATACAGATAAAAATACACATCTTTTTTCCAGTATGCAAATGAGATCAGCTTGCCAAATCCAATGCAGTAGTTTTATTCTGGAATTATCAAATCTGGGTTTCGACTATGTGAATCCCCAAAGATCAACTCTTTCCAAACACTTCTCTTGCCATGAACATGGGATGAGATGCTCCATAAAACATCCTTCTGCTTCATTTTTGCGGATGTCGATGACGATCTTACAATTGATCTTGCCTTTGAGTATGGATGTTTAATGGTTTTACCAATGCCATTAGTAAGCAACCAACGAGTTCCCGACACGTGTTGTGCTGTCGTACCCCAAACATGCTCTCTGCCGGGCTCAGAATTCACACCTAGAAGATGGATGTCATTAATCTTATACTTATAACTCCCTTCTCCTTTGTTCAGCTCATCTGGCCTCTCTTGGACAGAGACCAGCTCTCTATCTTCATCCTTGTCGACTCTTTTTGATACTATGCCATGCACATTGGCCAATGTATGAACACAAGTTCTTTCGACCTGAATCAAACAAAGCATTGGACGCCCAACTGGTTCTAAGCTTCTCGAGGGATCTCTAAGCTGCAGCATTAGAGCCAATGTGAGCTTGTTGCCCATTAATCCAGCCAATTTACTTGATGCTTTTCCTATCTTCACGTCTCTGGTAAGAATTCTACCTATATCATTGCTCTTTGCATGGTGGGCAGCAAGTATCTTCGTAAAACTTTCATGATTGTTACTGTTATTGCCAATAATTCCGGCATCTAGCTTTAACCACTCCTCTAACGTTAAAGAGAGATCCATCAATCCTTCAATGTCACTGCTGCTGTGCTGAACATTTACTGAATCACGAAACTCACGAACAAGGGAGCTTTCGCCTCTTATAACTGATGATTTGCAGTTAGAAAATAAACTGATTTGAGAAGGTGCCTCATTAGAAATATCTGACTGTATTTTCAACCCTTCTAGAGAAAGGACTTCAATCTTATCCATTGCTAGATGAATAAGCTCTTTTGGAGAAATATAGTCCACTCTTGTCTCGTTATCTTCAAATAGGGATTTCCTGCAACAGAAATGAGAATTGGTCAGCCTGGATTTCTTCTTTCGAAAAGATCCGGAAAGAAGTAAAGAACAAGAACTAATAACACTCGTTAAACAGTACACATTTATAGCTGACCTCTCATAACCAACTGTACTGGAGGCAGTTTCCGCTTCTATCCGTGGGATTGCCTGTCCATTTAAATCTTCCAACGACATTAGTTTATTTATCTGCATGTACAGCTTATCCGCTCCAATGGAAGCCAAACATTGCAATATTTCCATAAAATGAGAACCCATTTCTGCAGGAAGAACAACTAGATGAGAAAGTTGAATGATCAATCTTCCTTCATTCCTAGAGTCTCTGAACAACGCTGGATTCATAGATCTCAGAAAACCACCACCCTTTAACTGAATGAATGAACCACAGCCTTCAGCAAGAGGAGGTGATTTCAGTGGGTCCTCCATGGGAAGCTCAATTGGACTTCCAAATCCAGCAGGGCAGTTTTGCGGTGAGTGCTGAAAGTCATTCTCTTTTATGCCCCACAGGGCTTCTGTCTCCAAGTTCTCAAGAACTTGAGCTTTTCTTCTGTTTCTTAACTGGCTAGCACTTTGGTGCTCTTCCCTGACTCGAATACTCGGAGCAAAATCAAAACTCTCATTATAGTTATCACGACCACACACTGGTAAATCACAACTGCCATGATTTGACCTCTCTTCAGGGGCATCACAATAAAAAATGGAATTGCAGGAAGCTAGGGTTTCCTCCTCAAATTGTCTTAGTAAAAGCTCCCTAGGAGACTCTGGATGACATCCAGAATACGTAGAAGAATCACACTCCAGTCCTAGCATGCCCAGGAAATCACTTATCACAGATTCATTGGCATCATCTAAGCTAGACGAGCCTTTTAGCATTACACTTTCTTCATGACTTGCTTCCATATCTGTGAGATTGTCTTGCTCTAGAAGCTTACCCTCAACTAATGAAGGTTCCCTCCTTGCTGAGAACGTGCTCTTAGAAGATGAATCAACCCAATCAAGAATTGATTTGATGACAAGTAGGCTATTCTCGTCCTTCACAACCTTGTCAACATATTTAGAATGGATGTTACAATGTTCCATCTTCTTGTCAATGACCTTATCAGCAACCTCGTCGAAGTTGCATGTTTTCTCATTATCTATTTCTATACCACAGTCGATGACAGCGAACTCAGTTCTGTCATACAAATCTTGTTTAGTCTCCTTTTCAGATTCAAATTTGGGATCAGGTTCCAAATTAATTTGCTTTGAAAAATCAGGTTCCCCTTCATCCAGTTTCTCATATAAGCAGTCAATTGACTCTGAGAGTTCCAAGCTTGGATTAAGCAAGATCTCCTGACAGATCTTCTCATCAACGAAATGGGCTGGGACAAAAGATCCATAATTCAAACTGCTAGAAACACTCATAACTGGCTGAGCCACTTCAGTAGTTGTGCCAAAACCTGAAGTAATTTTTGCTGTATCAGGTCTGTTCTGTATCAAATTTAAAAATTTAGGAACTTCAAAATGTCCAAGTTTGACCAGTCCATCTTTCATCATCAAAAAACCAAAACTAACATGTAGAAGGGCGCCATTTGCCTTGCCAGAAAGTTTGAAGCTCGTTGTCCATCTACCTGAGCTTTTCTCCCCTTCTAATTTTTCGAAAGTAGGAGGTAAAAGCCTAGTGACATCAATCCAATGCTTCCCAATATCAAGTCTTGGAACCCCATTAACAGAAACATAGATCATGAAAAGCTCAGGCTCATACTTTGTCAAATGGTTAGGCCCACTTCTACCACCATAGACTGAACATTTGAGGATTAAAGGCTCATTAAACTCGGCCATGCCATTGAAAACTGTTGAAGGGCGAGTCTGTGATATGTCATCCTTTCTTTTCCAGTTCACGCGTAAACTAGCATCATTGAAATGAGTGGGCAGTCCATCTATGGAATGAACATGGAGATTGAATAAACAACTAAACTTTTGATGACCGATGTGGGCGAGGGATTTTAACGGCTTCTTCCAATTCCATATTGATGATATTTTCCTCTGCTTATGCAGCACGTCTTCTCTAAGGAATTCCTGGTTTGGCTTTGCTTTCGTCTCATAAAAACGGGTTTTGCTTGCAGAATGGAATTGATTATCAGCTGGCAATAACAAAGCCTTTCGAAGGGGTTTTCGCAAATACAGCGCGTTGCTTAGGGCCTCGATTTCCCTTAGCAACTGACTGCTGTCTGAATTTTCAGTATAATCGTGGTTTCCAGGATCAGCTTTTGAAAACATCGCCTTTTTTTGTCAGAGAAAGCACAATCTAACTGATTGAACCAGATCCATAGTGATTCTTGCAATCAATAAAATTGATGAGGTTTCTTTTCTTTGCAGATCAGTTGTTTGATTGGATGACTGGATCAGTAGTTTAATCAGATGTTTTTTATAATCGGAATCGGATCAAACTTCAGTTCCGAGTGACAAAACGAGGATGAAATCACTCGGTGGCTTTTAGTTTCTGCTAACTGAGAACAGCATAAAAGAAGAAGATTACGAGAGATAGTTACCAGTGAGAATGCTCGCAGTTGGCATGAATGAAAATAAATTCCCAGCAATCGAGTGATCTCTTTCGAACTTTTTGGGGAAATTGGAGTAGAATTATGTCTCCTTGGTGGAGTATTGACAAGGCTTTTCCGCAGGAAATGATAACGGTGGTTAGGTAGGGCGGGTAGGCTACTAGTTTTTCAGCATGCCAACACGCGAACCCAAGTGGAGATCGCATGTTCTGGGCCTGGTCCAGGCCAATTAAAGGCCCACAAATCCATTACTCGGAAAGAAGATGGATGGATAAACATAAAACTCGAGAAGGAAGAAGACGAAGAGGGTGGGTCCATACTAATTGCAGTGTGGGGAAGTACAAAGATCAAATAAAGAAGAAAAAGAGATCTCCTTCGACCAGTCTGAACTAGTTGAAGAAACAAGAATGGAAGATTCCGTTGAAAAAGAGGGATGGAGGGGCGCCGGAAGATGTAGACCGGACCAGTGAACCAGCGCGCGGGCGACATAGTCACGTAGGGACAGCAACTTCCGGACAAAAACAAAAGCCCAGAAAACAGAGGATATCTTGGTCAAAATTGTAACATCATTCTTGAGGTTGTCAACTCTTTGTTTATCTTCAGAGGTAGTCTGGCCTTGTACGCCATTGTATGTGTGGATAGTTTACCATACAGCCAAAAACTCAACAACATCCTATTCGCCATTAAAAGCAACCTTCTTTGGGCGAGGTTGAATTTTCAGGGTCTAATCTCAAAAAATCTCTCATATTTGCCTTAAACCACGTTTAGCCTCTGAGTTCCAAAGCCATTATACACCATGGAGTGTACATACTTTTTCATTCTTCGAAAATCGTCGTTCTGGTGTTCCTTTGGATAATGGCGATGCCTGGATGATTGTCTCCTGACGTCAAATTATTATATTCTTTGCTCTATCGTGATATTATTGACTTTGTTGACAATGGGCGAACACGACATTCGTCTGGTAAATTCAGCAGAAGTGAGATAATATTGGGATCCCACTCATCATCCTTTCTATTGCAAGAATAACCATTCAAAGCAGACTTCTCTCTGCTGTCACTGTGCAAGAAGAGTGAACTACTGTCATGCCACCAGAAATAAAACATCGTGGGCAACGGTCGTATTGCATAGATGTCGTCAATAGCACATAGAGCAGAAATGCCACTGCTGTCGTGATTTTGTCCCACAATCACGGTGATGTTGTCGTTGCTATGATTTAGTTTAAACCAATAATTCTTAATATCCATAGTTAGAACGATAATTCCAACAGCAACCAATCAAAACAACCTTCGTTTGTTGTCCAAAACCATGGCATTATCTCTATTGTCACTGTCGCTTGCAGCAATCAAACTAGTGTGACGCCACATCCAACAAGCACGATCCAAGTGGAAATTTCAAAGACTCGACAAGGAAAAACTACAGCAAGAAATCATCGCAACAGTCACGCAAGATGCCCAAAATCAATAATTTTACTAACCATAATGGGTCTGTTAGAACAAATGGCAAATACCACAGAGATTGTCAGACTCTAGGCCACCTTCACCATCTCTATAATCTCTACTCCAGGCCACCCGACTCACATGTATCTAAAACTGATATAAGCAGCTACTTTCACAAAACAATAATTGCCCGTGACAAAAAAACATTACGGGCAATGATTTTAAGGATGATACAGTATGAATATCAATGCAATGAAGAGTAGAGATGCAGTTGTCGTCATGATTTTGTCTTGAATTTCCTTTTAGCTTTCAAGTCCACCACAATCACAGTGATGTTGTCCTTGCTACCCTTTTGAAGTGCACAGTTTGAGAGAAACTCAGATGCTGCTTGGGCAGCTAGATCAATTCCCTCTCCCCTCTTTGAAGGTAATGTAAGGCCATTCTTTTTGTGCCACAAGAGTATTTGTCTGCGGGCCAGCTCACATGCCTCTTCGTTACTCATGACATCCCATAAACCATCACTGGCCAGAATGAGGCACTCGTCGTCTTTGGCCCGGCGAAGAAACGTCACTTCCGGTTCAGGAATAATCCATGGTTTCAAATATCCATCACCTGCATGTACATTTTTTGTGATGTGCCTGCCAGCAAGTCTAACTACAAACAGAAGGCATGAAGTGCTCAAAAACTTTGGATGGTCTATTAACTAAGTAGTATTCCTAGTTTGTGTGATTATCTTGGTAAGTTCAAGTCATGAGAAATCATCTTGCAGAAGGAAAAAGAAGAGAATAAAGGTTTCTATTACGTGTCTACCGATAGATCTTGACATTGCAAGAACGGCAAAGACACGATATCCATTCCATTGGATGACCTTGCCTCCAGCAGCCTCAATTCTAGCATACTCGTCGTCCCTGTCTGGCTGAGATAAAAAGCAGCCAACAAATTAGCTTAAATTATCACAAGCTTTACAAAATGTGCATGACTACAATCACAAATCTATTACTTTATGATCCACTGACAACGGCAGAGGTTCTTTACCACGACACAGAACTGCTCTGGAGTCTCCGCAATTGGCTACAATAATGTGAGAAGAACAAACGATAGCAACGACAGCAGTAGATCCAACGGTTTCGGGTGCAACAGGCTTGACGCTAGATTTTCCTGCAACTTCAGCATCAACTTTTAAGAAACAGTTGGTGAATGATTTTTTCCATTGCTCTTGGCAATTTTCATTGGTAGTTCCAGAAACTAGAGCTTCCTTAACAAAGTCTATCTCTTCGGCTAAAGCCAAGTGGATTCTATCACGGCAGTAGTTGGCAACCTACGAGGAAAACACCGCAGATGAAACGTTAGTGGTAGAGTGACATAAAACAAAGGAGGAGATGAAAAAATAATCATACCTGAGAACCACCATGGCCATCATAAACACCAAAGAAATGAACAGTTTGACAAGTCATAAACTCGCTCGTCCCATCTTGACTGTGGTCGTCAGTGAGCATCTGGATAGGTATTTCCAAAATTCGAGGTACAGTTGCAACTGCGTCTTCCATCTCGGGCCTTCTTCCACAAATGGACGTAAATCCCCAGAGAGGTACATAATCTGTCTCCATAACATTGTCGCAGGCCGTTCTGCTCACCCCTCTCTCGAGAGGAGGACGAGGACTTTGAAGTGGATTAATTACAGTATTTGTTTCAACAATTGATGCAGAACTATTAGTGGCCTCGGGGGCAATGTCGAAACTGCCGGAAAATTTCCCAGTAGCAGCAGCTCCAATTTCAGAGGATGCCTCAAATGCCGATAACTCCTTTCTGCATAAGCCACTACTTTCACTTACCACAGAAAGATCGCAAGGGGCATCGAGATTCAGGTCACCCTCCAAGGAAATGGAGTCGTCCTCGCTTTCCCTTGCGATTGCCTCGTCAGTAGACGTCCAATGGCTTGTATTCTGACTGATCATGTTCAATTAAGAAGCCTTTCCTCTCTTGTCCTATTCTGTACCTGAAGTGAAACTGTTGTATTAGTAGCAAGGAACGAAAAGGGTAAAAAAATTTCAGGAAGAAATCTCAAGAATCATAAGAAAACCCTAAAAAAGACGGCATCTGTTTTCATTTATTGATCGAGTTCGTTGAATCCGAGGCAACCATTTGTGGCCTCATAACTATATCTCTCATTTAATGGATCAGAATGATAACCCAATCAAAAACAGGGGCGATAATTAAGATGAAGATGGTCGTCGCAAACTAATTTTATCAGCTGGAGTCTACTCTCTCCCTTTCACTCATTTCTCAAATCGCCAAATTCCTTCCACCCTAAAACTCTTTTCAAGCATCCAAAATCCATCACAAGAACAGAAATAATAAAGAATAGAAAAAATCAACGAAACAAGAAACGGGTATTCCCTCACCGCCAAAGATGAGCTCAATCGATGGAAAGAATGTGATTCATTTCTTCGAACACGTCTGAGACGACGACGAAGTGAGAGGAGCAGAAAGAAAGAGTGAAAAGGAAAGGATATAAAATGCCAAAAAAAAAGGGGGGTAAAGACAAAAGAAAGAGCGGTCGTAGTCTCAGATGGAAGCGGGTCGAATCCTGAAGAACAGGGTGGTGAAGCACTACCACCATTAATGACCCATCCATCATCATCTCTGTCGCAAGCCCCCCATCATCTCCCCTTTATTATTCTTCAAGCACAAATATTTGCTCTGGACTTCTTTCCATCTTCTGCTAATTGAATCTCAACCATGTTTCCAAGCTCTGAACTTCAACAAGATTTGATATTTATGATTGATTATATCCTTTCTTGCTCAAATGTCTGGTTTTTCTTCAGTTATAATCCAAACTCGGAAGAAAATTCTTTTAAATTCATACAACCAAAAATATTATCAAATTATTTTGGATTTTCCTTAATAAACAATTTCCTTTCTCTCCCAAACACAATCAATATACGAGGAGACTACAGAGTAATTATGTCTCCAAATTGTGGACTGCAATTGGCAATGTTTACCATTGCCGACCTGGGCAGCCAGGAGAGAAGGTCATGCATTACCCGGTAATCTAAGTGGTTGGTTCAGGCCAGGGATGGATGAACCCAAGCATAGCAGATTATTTCTTAGTAAACCGGAGCTCTGAAGTCTGAATTCGAGGCTGAACTTATCCGACCCGGTTCAAAATATTCAAAGATGTGGCGGGTTTTTTGGTCCGAAGTAGTTCCGAGTATATACTACGTCGTTGAGGAAAAAGCAGAGACTCGGAGGAGCAGAAGCCATGGGAGATCCTTACTACAGATACTACAGTGTTCCAGCTGACATAGGTATTCTCCTATCCTTCTGAACCCTAATTTGACTGATAAACCCCCTCGTTTTTCAGAAATTTCGAACGGAAAATAAATTGTCGAACTCAAAACTGGTGTTCAGTTGGAAAAGAAGTTCTATTTTCGTATTTCTCGCTCTCGCGATGCTAATTTTGAAGTAGTTTTATTGATATAAAGTAAGAAATTTTTGTCGATTTGATGCTGAAGCGGTTGCATTGTCGCAGGAGGAAGTGTTCCAAGGTCCAGTTTTCCTGGTGACTTATCACCTAAAGCACCCTCTTTGAGTTCTTACCCTCATTTGGGCTCAACCGATCTCCGGGGAAATCGTTCCCCTTATTTGCAGGGAGATGTACGAACTTCTTAGAACATGGCAATTATTCTTGACATCCAATGATATAACAGCTTAATTGGTTTTTCTGTAGATAAATCCATCGCACCGTGTGGAATATGGTTACAATGATTTTCGTGGTGATGGAGTTCTGCCGGAAACTTTTGTTGGTGGTATACAAGGTGAAGCTAATATGGAGGTTGGATGTTCTTTGGACGAACCAAAGCATCCAAGCAATGGACCAGATATTAATGGTATCTCTGATATTGGCAATGAGAGGCCTGGTTCTCTACGAAATGTTAATAACATCCACGCCTCGGTGAGGGAATCAAACGTTCTTTTTGTTGATGGACTTCCAACAGATTGTACCAGAAGAGAAGTAGGCCGTATCCTTCCGCTCATGCAGATTACAAGGGTTGTCATAATCGTAAAATGAGTCTAGACTGTAGGAATGTTTGAGATAAGCCCCCTACCATACTCACTTCTTCTAGAACGAAAGTAACATGGGCATATAAGGGGCAGCTAACTAAGATAAGGGGTGAGAAACAAAGGGAAAGAAGGAAAAATGGTATGGTAATTGTTGGTGGGAGAGTGCTGGCCTCTCAAAAATCCTGCTCTATCTTCATTTTCTGTATTTTACTGATTAATAGAAGCTCACCTGAGCATTTGTTGCTGTAAATACTGTTTTGTGAGGCTGTTTCGTCTCTGTTTTCTGGATAATTGCAGGCTAGAGAGTTAAAGAGTTTGAAAATGCTTGTGTTGAAGAAGTATCTTCAGCTCTTCAATTTGATAAGACTCAGTTTCCTATCAAAAAAAAAGAAAGAAGTATCTTCAGATGCTGTGATTGACATCTTGAAACCTTAACTTACTATAATAACAGACCTCTTCCGTCCATGTATTGGCTATAAAGAAACCAGAGTTGTTCACAAGGAGCCAAGACGTGTAAGTTCACCCATGTTTTACAGTGGAAAAATGATCCAGGTCTTGGATTCAAGTTACACCATCCTTGCAATAGAAAACATGGTTTGAAGTTTGAAAAAGAACAAGTGATTGTACTAGTAGTTATTATCAATGTTTTATGTACATGTGTCTCTTGTGCATTTCCCCTATATAACTTTGTGAAATTTTGATGTGTGATATTTATTGTGTACATGCAAAGCATATGTAAGTGCTTGCCCATCAACTGCGGCTGTTTTCTGGCAAAGAGCACGGCCATGGTTTCGTTTTCAATGCATTATGCTCTGATATTTGATTGTAACATATAATCTTTTCTTTTGCAATTTGATTTAGCCTATCAATATTTTCCAGCGTCCAAACTTTAAATTAATTTGCAGAGCGGAGAAAAGGCTATGGTGTTTTGCTTTGTGGAGTTCATTGAGTCGAGACATGCTTCAATTGCAATGGAAGCTCTTCAAGGTAATGCATACATCAAATTAGTTTACACCATGCTTTGCTTCTATATTTTGTCATTCGAGGGGGACTTTTCTTCTTGCTAATGGAGGAAACTTGAAATTTGACCGACGACATTCAGGTGCATTTCCGGAAACCAAATATCTGGTGTATATATATATTCAAACGTTGTATTTTTGCTCAATGGTAAAGCTATTTAGCATTAACTTTTGTAATAAGGGGTGCGAGTTCATGCAGGTTATCGGTTTGATGACAAGAAACTTGATTCCCCTATCTTAAAGATCCAATTTGCGCATTTTCCTTTCCGTTTAAACCGTGATAAGCAATGACTTGGGTTCAACACTGACTGCAACACCATGGTAGCATGACCATTTACGCGACTGGCATAAGATCTGTTGTCTCAGAGCGAGCTGCACATGTTTTTTCCTCCTGAATTCTTTGATCTGCTAGCAGCATCTTGTGACTTTCAACAGTTTAGTGCAAGCATGGAGCTTTGATTATGATGTTGATAGATGGATGAGGTGACAATGAGCGTCGATTGTACTGCAATTGTCATCTTATGTAAGTAAAGTTCCCGTCCAGAACTAACAGATATGTCAGCCTTTATGTACGAATAAAAACTCGAGTCTGTAATTTCAAAAGAGATGCATTTGATGACTGCATACAAAATGATGATCAGAGCTTAGTTGAAGAGGACAAAGAAAGGCAAAGCATGAGGGTTTGATTCTTTGAATCTGGTAAATGAAGTGTTGCCATACTGATCATGCTACAACATATGTTTAGGATCCCAATGTGAATTGTAAAAACCTATAAAGAAGAAGAAATGAGCATTTGAAGAAGGTGGAGAAGAAGCCATATCTTTCCTACCCCACCTTCAACAAACGAAGATGGATAAATTCTAATACCAAGTAAAGAATTAAAAACAGGAGAGAGAAGGAAAGAGAGAGGGAGAGAGGATGATGGACTAGAGAAATGCAGTCCCTGCAATGCCGTGGTGCAGAAGATTATGTGCAATTGAATCCCTGGCCTTCATGGAGCTGGCAGATCTCAAGCCCACTTCAGGCACCATTTCATCGTCCTGAAGCTCAACTCTCAGCTCTGCTTCCATCTCCTCCTCCCTCATTTCACAAATATTATGCAAAACACAGCAGGCTCCAAGCACAACAGGCAAGTCCTGAAGCTTCACTTCTGTCCTCTTCTGCAAACAACACCACCGTCCTTTCAATCTGGCGAATGCCTCCTCCGCAGCTTTCTGAATCTCCTTAATTTTCTCATTAAATGCATGTTGAGTCCAAGTAAGATTCTGCTGAGTGTAAGGCACTAATACCCAATCCAGTAAAGGGTACCCTGAATTTCCAACAATCCAAACACCCTTCAAGAGCCCTCCATTGGCTCTTTGATATAGGGCGGATTTCTCCAGCACTTGATCATCAGGCATTGAACCTGGCCAACCAATACAAACATCGGTGAACACCCCTTTCGGATCTACAACTCCTTGAACCGTGATTGAATATGATGTTTTTTGATTCCTCTCCGTGTGTCTTTTGTTGAAATAAGCTGCAACACTAATTTTTGGAGCAATTATAGGTATATGAGTCGTATACATAGATCCGACAACATTTGGGATGCCTGAAATCAATTCGAATTCTTCTTTGATCTTCCTGGATAAATCCTCATTAGGCCACTGTAAGTATTTAGGCATTAACACTGTTCTAATGGCGGAGCAGACCTCTAGAACTAGTTTATGGCATGTCGATATACCTAAACCGAACCTCTTCGAGACGAGTCGAAGAGGATCACCAGTGGCTAACCTCCATAGACAAACAGCCACCCTTTGTCTAACAGGAATGGCATTTCGAAGGGTAGTGTCCTCTTTGGCTATGGCGGAATTCAGCTCGTCGCATATCATATCGAAAGTGGCTCTCCCCATTCTGAATTCTTTCTTGAATTTCTCATTTGGATAATCCGGACTGTTACACTCGTCCCACCAAGCTTTAGACCTGTCTTTCACCCAGAGTCTCCTGTGCTGTCCTCCGCTGCCGCTCTCTCCGCCCTGCTTAATCGCTTTCTCCGCTTCATCAGCATGCAGCTCGCTAGAAGCCGCGGCGACAGCGACGGAGCTAGCGACGATCCTCGATTTCTTCCTCCTCACTCGGTCTGATTCCTCCACTTCCGAATAATAATCTTGAAGATTCGAATAGTAATCCATCGTCGCCTTCGATTTTTTTCGGTGATTTGTCTCCAAAAACTTCTTCTCCTCCGTTGCCGCGATACGCCTCTCTTCCTCGCCGCACCTCTCTTGCTCTTCCAACAACAGCAGAGACGAGATTATACCCTTTACTTCCTTATTCTTACCCTTTTTCTCAAACGGGTCATCGCCGTCTCCATCGCCTTCGTCCTCCTCCTTCCTCCTCCTCCTGCTAGTACTGCTTCCGCTGCTCGACTGATTCATTGGAAGAAGCACGGAGTTTTGGAGAAAGCTGTAAATGGAGGAAAGATCTTGCGGGTTGGAGAGTTTCATATACGAAAGAACGATTGAACTTTGAAGCTGGAACTTGTCGATGAAAATACAGAAATAGAAGAGACTCGTTCCGTTCTGTCCTGCGAAGTGTTGGATAAAATGTCTGAACGAATGTGTGAACGCGGTCGTTGAAAACGTGGCCAACGCCGAAGCGGAGATGGTAAGACTCGTTACTCACACATATATACATATATAGGCTTCATTAGAATCTCAGAACTCCTCTCATTGGTCAATCGTCATCACCTGATCCGCCACCCCAAGTTAGTTCGAGGTGGGTTCAACTAAATCCAAAGGAGTTCGACTCGAGCAAGATTAAAACAAAACAAACCAATGGGAGGATCCATGGAAGACAGTGGAGCGCCATTGCAGAGGAACACGCCCTTCAAAAGAGGAGTGAGAAAATGCCATGTGGAAGTGTGAACGCGGCATCGGGGAAGTTGAAAACGGTGGTTGACTTACGGCGGTGATTGCGTTGTACGCGCTTTCACTTCGTATTTCCTTAATTTATTTCTCAATTTTTCCTTAAATCACAAAATACATATTTTAATTACACACAACGCCTCAAATTATAACATAAGGTTTATATTTTAATGACGAGACGACGGGCGAGTTGTCTCCGGAGCTGCAATGTGTCCAAGACGAACGAGAAGGCAATGACTAGAATTTTTGAATAATAATTAAATAAGGTTTTAGAGCTTGTAGGAAATAATAAAGATTGACCTGACCGACCATCAAATCAAATCCACCAAGAAAATTCTGTAGCAAATGAGAATGTGTTGGGCAGGTAAGTTGGAAGACAAAATCAACGCAATGAAGTGGAAAGGAGTAAAGAGAAGCGTTGTCCGAGATTGGGCGCGGTGCGCAATCAGGAGATTGGACGGGGATGGGTGGGCGAGGAGGAGTTTCAACAATCTACGCTGCCCTTTTGACTCTCTCCCATCCATCTGGCGTCGACAGTTGTAGCCTTTCCTGGAAAGACGTTGCAAGAGACAAATTTATTCAGTATTTTATACGTTTCTAATCAATCTCACTTCTCCCCTTTAATTCTTCCTCCTCGCTTTGTTCTACGCGCCATTGAATAATGCGGTTCAATCTCACCCCCTCCAACAAGTATTCGCAGATAATTTTAAATTGTTTTATTAATATTGATTTACTTTGGATCCCAAATGATTACATAAAGAAGAAATGCTTATTTTCTAATAATTATAAATTAATATTTTCGGGATAATTCCGATCCCTGGATTTGACACTTTCACTCTACTTCTTTTAAATTTAAGTAGTGTTTTTTTTTTGACAAAATTGCGATAATTTCAAACCCATCATTACCACCTCACATGAGTGATAATAATAAAGTGAAAGCCAGCTTTTTGACTAAATCATTTCAATAAAATTCGAGGTAGAAAAGAAGACTTTACCAGGCCATAGATAGATTCTGATCGTTAACCATTCACTCCACCTGCCATGGCGTCTTCTTGGCTGTTCATCCTCTTCGTTTCAATGCTTCCGCTGCTTTCAAACTCATCGCCTCATCAAATGGCCGCCGTTCCTTCTACTGGTCTATTCTGCATGAGTGACTGTGCCACGTGTCCTTTAATTTGTTCTTCTCCTACTCCTCCTCCTCCTCATCCGCCGCCGCCCCCCCCGCCCGTGGATCAGTCTTACTTCTTCTGGGGGATTCCTCCTCCGCCTGGTTTTGAGTACTCACAGCCTGAATTTCAGATGCCACCGCCGACTGTCGGTCCCGGGGGCTACTCATACCCTTATTACTATTTTTACGCATCAACGTCATCTTCTCTTCCGAGTTTCTTTTTCATCCAGGCTTATTTTCTGTTGTTCTGTCTTCTCTTCATGCTGAGAAACTGAGATTTCAGTAGCTTCGCTTTGGTTTTGAGTTGAAAATATCATTTTAATTTCTGCCATTTTTCTTTTCTAAGTTCTTTGGAAATGGTTGGTATTCGCGATGACAAGCAGTGTCAGCAGAAAGATGGTTGCTCCATTAAAAAAAAAAAAAAAACAGTCCAGAAAACTGGTAAACAACAATGGAATGATGAAACCACAGACGACAACTTAAATTACTCCAAGCAGTTTTTAGAAGACGAAATGCAGAAACTACTCCATTAAAACCCATTTCTGGTTAAATTAGAGCTTATTAAAACCCCCATCAATGGCAGTTCTATCTAGTTGGTTTTCAGTTAATGAAAGACTGGGAGGGAGAGCTCCGAATGGGTCAGTATAAAAGCCCATTTCATGTGGGCGGAGGCCCATTTGAGAGCTCACATGCTGAAGACGATATCCTGATTTCTCTCACGTGAGTTGCTTTCGTCATCTTTTCTCGTCTCGTCTTGTAACGCTCAAGTCGTTTGCAATAAGAGATCCGAATCGGAAACCTGAAACGAGAATCGAATTCCACTACCTTTCATCTGAGGGCGGAGGAGGTCACTGCTTCTGGCTCTCCACCAGATCCCCAACTCATATTAGTATCTGAAATCTCCAAATTCGAGTTGTTAAACTAGCCAATCTGAGTCTCGGAGAATGGAATTCGAAAATGAGGTGGAGCTGTCTACGTCTTCGACGGTTGACAGCCTCCTTCCACTTGCATCCGCTTCTCAGCAGCCCTATGTGTCCGAGCTGCTCTCGTTTACCCTAGATCGTCTCCATAAGGTCGTTTATTTTTTATTCTGATTGTGGAGAACAAGTCCATTTTAGCTAATTCAATTCTGCGGTTCGATTCTTCTTTAGATTTTTTTGAATTTTGTTATGTCGCAATTGAATTTGGAGGGACAATATTGTAGGAACCTGAGCTTCTTCGTGTGGACGCCGAGCGCATTCGGAGACAAATACAAGAGGTGGCAGTGGGGAATTACCGAGCCTTCATTTCTGCTGCAGACGCGTTACTTGCGATTAGACAGGAAGTTTCGTCCATTGATAAGCATCTCGAGTCTCTGGTAGTTTTGAATTCATCTTCTTCTAAAGTTCCTTGATCCTTATCCATCTCTGGCAATTTCATTTCTACTCTATTAGATTTCTTAAACTAGATTCATATACGATAGTCAAAGTAATCGTTAGAGTAGTTTTAGAAATTTTTTGGGAAGCAGAACAATTTTAGAAATTGAAAGAGATCTAAATTTGTCTGATTCCTGGTGGTCTTGTGTTTCTAGCATTTCCTTTGGGATTCTGGAGTTAAATGCAGGACAATATCATTTCATCAGATCTGGAGAAGATGCTAAGCAGTTTTCGTCTTTGAAATAATTTTTTTTGTTGCTCATGCTTAGATAGTTCAATGAAATCAGCTTACTGAGACACTATTCCTATCTGCAGATATCTGAGGTTCCAAAGCTGACAACAGGTTGTACTGAGTTCATAGAATCTGCAGAAGAAATTCTGGAAAAGAGAAAGATGAATCAAACATTGCTTATTCATCACAGTACTTTACTTGACTTGCTTGAAATACCTCAACTTATGGACACGTATGTATTGAAAAGTATAAAGGTCATTATTTAGAACTTTATTCTTTGATGGTACCTTTTTCGTCCCATTTAATGTTTGATCACTATTGACGATTACTATGTCTTCTTAGTTGAATATAAGAATGCTTTAATTTATGATTACCCTATTACTGACTGCTTCAGTTGGTTCCCCCTTTACCATGGTAATAGAAAGGGAATTGGTGCTCTGCTCACTCTAGAGTTTTATATAAATCTCTGTGTTTAAGTGAATCCCTAATTGCTTTAGCTCTGAAAGTAGAAACTTTACATTTGTGATTATAGTTGTTATAATTGTTTTAGAAAGCCAAATTAAGCTGAATATGTGAGTAATGTGACTTGTATTCCCAATCATCACCAGCAATGACTTTTTTCTGGTGGGATAATCATTGGCTCGTATGTCGTATAAGATTAGTAGTTAATGCTTATTCCATTTTTTGGCAGATGCGTGAGAAATGGAAATTACGATGAAGCTCTCGACTTGGAAGCATTTGTTGCTAAGCTTTCAACCATGCACCCAAAGTGAGTATCATCCATGTCGTTCTGGTAATTTGTCCTAAAACATATTTGAGAAGTATCTGCTGAGACTCTATTCTCTCTTTCAAGAATACCAGTCATTCAAGCATTGGCAGCAGAAGTACGGCATACAACCCAATCCCTTCTTTCTCAGCTTCTCCAGAAACTTCGCTCTAATATTCAGGTAGGCAGCCATTAACATTGCATAGACACTGACACATACATTGGAATTAAGACAGCATGTAGTGATCTATTTTTTTGAATTGCAGTTACCAGAGTGTCTTCGCATTATTGGGTACCTACGTCGTATTGGAGTATTTAGTGAATATGACATGCGATTGATGGTAAGATTGTTGCAAGTCATGAATTAGATTTTATTTGATCTTTAAATCTAGCTTGTTTTTCAGGTTAGATTTCTTGAGTCTGAATCTTAAGCACTTTTTGTTGTTTCAGTTTTTAAGATGCCGAGAGGCATGGCTCACTGGAATTCTTGAAGATCTTGACCGAAGAAATGCATATGAGTATTTAAAAGGAATGATAAATTGTCACAGAATGCATCTTTTTGATGTTGTTAATCAATATCGTGCAATATTTGCGGATGACACATCGGGGAGTGAAGAAAACTATGATGGTGGGCTTCTTTTTAGCTGGGCTATGCATCAAATTACCGCACATCTCAAAACTCTTAAAGTGATGCTCCCAGAGATTACTGAAGGTGGATCTCTGTCGAATATCTTGGATCAGTGCATGGTAAGACTATGATTTTAAGCCCTCCCAAAAGGAAAAAACACTTGTCAGGGTTATAATTACTGCTGATGGGTGGTAATGCTAGCTTAATACCAGGATCAAAGTTGTTTCCAACGAATAATTGAACAACTTTTCAGTTCTGTTTAATTTAGTTTTAACATTTCTCATGTTACTGGCAGTATTGTGCTATGGGGCTTGGTTGGGTTGGGTTGGATTTCAGAGGTCTGCTTCCTTCGCTCTTTGAAGAGTAAGGATGACCTTAAAATTTAATCATAAATCTATTTTTAGTTTGCAATTGCCACATAGTCAAGAATTATTTACTTATGGAAATTATTTTGTTTACTTTGTAGGGCAGTTACCAATTTATTTTCAAAAAATATGATTACAGCAGTGGAAAATTTTCAGGTATGAACAAGTACAAACGCTTGTAGCTTATCCACACAAATTTTAATTTACTCTATCTTTTATATAAAAGCCCTTGATGCTATCATTCACCTTTCACGTCTAACGGTTGATGAATTATCTTGATGATAGTTGGTTTTGGATTCCCATCGCTGGGTCCCACTACCTGCAGTTGGGTTTCCAGCAAATACTGTTGGCGAGGAAAGTCAAGAGGATGTAACTCCGCCTTCTTATCTGATGGAACATCCGCCTCTTGCTGTTTTTGTTAATGGTAAGTCTAGTATGGCTTTTTGTTATGAATCTTTCAAAGTCATTTTTTCCTTGTGCTTTACCAATGGTTGCTAGCATTTCTCCTTTAACACTGTCTTTGTTAGATATCTGTGCTTTATCAATATTTTGGCAGGTGAATATCAAGAATAAATCTTTTTTTCCCTTCATGATATCTTACCAATGGTTGACATTATTTCTTGTTTAACACTGGATTTGTTAGCTACTGTCCTTTGTCAATAATTTCAGGTATATCGGCAAGACTTAATTGGCTGATCTTATCTCCGATTGTTAATATTGGTGCTGTAACGATATATTTAAAATGCTAAATAGTTCTGGTTTTTGCTTTATTTATATTTTGGCAGTGAATGTCCCATATAAAGCACTTCAAGTACGACAATTTTTTAATTGACTGATATACTCTATCTAGTAAGAGGCTAGGTGAACTCCTGATATGCATTTCAGACAATGAGGCTGGTTGTCGATTTCATACAGTATGACTTGCTAAAATGTTCCAAGATTTCATATTATTCTTTCTTCCGAGTGATTCATCTCTCGGTTGGTTTTTAGGTGTATCTGCAGCTATGAATGAGCTACGCCCCTGTGCCCCTTTAAACTTGAAGCACGTCATTGCTCAAGAATTAATCAAGGGTTTACAAGCTGTTTCGGACGCCTTGTTGAGATATAACACAACACGGATACTAAGAGAAAATGAGTCCACCCTTTTCCTCTCACTCTGCCGTGCATTTGTAGAGGTGCTCTTCTCTGCTACTAGTGTTCATTGGCAACATATTTTAAAACATTCATTTATATCAATTACATTTCTTTTTTCTCCATCTTACTTAGGTTGCTTTTCCATATTGTGCCACCTGTTTTGGTCGATGCTATCCAAACGGAGGTATGCTTATATTGGACGCAAAGAATTCATTTGACAGCATTGTCCGCCTATTGGCCATCTCCTCAAGAGAACTCCCGAAGCCTGTGAGCAATGGAAAAAGCATAACAGAAAACGGGGACAATTCTGCATTGGAAAACGGAGTATCCCTCGGTGAGGAACCAACCCATGTTCCAAATGCTGATGAAAGCCATCAGAGAAGCACTACTTCATATACCAGCTTGGATAATAGCAGCGACGATAAGAGCGGCGAGGTAGATGGTCGGAATTGAGGACTAACCACTGGCTATTCTTTTAATCAATTATTTATATTCTTCGCGATTTCAAGTATCTTCTCCAAATCATGAGCTGCTTGTACCTATTTTTGTAGAAGGATGCGCTTCTTTGAATTTTTATTCGTGATTTAGAGGAGAGTACTGTGACGTAGAACGAGAGAAAGAGTGAAAGAGGAGACAGAGAGAGGGCAGGTGCCCTTTAAACGTCGTCGCATCATTTATTATCCTGGATTTATCCACTGCAACAGTGAAAGGTATGGTATGAGCGTGACCTCATGTGCTTGTTTAACGTTCATATCTTTCATTCTGTTTTTTGGGGTAGAAGAACCAATTGATTTTGAAGTACATTACAAGTCTAGGTTTTATAGCATCGTATGCAGGCAGCTTGGTTGAATACAATGTCTGCTTGTTGTTCTTGAAAAGTAGAAAACATTTGAAAAAAATCTTGGGGTCCTGTTTTTAGCTGCACTGCCTTGATGATGGCTCGACCATGCATAAGTTTTGCGAATTCCTGTTCAAATCGTACCTGCTGAAACAAAAAAAATATATATATATATATATAACTGTGAGTTGAACATATTTGGAAGAGAGATAAGAGAGATAGAGAGGTAGAGAGAGAGAGAGAGAGAGAGAGGTGGGGTGACAGATAGAGGGAGAGCACGCAGAGCTTCAAGCATGAAAATGGAGGAGGATGCAAGAAAACGCCATGTGTGCTCACTCTCTTCTGTCACCTCCCTTTACCCTGTTAAACAAAAACCATTCTTCCTCATCACTTCCCCATTCCAGAAATGGAAACTGTTCCATTCAGTAACGCCATGTTCTCGATCAAAAAGCTTCTAATTTTGTCCTCTGAACTGACGAGCGACCACCCTCTATTTATAGACATTTCCCACCATGGAAGGAAGGAAACAGTTTCTCCTCTTTCTTTACTTTTTTTAATATTATTTGCAGCAAAGTAGACGGGAGAGGATAGAAACAAAAGAAAGATTGCAACTTTATCCCCTTTTCATCCATTCCTAACATATGCCATGAACAAACAACCCCAACCACCAATTCTCGTTTCGACTCCCATCTTTTTTAACCTCTCCCTACTCTCTCTCTCTCTCTATTCAATACTTGCGTTGTTTTTTTCTCCTCACAGGGTGATATTTAGTGGGAGAGAAAGACAGAGAGTTGAAGATCTCTCTCGTGTTTAGCCCTAAATTTAGGGGAATGCCCTGTTCAAATTTCGGCTCGGTAAAAATGGTGTAATCAGCAAAAACAAACACAGAATTCAAGAAAAATCTTTGATTCTTATCGGTCAGAGAATGGAACCCACCACCAGAATCACCACATTCTCCACTTGCTCAGATTTGGTTCATGCAAATCAAAATCTAACCAAGAAAACTCCAAAATAAAATTTTCAGATTGATCTACCCATAAGACCTGAACAAATGGGGAGATAAGAAAAGGCCAAGCCATCAGATCGAATGCGGCCGGCATAAGTCATCGTCAAGTATATATGCTTGTAAATTATCTACCTAAAAACACCCAAAGAATACTTGTCAAAGTCCAACCTTATCTTGAAAATCCCCAAATTTCAAGCTTCATATTTGACACTTGCATGCGTCCAAAAAATCTTTCCTTCGCTGGATGCCAAAACAGTCATCTCGTAGTAATCCATATTAACTCCACGAAACAATTCTAATTTGTTAAGAAAAATCACCTTAAATCAAATATGCGGAATATGATTTTTCAATCTTTAGAACCTGATCTGAATCATAAAGCAAACACAATAATAGTCGAGTAACAACGAGTCAAATCAACACAGCAATTTTAGGGTGGAAAACTCCAAAAACGGGTAAAAACCACAGGACCCGTAGACCGCTTAATCAAACCTTCCACTATAACAATAATAATGGGTACACCAAAGTTCTCTCTAGTTCAACAAACTAGAGGCATACAATAATCATCAAGATTTAACAATCTAATCTTGGTAGATAACAAAAAACCGTAAGAGAGGATAAACTTAGGGTTACCAAAAGTGCAGTCCCGTTCTTACCCTAACCTGCCGCCTTACAGAACTCAGATGACGATCTCCACCGTTCAGAATGTTTCCCAGGACGTCACGAACACGCTTTCAAATTTTCAAGTCGATCCAACGGTCCGAACGCCGGCAAATGAAGAATTTCCGAGACTGCCCTGTAAAATTCGAAACTGTCTTCTCCCGCTGCGTTTTTCCCTCTATGCTGCTTCTCTCTCTTCTGTTCTCTTTTTATCTTTCTGCCGCTTAAGGGTTATTTTAACCCTTTAAACTTTCTTTTCTTCTTTTAAAATAAGGGCATGGGCCCCTTGTCCAGCCCACGTGGCCGAACACAACAAACTCCCCCTTCGGCTATGTGGAGGGACTTGCCATGCCGGCAAGCAAACAACACTTTTCAAACTTGTCCCTTGCTAGTGCTTTTGTTAACATATCCGAGCCATTATCATTGGTGTGAACTTTATCAAGTTCCAACAACTCTCTTTCAAGTACATCTCTAATCTAATGATATCTCACATCGATATGTTTCGATTTTGCATAAAAAGTAGAATTCTTAGCAAGGTGAATGACACTTTGATTGTCACAAAATAGAACATACCTCTCTTGTTTTAAATCAAGCTCTGCCAAAAACTTTTTCATCCATAGCAACTCTTTACAAGCTTCCGTTGCTGCAATAAACTCTGCCTCTGTTGTAGAAAGTGCAATGCATTTTTGCAACTTTGATTGCCAAGAAACAGCACCACCTGCAAATGTAATTAAATAACCTAAAGTAGACTTACGAGTATCCACATGACATGCCATATCTGAATCTGTGTAGCCAACTAGGTTGGGCTCACCACTTCCAAAACTGAGACTCAAATTCGAAGTACCCTGTATATCTCATAATCCACTTTACTGCATTCCAATGCTCTCTTCCTAGATCAGCAAGGAATCTGCTAATAACACCAACTGCATGGGCTATGTCAGGTCTAGTGCAAACCATCGCATACGTCAAACTTCCTACTGCTGAGGCATATGGCACTCTAGCCATATCTTCCTTCTCTTCATCAGTAGAAGGACTCTGCATGGTACTTAACTTAAAGTGTGTAGCAAGAGGTGTGCTAACCACTTTAGCCTTATTCATGTTGAATCTCTCAAGCCCCTTTTTGATGTATCGTTCCTGTGACATGTATAGGTTCTTCTCATTTCTATCTTGATGAATGCGAATGCCAAGTATTTGTTTTGTTGGACCCAAATCCTTCATCGCAAAGTACTCATTTAATTGCTTCTTTGACTTGTTAATTCTGAAAGAATTCCTGCCAATAATCAACATGTCATCAACATAAAGCAATAAAATGATAAAATCATCATCAGAGAATTTTTGGTAAAAAACACAATGATCAGAATTTGTCTTTTGGTAGCCTTGCTCCCCCATAACAAATTCAAACTTCTTATACCATTGTCTTGGTGCTTGCTTCAAACCATAAAAACTCTTCTTTAGTTTGCAAACATAACCTTCTTTTTTTTTCACTGTGAAACCCTCTGGCTGGTCCATATAAATCTCTTCCTCCAAGTTTCCATGGAGAAAGGCTGTCTTCACATCCATTTGCTCAATTTCCAAATCTAGGCTTGCTGCTAAGGCTAGAACCACACGTATAGATGACATTTTTACAACTGGTGAAAATATCTCATCAAAATCAATGCCCTTTCTCTGACTGAATCCCTTTACAACCAATATTGCTTTGAACCTGGGTTGTGAAGTAATCTCATCATATTTTACTTGTTGAGTTATGGAGTCTAATTTGTTGATTAGGGTATTTTGGTATTTTCACCTTGTTTTCATAACCCTATTTCTTTAGGTATATAAAGATGTAATTAGGGTTTTGGAGGTGGTGTTGAGAGAAGTAGAGAGAAACAGTGAGGGTGAGGCAAAACCAAGAAACAATTTTTGTAACTCTGATTTGATCACAGTGAAATCTGTTGGCGGCCAGTGGACGTAGCTCTCAAACTGAGAGTGAACCACTATAAACTGTGTGTTTTCTATTTTCTGTTTTTTCTTTGATCAATCGTTTCGATACAAGTCGGATTAAAGCGTCTAATCTCAACACCCTCTAATCCCAACATTACTCTGTACACCCACTTGTTTTTCAAAGCTCTCTTACCCTTAGGTAACCTTACTAACTCAAAGGCATGATTCTCATGCAATGACTGCATCTCATCCTGCATGGCTTCAATCCACTTGCTTTTATGTTCATCTTCCATTGCTTCTGTAAAACATTCTGGCTCTCTAGAATCAGTTAACAAAACATACTCATTAGAAGAATACCTGGAAGATGGTACTTGACCTCTAGTAGACCTTCTAAGTGGAACATCTGAAGAATACTCTGAAGGGGC
Source organism: Begonia loranthoides (assembly GCA_022433065.1). Lineage (NCBI taxonomy): Eukaryota > Viridiplantae > Streptophyta > Magnoliopsida > Cucurbitales > Begoniaceae > Begonia > Begonia loranthoides. The sequence continues at coordinate 28,121,713 of CM039479.1, read as the reverse complement.
TTCAAAGGGAACCTCTGGTGGTAAGTGCTCTTGAACAATATCATGGTTCTCCACCTGTGTTGGGACATCTGTTTTATCCAAAGCATCTGCACCCACAAGTTCTTCCTCACTTTGTCTAGGAACATGTGTGGAGGTAGCTGGATCTAAGTCAGTCAAATCATCATTATTCTTTGACACTGAAATATCTGATTTCTCAATATCCTGTATAGTTTGATCTTCCATAAATACAGCATCTCTGCTTCGTATAGGTTTCTTCTCCACTGGATCATAGAACCTGTAGCCAAACTCATCTTGTCCATATCCAATGAATACGCATTGTCGTGTTTTCATATCAAGTTTGGACCTCTCATCTTTGGGGATATGCACAAAAGCCTTACACCCAAAGACATGTAAATGATTATAAGAAACATTCCTGCCTGTCCAAACTCTATCTGGAACATCAAACTGCAATGGAACACATGGTGTGAGGTTTAAAACATGAACAACAGTATTTAAAGCCTCACCCCAAAATGATATTGGCAGCTGTGAATGTGAGAGTAGACATCTCACTCTTTCAACCAGTGTTCTGTTCATCCTTTCAGCTAAACCATTCAACTGAGGAGTCTTAGGAGGTGTCTTTTGATGTCGAATGCCTTGTTGTCTACAATAATCATCAAAAGGACCTGTGTACTCTCCCCCATTATCAGTTCTAATGCACTTTAACTTCTTCCCAGTTTGTCGTTCAACTGAAGCCTGAAACTGCTTAAACACATCTAACACTTGATTTTTAGTTTTCAAGGAATAAGCCCAAATCTTCCTCGAATGATCATCTATGAAAGTAACAAAATACAAAGAACCACCAATTGTCCTTGTTTTCATAGGGCCACAAACATCAGAATATACTAAATCAAGTGTACCTGACATTCTTGAAGGAGGGGAACTCTTGAATGCAACTCTGTTTTGCTTTCCTGCTAAACAGTGAGAACATCTCTTCAATGGTGCATTCTTCAAACCTGGAAGAAGATTCTTCTTGGCTAATATTGTCAAACCCTTCTCACTAATGTGACTAAGTCTCTTATGCCATAACTCCATTGTGTCTTCATCGTCTACGGAATTAATCTTTTCTATAGGAATCTTTGCTTGCATAACATAAAGTGATGAACACTTCTTGCCTCTAGCCACAATCATGGAACCTTTAGTGAGCTTCCATTGACCATCATAGAAGGTATTACAATATCCTTCATCATCAAGCTTACCTGTGGAAATCAAATTCAAGCGTATATCAGGAATATGTTTAACATTAGTCAAAACTAACCTTGTGTCATTGGTGGTCTGTAAGCACACATCTCCAACACCAACAACATTGGCCAAACCATCATTTCCCATCTTTACAAATCCAAAATCACCAGATTTGTAAGAAGTGAAGAAATCCCTACGGGATGTAGCATGAATAGATGCACCACTATCAATCACCCAACTGGTCTCGTGACATACAAGATTAACAACATCGCCCTCATAAACAATAAGAAAATCTGAAGTGGTTGTGGCAACTCGATCATCTTCACCACCACTTTCATTCTTCTTGTCATTCACTTTCTCTTGTTTAATATCTCTCTTCAATTGGCGACAATACTTCTTTATATGTCCTTTCAAATGACAGTAGTGACATTCAACATTGGCAAACTTGTTAGACTTGCTTTTTCCTGTATCTCTGTTCTTCGGACCTCTGCTTTTACTTCTCCCCCTTCTTTCTGTGACCAACACTTCTGATTGTGAAGAGGATCCATGTGAATTTCTTCTCATCTCTTCATTTAGAATGCTACTCTTAGCCAAGTCCATGCTGATTTTTCCTTCAGGGGCTGAATTAGATAAAGACATCCAAAATGTCTCCCATGAGTCCGTTAAAGTGCCAAGTAACCAAAGTACTTGTACTTCATCTTCAAACTTGATTCCCATTCCTGATAATTGATTGAGAATTCCTTGAAATTTATTCAAGTGATCAGTCATGAAAATACCTTCATCATATCTCAACATCATCATTTGCTTGATTAAAAACAATTTGTTATTTCCAGTTTTTTTAGCATACAACTGCTCAAGCTTGTTCCATAATGAACGTGCATTATTCTCATCACTAACATGATTCAAAACATTATCGTCTACCCACTGTCTGATATAACCACAAACTTGCCTGTGAGACAAATTCCATTGTTCATCAATTTTATTTTCTGGTTTCTCAGTAGCAAAGACCGGTAAATAATAATCCTTCACATATAGAAGATCCTCTATTTTTCCTTTCCATACATGGTAATTTGAACCATTAAGTGTGACCATTCTACTTGTATTAGCTTCCATCATTCAACACAAACCAGCAAGGTTCAATAACCTGGCTCTGATACCACTTTGTTGAGAAAAATCACCTTAAATCAAATATGCGGAATATGATTTTTCAATCTTTAGAATCTAATCTGAATCACAAAGCAAACACAGCAGACACAATAATAGTCGAGTAACAACGAATAAAATCAACACAGCAATTTTAGCGTGGAAAACCTCAAAAACGGGTAAAAACCATGGGACCCGTAGGCCGCTTAATCAAACCTTCCACTATAACAATAATAATGGGTACACCAAAGTTCTCTCTAGTTCAACAAACTAGAGGCATAAAATAATCATCAAGATTTAACAATCTAATCTTGGTAGATAACAAAAAACCGTAAAAGAGGATAAACTTAAGGTTACCAAAAGTGCAGTCCCGTTCTTACCCTAACCTGCCGCCTTACAGAACTCAGACGACGATCTCCACCGTTCAGAATGTTGCCCAGGATGTCACAAACACGCTGTCAAATTTTCAAGTCGATCCAACGGTTCGAACACTGGCAAATGAAGAATTTCCGAGACTGCCCTGTAAAATTCGAAACTGTCTTCTCCCGCTGCGTTTTTCCCTCTATGCTGCTTCTCTCTCTTCTGTTCTCTTTTTATCTTTCTGCCGTTTAAGGGTTATTTTAATCCTTTAAAATTTCTTTTCTTCTTTTAAAATAAGGGCGTGGGCACCTTGTCCAACCCACGTGGCCGAACACAACATAATTAACAAAGTCTTAATGGAAAAGTAAAGATTACCAGAGATTAGAGACTTTCCCGTTGTGGAAGTAGGGTATTCGTTTAACATGATTAGAGACTTTCCCTTTCGGGAGTGGAGAGAAGGCTGACAGACATATAGATTCTCTGACAGATTTTTGAAAAAGAAAATTTATCTACACAAAAAAAAAAAAAAAAGCCATTTATGCTTATGGCAAAGCATCGTCTTATTCTGGCATGTACTTAACTTTTTAGGGGCGTGTTCTTCGCCATCTCCAGTGACCCACTTTCAGCAACCCAGAGGAGGATATCAACCCACTTTAGTTTAGTGTTTTTTTAAGCGTGCTCTTAGATTTGTTCTTTTTTAGAAGACTCAATCCACAAAAATGCATTTTTTTTTTTTTATAAGTAATAAGACATAACTGCGACAGGGAGGCATGCAAGATGAAGTGAGGAAGGACTTGCGATAGACAATCATTGCCCACGTTGTGTGGTTGGGGTGGTTTAGCCAACCTACACACTCTGAGCGCGACAGATATTGTCTTGGGCATTCATAAAATTGTCTTGGGTCATGTTGGTATCACCCATTTAGGCTGGCACAACAAAAACACATATGGGCTTTTGTAGAAGCCCAAAATTAGAACTTTCCCATTCAATTAGTCCTCTTTTGAAGTGCAAACCAGACAAACACAACACTTTATGTGAAGTTTTTTTTTTTATTCTTCTGTAACGTTTCTGGTCCTCTCAAAACAATATTGTATGCTTTGAGCAGAAATTCGCACGTTTTTATTCTTGGAGTTACCATGAAACGCGTTGTACTAAGTAGTGAAGAGAACTCTAGTTATAAACATTGTGCTTTTCACTCTCTCAATCGACTTGAGATTGTATACTTCTACTAATATAGGTCAGACCCTCACTAGCTCACTTGAGTCATCATTACTTTCACATGTCAACCACACTTTCGATTGAATTTTGGCTCTGATAACATTTTGTAGCCTATCCAATTCTCCAAATACAATATTGTACGTTTTGCGCTGAAATATTCTTGGAATTAGTTAAAAACGTGTTGTACTAGATAAGGAGGTACCCAGGCCATATAGGTCATATTATCACTATTATCATCTAATATAACTCTAATTATCATCAAACATCATCATTATCATCCTAAACTTAATATATCAAGAATTCGGGGTATTATAGGTCGGACCCTTACTTGGGTCATCAATATCTTCACATGGCGGGTTGTCACATCCTCACATAACGAAAATCATCGCATTCTGCTGCAAAAATCATCGCATTCGATGAAGAATTCGCTCGACAATCAACCGATGAAGGTCATTTCACATTGGGAATACCAAGTACAATAGAGTGATATAAAAAAGAATTTCATAACATTCAGATATTTTATGCTAAACTACATAAACAGTGTCAGAAATGATTTGTAATAGACAGATAATTCACAAGAAGGCAAAGGAGACAATGAGGAGGCATTTGTGGCCCCCATATTGAACTGATTATTGTACAACACTTAGAAAAAATTTATCATCTTTCCATAAATTTGAAAACACCTTCCATAAAACTGATCATCCTTCATGTTCTATGTTGTTGGCTTCAAGAACTAGCCACTTCCACTGAGCTCATCTTTTCATTGAAGCAGATGTATCTCTGTAAACCGAGCTTTAAGCTCTCGATCATCGGTAATGGTATCGAATAATAATTCATAATGAGGAGGAGGGAATACCTCCATTTTCTCCATTAGTTCTTCTGTCGTCGGAGCAGAGACGATGATCTCCCGAGCAGCCGGCTCGATGAAACCTTCTTTGACGCCATTGTCGAACAAAGCAAGCAAACTATTATAATAACCATCAACATTTAACAGACCAATCTGCATAGCTCAACTTCTATGGAGTCAGGTCATAGTAATTGGATCCTTAATCCTAAAAAACAAAACGGATCTAAAAATGCTCACTGGTTTCTTATGGATTCCAAGCTGGGCCCATGTTATCATCTCCAGTAGCTCCTCCATTGTTCCATATCCTCCTAATTCAAAACGCTATTCACATCTAAGCATAGTCTCGTTTAAGAAGATTACGGCCAAGTTTTCTGTAAGAATTCATAGAAATCACCAGGAAGAGCAATGAAGGCCTCGGCCTCTCGAGCCATGGTGGCTTTACGCTCATGCATGTCGGAGACTGTTCTTACTTCTCCGACTGTCTGCCCTGAAATCTGCCATTATTGGCTCCACCATTTTTACACACATCATATAATCTAGATTTGTATTTCTTCAATGGATTTGAGTTAAAGATCTAACAAACCTCCAGAGGCATAAGAGCTTTAGGAATTACTCTGCAATTTAAAGATTGATCAAAAGAAAATCAGAGCCGTTGGAATCCAAGAAAATGAAAATAAACAAATACCCAAGAACATTGCAGCCTCCTTCATACACCCTTTGAGATATCAAACCCATTAATCCGACACTTCCTCCTCCATACACCAAATGTATCTTCCTCTTCACCTGCAAAAAATAATAAATAAGGAACAACCCAACATTTCCATGCATCCAAACATCAGGAGGAGAACAAAGTCAAAGCCTCAAACTCACGACAGCAAGGGTTGACTCTTAACAAGACAGAAAAGAAGAAAGAAACTAATTTCAAAGATTGATGAGAAGAAACGAACCAGTTCATTGCCGAGCTCAAGAGCAGCATCGCTGAATATTTGTCTGTTGCCAGAGTTGCTTCCGCAGAAGACACAAACCCTCTTGAATTTGCGTCTTGACTTTCCTTCTTCCATTCAAAACTGCTCTATCGTTCTTGCTTCTGATAAAGCTTTAAGCAGATTATACTACAATGGGCAAACACCTCGACTTCTTTCCCAAATCAAGAACCATAACAGAAGTTGAGGTCCATTAATGGAAATCATCAGACAACCTGGGGTGATCCTAAAGACAATGTCTTTTTCTTTTTTCTTTCCTGATTTATTTAAGAAATAAAAGGGTAAAAAATAAAGAATTCAGTTATTTTGGTCGAAGTCAAATCAATCGAAACTACAGCTAAAGCAGAGGTTTAATCTAAAGGAAATAATGCCAAACAACAACATCTCAGAAACTCTGGAGTTATAGCTCAATTATTAGGATTTGGCTCTTCTGGTTTTCAGATTAGCCATCATAATATCTCATCTGGTATTCGCTGTCAGCAAACTCATCACTTATAATCTCCATTGCGAGATATTATATCTATCTTTGTACATAATTCAAGCACCTCCCTTTGACCAGTTGTTCTACATTTGTCTCTTTTATTTTTCCATGTTGTAGGGAACAGAAAACTAATCCAGAAATCTAGCTTGCAGGTTTTATGAAGACGAGGAAATTTGGTTGACTTTCTTGAGCTACGCTGGACGTAGGGAAAATACTGACAAAACCAGCAAAAGAACACTGGAGTTTTTTGATTGCAGAAGAAAAGTTGAAGCTTTAATAAGTTGAGGAAAGCTAAGTATATTGCTGCGTATTTGATTAAAATTGGTCTGATTTGGTTGGAGCTCTAATGGCAGGAAGATGTAAGAACGCAATAACTGAAGAATGAGAAAACAGAGGAAAAGACAGAAAATAGGGTCAGAGGACAGTGACATGGATCCCTAATTTTTTGTTTATTAGTTTGGATTATAATGTCACGAGGAGGAGAAATTCAATGGATAAGAACACCCCATCGAATTGTCATTCGCCATTGCCACCATGTGAAACCTGCAGAAAAAATTGCAGCTCAATGATCATCGAACAAGAAAATGAATTCCAGCCAATTACTCCGGTCAATCCCATCCATATATTAACCAATAATGAAATTCGAAAGACCCACAGACGAACAATTTAGACATTCGTTTGTCATTTCTGAATTCGTCTCTGTTTTATCATCCATTAGAGGAACTCTGTTTCTTCACTCCCGCACAGAAGAAAGAACCAAAATAGCATTACCCTCTCACAGAACAAAAAACTAAAAAAGAAAGCTAAGCACGAAGCCATTTTGAGTGGCATTTGGATTTTGAATTTGATTTGGTAGTGATCGTCGGAATTAGAAAATAATTGCGAGGACTAGAAGCAGAAAAAGACAAACAAACTCGGCCTCGATCCGAATGCTTTGACAGAAGACTCCATGGAATCCTATGCAGCTCTGCGAATTATTAATTCTTTATCCTTATATTTGCAATTTTGATGTGCAATTTGCCAGACATGTTTAAGTTTCTGTATCTGAAACCTACACAGTAAACATGCGAAAAGAAAAATCTTATCTCGAAGAATAGAATATCAATATCCTGATTGAAAAGCAGAGCCCACGAAGTATTTTGAATAAAAAGTCAGAACCCTCTTCTTTTTTTGATCAATTTCGATTAAATTCAAATTAAACAAAGACCAAGACCCGTGTTTGATTATAAAAATCGGGACTTTGGGTTTTGCTTTATGGTTATTATTCAATCCTATCGGGTACAGGCAGATGGAAATTGTGCCTTTTCAGGGTTTATTTTAATAAAAAAGTAAAATAGTAGAAGAATGGTGATTGATTCATTATACAGTTAAACTGATGCAAATCAAAGGTTAAACAATTAATGCATTTCGTGGAAATCGAGCGGGATGTCCCCCATTTGTCCGTTGTTCTTTTAAATTTCAAATATGCAGACATCTTCTCTCCTTCAACGCTACATTACCACTGCTCTCTCTCTCTCTCCCCGTTATCTCGCTCTCTCTCTACAGTCCTACATGAAAAAAATTTGTTCTTGTTGCTCTAATGTGAAAAGTCTTTTCCTTTGCTTGCATATATACATATTTGTTTCATTTATTAGAATCCAGCAATACTCACCTTTTCAATCCCACAAATCTTAGTTGTTTGATCATTTCGTAGCTCCATTTTCTCAAAAAAATCAGTACTTTCTTGCTTCTTTTGTTCAAAACACCATCTCTGCATCAATGGGTGCTTCTGGAAAATGGGTGAAGTCTCTAATAGGTTTCAAGAAGCCCGACAAGGAAGACCATGTAAGCCAAAAATTTCTCCTTTGGTCTCGAGTATTTCTTCTCTGTAAAAATCATTTCACGAAGGGCCCTCTTTCTCTTTTGTAGGAAAAACCAAGTGGTAAGAGCAAGAAATGGAGGCTATGGAGAAACCCATCAGGCGATTTAGGCTCTGCTTGGAAAGGTTTCAAAGGAGGCCGGAGAGCAGCATCTGAGGGATCAGATTCTCCCCGAGCGGCTGATGCTTTTACGGCAGCCATGGCTACTGTCCTTCGAGCTCCGCCAAAAGATTTTAGGGTTGTGAAGCAAGAATGGGCGGCTATTCGGATCCAAACTGCCTTCCGTGGCTTCCTGGTATACAGCATTCTCTATCATCGTCACTTGCTTCCTAGATCGGTGGATCTACTTTTGTTTTCTATATTTCTGAAGAAATAAAGTTTTAGTTTTTTGTCGAACACCTCCTTAAAGCTTACGTTTTTTTTTTTAAATTTTTGAATATTTGATCCTCTCAATGTTCTAATCTACCTTATTATACACGAACCGTAAACAGAACAAGTGTTTCCGAACGAATGTTCATTAAGTTAGTGTATAGTTTAGATCTGCATAACAACTACTTTCAGAAAATTTTAAAACATCATCCTGTCTAGTTGACCGATCTATAATCCTTTTTAGCCTAGTTTAGCAAAAGCACTAACTTTCAAATAAACAAGATTGGAGAAGAACGCAGATCTACCCAATGAATCAGAGAAAATCTTTGGTTGAGTCAACCAATTTCTGATTATGTTGCAGGCAAGGCGTGCCCTGAGGGCGCTGAGAGGAGTGGTGAGGCTTCAAGCTCTTGTTCGGGGCCGTCTGGTGAGAAAGCAAGCAGCTGTGACTCTGCGATGCATGCAAGCTCTGGTTCGAGTCCAAGCTCGAGTGAGGGCCCGTCGAGTGAGAATGTCAATGGAGGGTCAGGCCGTCCAGCAAATACTAACTGAACATCGAACAAAGGCTGATCTCTTGAAGCAGGCTGAGGTATCACCATTAATCTAAAGCTTTTCTTAGCTTCTTTAGGATATAAATCAAGTGGGTTTTTCTGTTTTTTTTTTTGGAGAAGTTAATGAATTTCTCCTCATTTATGTCGATGAATCTCAGGCAGGGTGGTGTGACAGTAGGGGAACGTTGGATGATGTTAAGACAAAGCTACAAATGAAGAAAGAAGGAGCTTTTAAGAGAGAGAGAGCAATTGCATACTCTCTTGCTCAAAAGGTTTTTTGTTTTTTTTTAAATCATTATATTTCTTAATTATTCCTTCACATAATTATGAAATTCACCTGTTTCTTCTTCTGTCTTTCAGCAATGGAAATCAACTCCCTCTGCAGTGTCTAGAACAAATGCTTCATCTATGAAGAATCAAGAGTTTGATAAGAACAGCTGGGGATGGAGCTGGTTAGAGAGATGGATGGCTGCTAAGCCTTGGGAAACTAGGCTGATGGAACAGTCCCAAAATGATCCACCGGAGTCTACGCCACCTCCCAAGAGCCTTATAGACTCCTCTTTGGGTAAACACTCAAAAGCGCCTGAACATGGCTATGTAAAAGTCAGAAAAAACAACATTTCTACAAGAATTTCTGCTAGACCTCCTCAATTTAATCAAGTTACTAGGTCCTCGTCTAGCCCGAGTTCTGAAGTACGGTACGAGGAGAGCTCGGCATCATCCTCGTTCTGCACCTCCACAACTCCCGTGTCCGGCAACACCTTGAAGGCTGGCGAAAGAACAGAAAACAGCTCGAGAAATCCGCCGAGTTACATGAATTTGACTGAGTCAACTAAAGCGAAACAAAAAATTAGTGGTCAGCTGTCTCATAGGATTCAAATGCAATCCATGGATGAGCTTAAGTTCATCAACAGCTCAGCAGATTTTTCAAATGGGGACTCCAAAAGTAGTGCTGGCTCTGACCCTTCTGTCAATTTATTCAAGTCGCTGGTCTTACCAATTGGATCCGGTAAGAATGCATGTAAGGTAAGATGTGTGTAGTAATATTTTTGTGTATTTGGAAGATGTTCAACAGCTTGTTGTTTGATGAGAGCGTGTTTATGGCCCAATCCAGAACATTTTGAAGATGTAAAATAGATCCTTTTATCTATGCTTGTGAATTCAAATCTGGCTTCGACCGATCTTTGTTGTACTTGTATCAGTTTTACAAATTTTATGAAGTTTCATAGCAGCTGTTCTACATGAACTTGTGATTCTCATAGCAGTTTATATAGGCAGCATCGAAAGGATTATTGCCTCAGACAAGGTAAATTCATCTTCCAATGTGGACTTTTTATCTTTCTTCTACACGTTTGATCACTCTAAGCTTGACCCCATACTTGAAATTAAGAACAACACCATACTCAAGTTCCAGAGGGTTTTCCATCCACGGAGAATGTTGGAAGATGTAATGCCGATACAAATGAATCAACGAGAGCTTCAGTTCCAGCAGAGAAAACTTCTGGCCAATGCAAGCTCTCGGGCCAATTCCGAAGGGTATTAAGGCATAAGGATGCCTCTGTTTCTCTTCCTCGCAGTTTGGATCGAACCTGTCCGGTTTGAACTTGTTTGGTTCAGGAAAGTTCCTAGGATCCTTGGCTAAAACTCCGACTGCTAACCATACCCACGTCCCCTGTTCAATCACAAATTGCAGGAATTAGTCTTAATTTTTGCCAGGAAAAACGTTGCAAGTACGAAAAAAGAATCACCTTGGGAAGAAGATAGCCACCTATTTCAACTTCTTTCGATGTTTCTCTAGCTACAAGTGGTGAAACAGTGTAGTATCGCATCGACTCCTTAATCACCTGCATTGAAAGTACATTGAGAATATTTTTTGGGTGGTGATTGATGAGGTTTTTTTAGATATACTAGCCTGATCAAGATATGGGAATTTTAGTTGAAGATCATTAGCTGTTGGAATTTGATCGGGTGGACCAAATCCGTCGATTTCTGCAAGTAACTTCTTCTCGACTTCTGGATGTGCTGCCACCAAATACAAAGTGGAAGACAATGTGAATGAGGTTGTAGTTGAGCCTGCAAGTAAGTGCTCATAAGTTACTGCGCCCAGATAGTCTCTGGTAAAAATTGACCTTGTCTCTGATTCTCTGGCATTCAAAATCAGAGACAAGAAATCTTTTGAAGACGCCATTTCTTTATCTTTCATCCTCTTTTCAACAATCTCCTCAATCCGACCACTCAAATTCTGGTTAGTTCGATCGACTTTCCAGTCCATCGTGCCGGGTATTCTTTTCAAGATTTGCCTGAATGGTTCTTGCAGAAAGGGGAGAAGCAGACCCAGGATGATTGAAACGGACCCTGATAAATCCATCTTGAGCTGAGTCGTGGAGTAAATATGTTCATTGATGAAGTCTGAAACTCCACCATTTTGGTTATCTTTTTGATCTCGTGTGGACTTTCCTGGTGGCGATTGAGGTTTCGTAAGGCCAAAGTCGACCCCAAATGCGGCCTGGCCAATCACGTCAGTGGCCAATTTGAGGGAAAGGTTGGAGAAAGAAATGTCTTCTTCGGTAGAGGAATGAAGATTTTGAGTTGCGGATTCGATAAAAGACTGCATGGTCGGGATTAGGCTAGCCAGATGCGAAGGCTGATAGACTGATAAAATGGTGTTTCTCATGGACGACCATCTTGAATCCCTGCAACCTCAATTCCGTCAGAGATCAACTTCAGACATTTATAAGAAGAAGAAGAAGAAGGGAGTGCTTCAAAAATTAAAATTTACCTTGTAAAAAAGAGACCTTTCTGATGAAGAGGGGAAGCTGAAATTGGAGAAGGAATGCTTCTGTTAGGAATGTCCTTGAATTTCTTAATTCCAACTTCTCTGCAAAGCTCGGCGTCTGCTACAATTATCAATGGCTGCCTACCCATATGAAACCTGTCGCAGTTAAAGAGCATGATTTAGAAGACAGAACATACATAAGGCCAGACATTAGCCACCTTTGAACATGGCCACTACTTCAGTCTACTTTTTCTCTAAGTGGGTTGTCAATTCAAAGGTCAAAAACTCCCCATCAAGGAAACCAGTATCTTCAACTTTGTGTACCGTTTCCACCGTAATCTTATAGAACGAAGTTGAAATAGATTGACAAAAGATAACAAACCACATAAGTCTGCCATTGTTGGACTTCAGATAGAAACTTATCGTGAACTTTCGTGTCTGAATCAACAGAAGAAGATAAAAAGCTGGATAGGATGAGAAAAGTGACCTGAAAATCGGGCCGTATCGTTTGGCGAGGACAGAGAAGACGTCGGGGCCGTACTTAGCGAGCAAGGGAAGGTGCCCTACGAGGGGAATAGCCGGCGGACCAGGGACCCTTCTCACGCCCCAGTAAGGGGCATATAAATAAGCCAAGAGCCCTGCAACTACTCCCAACGAAGTGAATAAAGCCGCGGCCAGAGGAACTGTCTGAAACCATACTTGAGGAGCCATCCATCTTTGCATCATCTTTTTGAAAGTCTAGTGAGAAAGGGAGAGAGAAAAGGCCTGATGGTGGTGGGGGGGATCGGCTGCTATGTGCTTCAGCAGTCGAAGACGTTGGGTTTATATCAACGGAGTGGGGAGCAGGTCAAACTTGATGCTGTCATTTTCCTGGATAATCATGCTTTGTCTGAATTATAACAACCTTCAAATACTCAAAATACCCAAAAATAAAAACTTATGCCCATGAAATTCAATGAAAATTAGGGTTTAATAGTTCATTAAATAAAGCTGAAAGCTTTGAAATTGAGATTGAATTTGCAAAATTGAGAGTTGCCCAACTTTCGTTGAGGAGCCTTTGCTTATACAGTGATTGCTTCATTCTTCCTTATCTCCGCCTGATCCAACTATGTTAATGTTATGGCAGAGAATATGCTATGTTTTGGCTGGTTTAGGTTGACATCTTAAGATTCCTCAGCACTGCAATTTGTCCTTTTCTTTCTACGCTACATGTCTTGTCTTGTCTAATGTCTACTCCCCCTCAGGTAGAGCCCATGACTTGGCCCATCATCACTTAGCCCAAACACAATGGTCATATAGGCCCAATTACAAGCCCATTTCCTTGATCGATCGTGTGGGGGGATTAAAAAAAAGAATGATTAATCGCTTTACTTTTACCCCCACCCAATAATTCATTATTTAAGACACCCACCATCAAATCCATCAATCACTATCTCCGCCCATAATGACGCCACGTGTACGGCTCTCAGACCACCGTTAACTTTGCGTTTGGTTCCGAAAGTAAAAAACAGGAAGAGTGGAAGGCCGACAAAAATTCAGATCGCTACGTCACTACACACCACCCCAGTGATTGTCATGTCAGTTTGCCTCACCCACACGTCACTTTCAATCAGTCAACCTATTTAATTTCATTAAAGTAATTCTATTTAAAAGATATTTATATTATTATATAAAGTAAGCTCGTACATATTTACCATAATTTCTCCCAGATGCGTTAGTGCAGGGGTGAGGCCGTCTCAAACCCCCCTGCTTTTCTTCTCAACATTGTAGGTCACGAATGCTGAGTTTGACTCCTGCGAGACTTACTCTTTTATGTTTTGGAGTGTGACCAAAGATGAAGCAATATCTCCGGGACGTGAGGGAATTGAAAGGACACGTGTCGGAAGGTTAACGTAATGATGACGAGGAAAGTTGTGAAAACTTGCTGATGATTACGTGATCGAAAACGGGCCCACTACAAGAGCCCACGTCAGCAGGAGGTTGCTTGCTAGACAGGAGAGAGCATGGGTATGACCTATAATATGGCCTGGGTACGTCAAGGTAGAATCTGTGGGTTGGACGCGGAGGTCAAGCTGAGGCGGGGGTCATTTACGAGGGCCACCACCCAATCTCAAGTCTCCACGTCGGCCACTCCACCAGCAAATTTCCAGTATTTCAGCGTCGTATAAAATTATGGTTTTTTTTAAAGAAATACAGACTCTGCAGTGATGATGTAAGCAAGCACACCCATGGAACTCTCTCTCTCTCTCTCTCTCTTATTTATAAAACTCATCTTCCACTTCTCCCTCCGACTCTCCATTCCCTCCCATCTCTTCTTCTTTCCCCTTCGTTGACATTGACCTCTCTCTTTCTCTTTCATGATGCAGCGCTTACGACGCTGCTCCAATGAAGTTGTTCGCCTAGACCTAGGACCGGCGACTGCGTCTTCACCCTCCTTGTCAATCGATGTGGCCGAGTCAGCCGAGACCAGGATCCGGCGCCTCATATCGGAGCATCCGGTGATCATCTTCAGCCGGACCTCATGCTGCATGTGCCACGTCATGAAGAAGCTCCTTCTCACTCTTGGCGTACACCCAACCGTCATTGAATTGGAGGACGATGAGATCGAAGCTCTCCCTTCCTCTGCCGACGCTTCCTCTCGTTCTAACCCTTCTCCCGCTGTTTTCATTGGCGGCTCCTCCGTCGGCGGCTTAGAGTCCCTCGTTGCCCTCCACCTCAGTGGCCATCTCGTCCCTAAGCTCGTCGAAATCGGGGCTCTCTGGGCTTAAGTAATCCTCCGTCTGCGATCTTCACTCCTCGCACCCCTCTTGTTTATCGCTGTATCTAAGAAAAAAAAAAAAAAAACCAAAACCTACGAAAATTAGAAGATTTGAAAAAATAATTGTACAATTTCTCGGGTTTCCTTTGTTTTCTTGTTCTGTGGTGAACTAGACCGCGCTAAACAACAGCGAGGAGAAAAATCTGGCATTTCGATCTGATCCGAGGTCGAAATATGTCAACGATCTTCGCCATGGGAGGATCCGAGTGAGAGAAGTCGGTGTAAGTTAATCCGGTTCCCACAAAGCGAAGGTAGCTACTCTTGCAAATTATTGATTAATCAGTACCCATTTGGCTATGGTTGTAATTTGATATTCAGTTGTTGTTTCAAGTATTTTCATTGTAACCAAATTAGAGGAGAAAATATTTAGTTCTTGAGTTTACATCTGTGGATCCAATCCAGCTTTTATGTGGACAACTTGGTTGATTTGGATGTGATCGAAGGGTCGATATTCATAGCAAATTCTATGATGTGGGTTTATTGATGGGATTCGAAATAATAAGATTGTATTGATGACGATGACTGGGTACAGTTGGTATGCTTACCTCTCTGTACTCAATCATTCAAACCCCTTGTGTGTTTTTTTAGACATAAAATTATTGAATAAAACATATATAATTGAATATTTTAATCTCCGTCATACCCAATGGAAATGCACTAATAAATGGAGCCGAATGACTCCCAATGTTCATAATTGTAGGATGCTACGTGACAAAATAGGAGGGCATCTTTTTATTATGGTCATGATTGTGAATGTTAATTTAGTTGTACTTAAGACACGCCCATTGTAATTGTAAGGGGGGGTTGCACCGTCTTTACGGGGAATTTAGATTCCAATTAAGGAAATGATTAGGGGAAGAGGAGAGAGAATTAAGGGGTTAATAATGATCTAGTGGACCCCATTGCTTTTCCATTGGCTTTGGAAAGGGGCAGCTTTAGAGAGATGGCCGCAAACGAAACAGACAAAACCAGCAAAAGACAATCCAAAGGAGTGGGGTTGTCCGTCTTTAAACCTCTTCTTTTCTTCATCAAAATTGGCTACACGTGGCGAGCATGCAGTGCCCCTGATTTTCTGATAATTGTGCGGGACCCTCTTTTGTACCCTAATAAGAATCTTCCATGAAGCCAACACTGCCGAAGCTCTCCACTCTCCGGTTGATGCCTCCCCCACATTGTTCTTTGCCCAATCAAAGCGTCCCACGTCATTATTAACTTGTTTCACGGTTCGTCGGCATTCAAGTTGAACTTAGAGCTCAGTGGCTGACCTGGACCTGGACCTGGACCTGCTGCAAACAAAGGAAAGCAAAGGACGAGGAGGAAGAGACAAACCTTCTTTCCCTTTTAAGATTCTTCTTCTCTTTGTGCAAAAAAATTGGTGTCTAAAAATGACAAAACCCGAGATGAACGCAGCAGTGGGTGACATTAACATGTCCGAAAACTCATTTGGATCGCTATCTAAAACCAAAATGGTGAAATCAGAGACAAAAACTTCCTCTCAAAATCCGCCCCACTCCATGAACTTCTTTACCTCATCGTACAAAACCAATATTGCAGCAGCCCCTGTGCTCCTAAACATATTCGAAACAGCCCCGCGATAGAACGAAGCCACCCCTTCCGTTCGATATATTTTCCTCCAGCAGTCCAGTGTGCTGTGGTACACGGGCCGTTCCGAACCAGATTGCATCATCATTCGCCTTCGAACAGTGTCCAGTGGATACGATAGTAGCCCTGCAGAGGTCGTAACTCCCTGAGCCACAATCCATCGCTTCCACAGTGCCAAGTCAGTTTCGCAATTTTCCGACAAGATCTCTTTCATGGTATCGAATCCTCCGAAATAAAGGCCCCTGTGGACTATCATCCCGTGTATAGAGGCAGGAAGGCCTCTGTAAATTCCTCGGACTCCATCCTTTTTGTGTATTGTCGTGAGGAAATGGTATATGCCTCGAAACTGACGGGCATCGGTTCTTCCTACATCAGCAGCTAGTCTGGTATGTGCAATGTCAAGAGGATAGATTAAAATCAATGTGGTGCAACCAGCAGCAGCGCCAGCCACAAAATTAGCGAGAGGACGGGACCAAAAACGATCATTTTCAGAGTTTCCATTTCTTAGCATCTTCCGATAAAGATCCTGCATAATCACGTCAAGCGGAAATATGTGTAATCAAAAGGTTAAAAAAATCATTTCGAACAATCAGAATTAAGATCAACTAGCAATCTACTTTTATCATCTGAAAAACCATAAAAATAAGCAAGAGATTATCAGAATTGCTTTAATTTTCAAGGATTGATAAGAATGGCTGCAAAACAACAAAAAATTATGATTGCTAGGGGTGGTAAGATGAGATTGCTCACACTTCAACTAATTGTACAAGACTATTTTTAACAAAGGCGTAAACCTCTAAAAAACAAATCTCTCAGCAACATTGTTGGTTCGATCTCCGTAAACTGCAAATCAACAAAAGCTTTGACATGCTGCTGTTTTTTCGTTCTAGTTATCAATCCATTCTAGCTGTTAATCTAAAAAACGGAAGAAGAATATTTGATCTACAAGCAAATATCTTTAACCGCTCTGCTCTCCTTACATCTCTTTTCGTTTTGTTAGTAGAAAATGTTACAAAACGCTGGACGCAAATGGGAAAGCTACTGGGGAGCACAGCTAAGAATTACTAACTTTTATAGACAAATCAGAACAATTTTCAACACATTATGTTAGTCAAGGACGAAGAGAAGGCTATAACTGGCCAATATGACGCTCATAGCTACCCCTTTCTAACTACACTAACTGGAGATGAAAACTACTATTTGAAAAGGCTAAAAAAAAGGCTTCAAATATTTTACAGCTTCTCTCAAATGTTTCGAATATCAGTTTGTTTTCATTTCACTCTTCTGGATATGTTTTTGAGGTGTAAGACGCTAAAATAAGGTCACACAATGTCGTTAGTGAATAGCCGACCTCTTTTCCAACTACAAAGGTTTTCTAGAAGGACACGATTAGGACTGAGACCCAAAAAAGCACTCCACTTCATCAAACTTCAACAGCATTTAACTGACGCGAAGTCCCTCTTCTTCATGTTACCCCAAAAACTAAACATTCCAAGACAAGACTTCTACACCCTTCGTTAAACATGTTATTATTGGATAAAAACAAGAACAACAATGAGCGGATACTATCATCTCATTCCACAAGGCTTGTTAATCGGAATGCATCACCTAAAGAAATCAAAGAACGTTCTTTGACATACTAGCTGGAGAAACACCAACATAGATTGAAGGGCTAAATCATATAAAGAAGCTACTTTGATTCCAACCCAGAAAAGAAACAATTTACTTCCACTTTTAAGCTTATGACTTTCACAGAGCACGTCTATTGAATAAAACAACAGGACCGCCGCCCATAAGACACCAAAAGATGAGTTATCAACTACCCTTCCCTGCCAAAAAATATTACCACAAATAGATAGTCTAAACTCCCCCGTATCTAAAACATTATCGCCACAAAGAAAACTTAAAGAAATACAAACAACTTCATACAGGTTCATTCATCATAGAAAATTCATTTTAAAATGTACAAATAAGAAGTAAATAGTACCTTGAGAGAAAAATTGAGGGCGACAGACGGATAATAACGCAGAACGCTAGTACCATTGCCTCTCCACAGGGAGAGAATGCCTTCTTCTCTAACTGTTCTTAAAATACAATCAAACATACCCTTGAATCTTCTCCGCCCTACAACAATCGCCAAGTTGCTCTCTTGCGTCTGTAAAAGAAGCTTCGCCCTCTCAATTGGGGCAACAATCGTGTGCACTACTCCGCCCATCACCGCCCCCGCCACCAGGTCACGGTGAAAGTTTGTCAACCATGAGTGCGAGTACGGCCCAGCTGATCGGGGCCTTGATACAAATTCTACCTTTTCTGGATCATCGTCGTCTTTACTCATTCTTCAAAAACCCAAACCCTCGCTCTATCGGCTGGTTCTGGTTATGCCCCTCCAGGAATTGGAGGTAAAAAAGTTCTAGCTCAAGATTAAACCATATCCATCAAAGAAAAAAAGGCCGAGATTGCCATCAAAATTCAAGAAAAAAAGAAAAACAACCCAAAATTTCTGTAGTCTGCGACGGGTTTGCCCCGCTCTCCCTGATAGACGCGACGCTTCGACAGCGAAACGATGAGTTGAAATGAAGCAACTTGCGAGTCGGATTCTGTTCCAAACGAGGAATGAGAAGCGCGGTAGGGTAGGGATCAGCATTGCCGAAGTACTTGTAATCTATATCTACTCTCTCTTATTTATATTAGCCGAAAATTTTAATTAATTAAATTTAATCAAATTATTACATATTCGTTACTGAGTCAATTGCTTTTATTTCTTGGTTAATAATATAATTATTCATAGGAAGAAAACATATTGGTATAATAATTTATAATTTTTAGAGTAAATTAAAATTAAAATTATTTTAATCTTTTTTAGTAAAATTTAATTTTAATCTTTTGAAGTAAAATTTACAGATATCCGTAGATGGTAGAAGGGAGAAGGCAGAACCAGAGTAAGATATTCCGCCCTCCCTCCCTCCCTCCCTCCATTCCCCTCGTCTACTTCCTCACTTTCTTCCTCGCCCGGCAGTTTTGAGGACGACGTTTCTGTATACCTGAAAGATATAAATAGTAGAAACTCTGTGGGTCGAAAGATCTGATCCGCTGGGTCTTCAAATACAAGGTGGCTTGGAGGCATTTGATCAGTCAGGTCCTTTTTTCTTGGATTTTGGGGACTTTGTTACAATTATTCTGGAGATGATGTTGACACGATGATCATTGCTAGAGGAACTCCTGGGTTCTCAGGTGATGATGGGAAGTGAACGCAAAGGATATCCTCACAGCCCATAGCAAGGAGCATTATGCCCTGGCTAATGCCTTGCTTGAACACGAAACACTTTCGGGGAGTCAGATTCTTTCATTGCTTGTACAAGTGAACTCTCAGCAACAGAACAGAGCAGCTCACAGTTGAATCCAGTGCCACCCTCCACCCCAACTCCAGCAGCATCTGCTGCTGCCGCCAAAGGTAAAGGAATCGCTCCCATGGGACGTTAGCGCTGAAGATACTTTTGCTTACTGATTCAATGTGCATATGATGGATTACTTGTCAACCTCGTAGAATTGTTGGATTGTTATTGCCACAGCCAATTTCTGTTCCCAACGATACACGAACAACCCAAGAGGCCTCAGAAACATCTAGAAATCTTACAAACCCTTCACATAAAATACACTAACTAATGCATTACATTGGAACTGTCTACAGCTTTTGTGTTACTCAGATGGAGACAGTCTTTGGTCTGACACCAATTTTCTTCCAGGAAACACTAGGCATTATTTGTTTTGTATCCACCCGAGCCTTGTACTTTATAGCAAAATTGAGCAATGAATCAAGAAGAGAATCCGAAAGGAGGTGTGGTTTCAGACCCAACTCTACAAGCTTAGTGTGTTTTGCATTGTAGTAATGCTCTTCTGCCTCTACCCTCGGATTTGGTACGGATTTGCTCTGCACATCAATCCCGAGCTTCTCTCCCGCTTTCTTGATGAGGGTGGCAAGTTCATTGACTGAAAACTGCTCAGTGAATTGGTTGAAGACACGAAACTCACCAGGTTTTGCCGGGTTCGAGATGGCAAGCTCAACACATTGTACTGTATCTCTTATGTCAAGGTATCCCCTGGTCTGAATACATAGAACAAATCAAAAAGAAGATGAAGTTGGATGAACTATCAAATCATCAGTCAACTGGGTAAAACAGAGATCTTAAGCCAACCATCCCAAAAAAAAAAAATGATATCCACGCAGCAAAAGAATACAAGCACATCACTTGGGAAAGGATTCTCACCTGACCACCTTTCCCATACACAGTAAGAGGATGGCCAACGGCTGCCTGAACGCAAAAACGATTTAATGCAGTTCCAAAAACTCCGTCATAATCAAACCTATTACAGAGATCCTCATGCATTTCTGTCTCATCTGTTCTGACTCCATAAACAACTCCTTGATTTAAATCAGTTGCTCTGATTCCCCAAGCTTTGCAAGTGAAAGCTATATTATGTGAATCATGAACTTTGCTCAGATGGTAGAATGAACTTGCTTGCTTTGGGTAAGGCAAAGTGTCTGTTCTTCCATTGTGAGTTATTGTAATGTAACCCTCTTCAATGTCAATATTTGGCGTCCCATATTCTCCCATGGTCCCGAGCTTCACTAGATGACATTGCTCACTAAACTCTTTAATAGCAAAAAGAACATTCAGAGTTCCTATTACATTGTTTTGTTGTGTAAACACTGCCCTTGAACGATCAATCATGGAATAAGGAGCAGATCGTTGCTCCCCAAAATGCACAACTGCATCAGGCTCGAAAGATTTAAAGGTTTCTGATAAAAACTCAAACTCACAAATATCACCGATGTAAAGTTCAATAGCTCTTCCAGTAAGAGATTTCCAACAGCGAATTCGATTTTGAATGGAAGAGATGGGAGTCAAGGAGTCAATACCAAGTTGGTGATCAAAGAGGCGACGAACAAGGCTATCAACAATTGCAACCTCATAGCCTTTATTTGATAAATGAAGGGCAGTGGCCCAACCACAGTAGCCATCTCCACCGATGACCATCACCCTCTGTGCTTTAGATGATTTATTTAAATTGCCATTTGCACCTGAGTTGGATTGAACTGGTGTCTCATTGCTTACTGGAAGTGTGGTTGCCTGAACAACACATCCAGTTCTCTGCTTCTCTCCTTGTAAGATAAGCCTTTGGAAAGAAGATTTGGAAGCTTTCAAAGAAAATGAAGCAGGAAAAAAACTCAAGCCTTGATTTAATGGTTTTGAGCAAGTCTTGTTGCTGGCGGAGATCTTTAAAGGGCATGAAGTTGAAAGCACGGCCATAGCAATGGATAGTTCCACCTTCAACTATGAATTCTGTAACATCCAAATTGGCAATAACAGAAAGATTCAGTCCTGTCACTGTACTTTTCAGACGGACCAAGAAATTTCAGACAGAAAGGAGGAAGATTGCAGTTGCTCATAATTAGCATTAAAAAGAATCAACATTGTACATACGAGTCAAGAGAGCAAAACTATCATTACTGAGTAGTATGGCAATGTGTCACTTGTACATTAACGTAATATAATTATAAATGTACTAATGAAAAGTGATAGATCACGGTATTAATAAAAATGTCTAAATAAAAGGGTAAGCTTGACTTGTCATGAAACTACAAGGGCGGCACCGGTAGCATAGACCAAAAAAGTCCCATTTTCAGAAGAATTTAAAGCTCAGTAATCCCCTCCCTTGACATCTAAGTCACAAGACATGAAGAGATTACATTTCATACTCGAAATAAACAGGATCACGTATTCAAACTCGCAGTTGCAGTGACAAGAGCAGACCATACAACAAAGACTTACTAAGAAAAGTTAAAAATTTTCACTCAGAGCATTCTTGAAAGGGCACCAGCCATGTAAAAGCAATTCCACATTAAGAGACAGCAGAAACACGAAAACCCAAATAATTTCGGAAAAGATGAAGCCAATTCTCCATATTTCGAAAGGTTAAATTCAAAAAGAAAAAGAAAGAGAGCTTGTTAAAGGTGATAATGTTTACCAGAAGGGCCACTGATGATTGAAATGTTGAAGATTAATGGAGGAGAAAGAGGTTTAGTAGACTCCTGAGTGAGAAGGGTTCTGAGATGTCAATCTTCGAACAGAATCGAAAGCGAAGCAAATGAGCATATTCGTCTGAACTCACTCTCTCTTATCCTACGCCACTGCAGAGGAAGATTGCCGCTTCGACCCGGATTCGATATCCATAACTAAACGAGTCGGGTAGGATCTTGGAAGAGGGTGTTTAATTGTCTTGTTTTTTATTGTTATGTCTAAATACGTGTCTAATTTCATATTTAGGCCCAATTTAATATTTTGGTTTTTGATAAAAATAATGTTATATTTATTCTCTATTATTCTTATGTCTAGTTCTTACTTAATATTGATTAATATAATCAATATAATAAGTTATTAATAATTAAAATAAATTATCAATTATACAAATTAATATAGGAAGTAAGTACACAAAGTAAATATAGAATTATTATTTTGGATAATAATTTCATTTGTTGTAATATAATTGCTATATGTAATTTAGTGACTTATTTTCCTAGAATAATATTTAATCTAAGAAATATAGAAATTAAAATATGATTTTCTTTATTTGTCACCAAATTTATTTCATCAAATGCTCTAATTTTATTTTGCTACAATTTAGTTGTTTAATAGCATAATTAATAGTGATTATTTAAAAAAATTACAAATACTTAAATGTATTTGAATGATTTAGCATTGTAGATTAGCACTATAATTTTACCATTTACGCTTCCCTCTTTCTACCCTCTGAATCTCTTCACGCTCTTCTGCTTTCTTCAAACTACCAGAGCAACAGTTTCTTCATCATCCCTTCCTAAAAACCTTAATACTTTTAACTGCTCTGAACCATGTCCTGATCTCTCCGACCCATGTTCGGCTTTGAATTGGTCTCAGAAATGGACGATTTTGAATGACAGTGGAAACAAATCAAAACTTTTTCACAGACAATAGGGGACCAGAGTCCTAGCTTTCCAGGTAAGCACGAGCCTGTAATGGCGATGCATGGATGGACTGGTTTCATGGTGCGCTGCAATTTCAGATAAAGCACCATCTGTGTGTTATCTGAGGAAGATCTCCCCATTGGTGAAAGAGATTTGCAGAAAACACAATACAGCCACAGCCAATCTAAGAACTTGAAAACCCCTTCATCCCGCAGCCGTGCAGGGCGGTGATCTTCCCAACCCAGTTCCCAAAAATCTTGTCCGGGAAGCTCTCAACGCCCATGGATAAAATCAAGAGGTATAGAAGAAGTTTAATCGAATACACATAAACATCTTCAATATTATTTTGCAAAGCTTGTACTTTTAAAAATCATTGTCTAGTTCTAGATTATAGGTTATATTATTGATGAGAGAAGAGAACTAATTTCGAGAATCGCTGTAAATATGGCCGTTGAGGGGAGGGCAATAAGGATGGAGTACCAAATGAAAGCAGCCCAATAATTAGCCAAAAAGTCAAAAAGAATTGTAAAATAGCTGTAACATTGAACATGGAAGTAGTTACAGTTGATCGAAAAATATGATTAATGTAGTAAAATTAGATTCGGAATTTCCAAATCTTGATTCTCACCCTTATCTGGCAGTCGGAGTCGGAAACTGATGCCGTAGACGGCGAGCTCCCTTTTGGCAACACCCCCTTCATCCCTTCGCATGTTACTCTCAGATCCGCATTCTTTGTCTTCAAGTTTCCGATCTTCAACTTCACTTTTGTATCCATCTGAATTCTCAGAGGAATTCCCCCTTTTTTCCTCAGATTCGACCGCAGAGTGGTAGCAGAATTGTCCTCCAGATCTTCATTACCCGTTAGTTTGGAAAGGAAATGACTCTCGCTCTTCGGGTCACTGTTGAAGGGTGGAATGGAACCGTTGGCGAGGAAGATGGAGCCGGAGAAGCACGACAGAGAAAATGAGTCGTAGAAGAAGGAGATGTGCGAATTGGAGTTGTGAGAAGAGAAGGTGAGGTTGAGGAGCGAGGATAGGTGCGAGGACGAGGAGTCGGAATCGGAGGTGAGATTGAGTCGAGCAATACGAAGCGAAGAAATGGAGAATTGAGGAAGTTGAGGGCGGTAAAGAAAATAAAACGAAATTGCGGCAATGGAGACGATGAGAATTAGGACTAAGACAATGAGGATAGTCCAGAAGCAGCAGCGGCAGCAGAAACTACGGCGACTCCGACGTTCATCCCGGCGGTTCTGGTACTGAGGTGGAGGACGGTAAGGGTTGCGTAGCCCTTGTTTAGTGGTGGTTGCGGCGGCCGAGCCGTTGGGCTTAGTGTCGGCGCCATTAATGGTTGGTTTAGCTACAGAGGCCTGGTCTTTGCCCGTCATATTTGCTTTAGCGTTTCGTAAAAATGATGACTGGAAGGAGAAGAAGCTTCAAGTTCAATGTAAAGGAAGTGAATTCTCAGAATGGTAGTAGATGTGGGGTCCACGTCCAGTATTCTCTTTCTAAAATTTCTCCTCATCCAACGGTCTCCATCAAATCACGTCCTAATGATCATCAGATCACGCTTTGTTATGCTAATCCCCCATTAACCTTCTCATTACAGAAGAAAAATAAGGCGGTTAGATTTTTTTATTTTTACATTAATAAAAATTGCGCGAATATTTAAGTATAATTTAATTAAGGTCAATAATTACATAATTAATGATCCCCTAATTTCGATGTTTTTAAGCGTAGACAAAAGAGTGACGTGGGCCACATGAGAGAGTGACGGAAATTTGGTGGAATTTGTGCCTGAGGACCACCGACGATTATATAAGAAGGCTATTTGATCCTTAATCATAATATAAATTAAATAATTATTATAATAATCAGATTTGACTTTTTGACTTACAGAATCTTAAGAGAACGGGCTTCAGCCCAACCCATTGTTAGAGATTAGATGTGACCCAAATTCTAGTTGGGTTGGATCAAAACCATATCTAATATTAGGGTTATTTAATTTCTCTATATATTGATGCTTGAGTCGCAAAATTCATTGTACCTTAATTTCATTCATAGTGATTTCTCCTCTGCCCGTGGTTTTTTTTCGTTAGGATTTTCCACGTAATTGTGCTCCTGCTTCCACAGTTTTTTTTTTCGTTTCGCGTTCGATTCTTAACAATTGGTATCAGAGCCCAAGTCAAGAATTCTCTATATCAATTTTTAACAATTGATCGTACTCGGATCGAACCAAATTAGGTTTACAATTTTTGTGAGAAAAATTGTAAATTGTTGGAAAAGAAAAAAATTTTGAAAAAAAAACATTTTTCCTTCCCTGCTGCGTCGCCCCTGCCTGGAAGAACAGAGAGGAGACTCTCTTTGCTGCAGTCCGTTGCCGCTGCCGAAGAAGAAGACGGGTCCGTCGACCGCTGCCGTCGGCGACCTCCGGTCAGAACCCACCGACGAACTCACCGTCGCCGGTTACCAAAGAACAGAACAGCGCTACTGTCGCCGTCGATCGCAGAAGACGAAAGCTTCCGCTGCCATCCATCGCGCGCTGCTTCCTCGTTTCCGGCCAATTCCACATCTGTCCGACGACTCTCTGGTGCTCGTCGTCGTGCGCAAAGGAACCAACCGAAGGTTGAAGGTTTGGGAAATAAAAATCAAATTTTTAGGGTGGAATAAAGGTGAATTTAGAATTTTATTGGATTAATTAGTTCTGAAAAATTCTAAATTTTTGGAGGAGATGAGTTCAGTGAAATTCGATATTCCGATGTTAGATCAGAATACGAGATTTCAGTTATGGCAGGTGAAGATGCGAGATGTGCTCGCACATATGGATTTAAACGACGCGTTATTATGGCTCGATAAAATGCCCACGTTATGGAGTGAAGATGAGAAACTTCGAAAGAATCGAAAAGCCCTATCTATGATACGTCTGCATTTATCAAATCAGATTTTGCAGGATATTTTGAACGAGAAGTCTGCCGCTAAGTTATAATTCAGATTGGAGCAGTTGTGTATGAAGAAAACTATGACGAGTAAGCTGCATTTAAAGCAGCGGTTATATTCTCATCAATTATTGGAAGGAGCCTCTATTACAGAGCACTTGACTGCATTCAAGGAGTTAGTTTCAGATTTGGAGACTATGGGATGCAAATACGATGAGGAGAATTTGGGGTTGATTTTGTTATGCTCGTTGCCTGCTTCATATGGTTCTTTCAGATATACGATCTTGTACAGTAGGGACAGTCTAACTCTGGAAGAGGTTTATGGTTCTTTGTTGTCAAAGGAAAAGATGAAGCAGTTTGTTAAGGAATCCGAATCTCGAGGTGAGGGATTCGTCGTTCGGGGTAGAACAAGAGATTCAAACAACAAATGCAGTGACAATGTTTAAAGTTCGAAGGGCCGATCAAAGTTAAGGAACCAAGATAGAACCTGTTACTTCTGTCATGGAAGGGGGCACATCAAAGCCGAGTGTCGTAAATTGCAGAATGAGTTAAAGAGAGCTAAGAATGGAAAACAACCGATGACGTCCGGTGCAGTAGTTGTCGCAGAAGAAGAAGATCATAGTGATGGAGATCTTCTAATAGTGTCAGAGGGAAACTCAGAGCCAAATAAGGAGTGGATTCTGGATTCAGCGTGTTCGTTTCATATGTGCTACAATCAGGATTGGTTTACGACATATGAGACAGTTTCATGAGGTGCTGTGTTAATGGGCAATAACACACCTTGCAGGATAGCTGGTATCGGTACCGTCAGAATCAGAATGTTTGATGGAGTTGTGAGGACACTGGGTAGCGTGCGACATGTTCCCGAGTTAAAGAAGAACCTGATCTCGTTGAGTACTCTGGATTCGAAAGGGTACAAGTACAACGCTGTAGGTGGAGGTTTAAAGATCAGTAGGGGTGCTCTCGTCAAGTTAAAGGGACACAAAAGCTCTGCAAATTTGTACGTGTTACAGGGTTCTACGGTGATGGGTAATCAGGCTGGAAAGTTTGTGAATTCACCTTCAAAAGGTTTGTTGGAGAAGACTCAGAGGAAGTCAGGTTCTTAGGTGAAGTTTAAGTTGGGTTCTGAATCCACATCAGAGCCGATACGTCAGCCTATTACAGATGTTCAGGGTGATGCAGTCACCACATCGTCACCATTTTCGGTTACAGTTTCACGTAAGAGAAGTATCGTCAAAAGCAGAACCAATGGAAAGGGTAAAGCTCCACGGCGATATAGTGAAACATCTATGGTGGGTTACGCATTGAGTGTGTTCGAGAGTATAGATTCAGCACATTCACATGCAGTTCGTTGCGACATTTCTGATAATTTGGTGGTACAATGGAGCAGATGTGATTTCTCTCCGAGTGTGTCTCCAAGTTTAAGCGGGGCTTAAACTTGACCCGTACTAGATATTGAGTTGGCCCAGCAGGGGCTTTTGTGGAAGAGGAGGTTATTTTTCGTTGGAGTTTTGCAGTTTGCCTTACATTGGAATTTCTTTGAAGATGGAGATTGTAACGACCCGGATTTTCGTAAATCCTTTAAAATACGTAAAAATTTAAATTTTCTTTTTGAAAGTAAATCAGAGTGCGTCTAACCGGATCGCTACTAACCCTTTCGTAAAACTCAATATAAAATCACATTTATTAAAACTTATGCGGAAGCGTGAAATCAAAACCATTAATGTAAAACGTTGTGAAAGCATGAATACAATTCAATTAAAGAGACCAAATTGTTTAAATACAATTTATTATAACTTAACTAAATTAAAACAGTTTTTCTTTTACCCTTTTTATGTCTAGCCAGCCGTGAGCATCCCTCGAGCGTGCAAACCCATCATCCATGCTTGCTATTGTTGTTCTTTATTTTTCGTTACTCCTGATCCGTGCAATCCTCTACGTACAGTACCTACATCTACACCACAAGCAACTGTAAGTCTAAAAAGACTTAGTAAGGAAAAAGGGGAATGCAATTATGAAATGTCTCTCTTTAGTTCATTTGGAATAGGGGCCACCCAAACCAATTCTTTCATTACGTTTTCTTTCTTTCTTTCTTTCTTTCCTTCCTTTCTTTGCTTTCTTTCTTTCCTTTCTTTCTTTGCTTTCTTTCTTTACTCGTACTTCGAGCTGGAGATTGGAGGATTTCCTTTGTGATGGAATAGTGATCGAATCTAACCTTTTACTTGCAACTAGAACTCCCGTACCCTATGTGGGAGGGGCTTCGGCTAGTTGCAGATTAGACCCGCTACCCATCCGCCCTCCAACTCCCTTTTCTTTTCTTTTCTTTTCATTTCCTTTGTCTTTTCATTATCATTTTACTTTCCTCACTATGCATGTGAGCACCACCCCCGTGGGAGTACTCCCTACTTTGGTTTCTATTAATATGATGTATGAACATACACTTTCAACCTAGCATAAGGCATATAACATAACTTTAATAATTGCAGGGCACACATAAGTAATTGAAAACAAAACTGTAATGGAAGCACATATAATTGAACGTACAGGTAAAATGAAGTAACTGAATAACAAGAATTGAAACGCAATACAATGAAGACTACTGCTACTAGAACAATCCACAACAAGAAGCATTCGTAATATTAAATTACAGAAATTAACATACTAATTATTCTAGTTAACTTCCTAGTCCATTTACATACTTCTTACATTTATATTTCTAAGTCATTATTCTAATAAATTATCCTATTAAATCAACATGCTCCTACGTTGATTTTCATACTTTTATTCCACTTAACTAATCATGTCTTGGTTTAACAGAAATTAGCATGCTAAAAATCTGGAATCGTAAGTAATCAAGAAGATAATCAACAAAAGCATCCATTCACTTAATCATTGAACCCCTTAGCTCATTCTCGTTTACTTCGTTCTCTTTTCATCCATTTTATCATTCTGTTCTTTAAAAAGTAAAGCATCGAATTATATATTTGAAGTACGTATTGTATGAAAGTAAAAGTACATATGAAGAAAAGTAAACAATACTTGCATTGAAAGTAAAACAATATAGAATCGAAACAGTGAATGCATACAAGTACGATAAACATGCAAGTAATTTATCTAAACTATCATATTTAACATTTAACTGCATTATCATGCTAATTAAATATTCTAGTTGGTTAATTGCTTACTTCGAATTAAAATTTCTAATCGAGTTGGTTATCTTAATTAATTACATACTCAAGGGTTACCTTAATTACTAATTGATCTCTAATCGATTACATGCTCATACTCGTACAATTAACATTATTCTAGTTAGTTGCATGTTCATTGGTTATTTAATTTTGTACTTGTTCTACTTAATTAGCATGCTCAATTGATTACCCATTAACTAAATGAATTAGCAATTAACTAATGAATTCATATAAAATAAAGCCAAAAGGTTTCCATCCAAAATCATAAAGTAACCATTTACAAGCTAAGTTTATTATCTACAACCAGTGCACAATCCACATTTAGAGAAAACAAGGAAAATTCGGAATAACTATAACATTCGTGCATCTTTACTTCTTATACCATTTTCCCTTCATTTGTTCATTCTTTAGTTCTCAATAAACTGCAACATGCTAATCACCCTCACTATCAAACAACTAACATTCGCAAACTGATACTAACAGTGAATAAGCATACAATTGTCATTAAAGCTAATGAACATTTTCTAACTACTAACATTTAGAAACTTAACACAAAACAATAGCAATTCGCAGAACATTCATAGAACCTAATCAGAAATTACAGAGCATCATTCACAAGCCAACAAATCACAAAATACTAATTCTACAGAATGTTAGCAATACTATCAACAACAAACTAACTCACTCACCCATACTTGTGGTGTAGGGCCTCAATGGCCAAAACAATCCTTAATCCTTACCTCGATTTAATCGCACGTTTGCACTTTGTTGTTATTCCTTTTTCCTCTTTTTCCAATACCTTCATAATTAAAAACGTCTATCATTAAAATCATGACTTATAAACTTCCTTGTCCTTAATTACGTAAACGGAACATAACATATCCTAATATCCAAATTGTAATACTAATACAGCGAAGTAAGGCACGAACTAATTAATTATCATGTCATGGAGAACATGTGACTAATCCAACGCAATAACACTTAACACGTATAACGTACAGAGCATAATTTCAACTTAATCCACACAAATCCTTGGGCATATTCAATAACTACTTTAGCATCCAATCACCATATTCAACTTCATAATATATTCTCACATTCAATGACAATAGGCAGCCAATCGAATGATTCAATCTTATAGAATATATGCTTTGAAATTCATCTAGACAATCACCAATATATAATCCCTTTTAACAGAGTTATCCAACAGAAGCCATATCTTAAGGAAAACAGAGAGCTCAACCAACAGAGTATGACCATCGAAGCAATGATTCACATAGATAATTCATTTCTCAGCTTAGCCACAACTAGTCAGAATTCACCCAACTATATTTACAGACTTCAGAGGCAGTGACATACAATCAAAGCTAATATGTAATTGGGTATTTAAATCCAAATGATTAAACCACAAGAAGAGATCTCACCATCGGAACAGGGCAGGTCCTCCTTTCCAGCTCTCAGCCTTCACGGCTTCCATTTTCCCAGCATAGAGCCCTCGGCTCAACATCAAAGGACACTTCCCCTTCTCTGCAATCCAGTCCATTCCAATTCCAATCACAAAAACTAACACATAAACCCTTAAGTCAACCGAAAACTCACCTCAACCAACATGTCGGGCACTGCAGCTCCAAATCGGGTTCTCATTGCATCCATCCAGAGCCCAACTGGACCAAATCGAGAAGCTAGAGACAACGGCTCTGTTCGACCATGACCACCATCAAACTACCTCGCCGCTGCCTTCCCATGCCATCGTCGACTGAAATCGACAGAGCTTCAATGTTCGACGTTGCTCCGACGACCATCTGCTCGTCGTCGACCAACAGCTCAGTCGCTCGCTGGGTGCCGATTCGTCCGACCGGGACAAACCAGAGCACAAGCTCGTCATCGCAGCAGCTGACTCCAGCTCGTCGCCGCCATGCCGAGACCCGAGCTCGCCCACTTCGCCGTCATCGCCGTCTCCCGATTGCGCTAGAACGGACCCGGGCGCACCGTCGCCTCCTCTCACATCGTCGTTCTTCACCCGTCGCCGATCGCCTCTCCCTCTCCCGCGATTTCTCTCCTCAGCCGAAGGAGCTCTCGGCCTCCTTCTCCCTTTCCGCTCTCCCTTTCTATCTCTCCCTCATTTCTCCATTCAGATCTGTAGATCCGAAATGGCCGGAGGCCATAACTCCAACTTCTCCCTCATCTTTCTCTCCTTGAAAACGTAACACTTAACCCAATTTCCCTATTTTAAATTTGTCTATTTTGAAATGCTAATTCATTTTAATCTTAATCCTAATTTAATTAATCTTAAAAATACATTTAAATGATAACGATTTATATAGAATATTAATCGACCCAAATTATAATGCTCGATTTATTCCAAATGTCATTTAAAGATCATTAGAGATCTAATTTAAAATTCTTAATTATATTTTATAAATTGATTTCTATTAATTAAACTTTTAATGAATTCTCTTAAATTATAACTTAACAGTTGCGTCATTGGTAACACACCGATAATTAGTCAATAAATCCGACTATTCCTAATTTACGTTGTAATTATATATTTATTAAATTCACATAAAAAGTCGGGGTGTTACAGAGATTGTCAGAGTTCAGTGTTCTGGATTCGTTTTGGGGAGGGCCGTGAAGCCTACATTGGATCTCTCAGGTGGAATTCGTGTCAAAGTGGAGATTGTTAGAATTCGGATGTGACCCGAATTCTAGTTGGGCCGGGTCGGGTCCATATCCAATATTAGGGTTATTTAGTTTCTCTATATATTGATAATTGAGTCACAAAACTCATTGTACCTTGATTTCATTCATAGTGATTTCTCCTCTGTCCGTGGTTTTTTCCTGTTAGGATTTTCCACGTAAATCTTGATGTCCCTATTTCAGCAGTTTTTTTTTTTCGTTTCGCGTTCAATTCTCAACACCAAACAGGCCTCTCCCATGTGTGAAACGACACGTCACCTGACCATGAACTGGTTCTTACACCTACTTATGTAGTCCTAGTCCATCCTCTGCAGCTTCAATTGATTGTGGAATTTGTTGATGAAATCCTCTGCCTTTGCATCTACCTCGTCGTCGACCTCCATCGGCTTTGGTTTCCTATCCTTCTCAGTGGCCGGCCGACGAGTTTCTATGATGATGCCTTCTTCGAAATGTGAGACAGCTGATTTATTCATTGGGACTTCGCCGGGAAGTGGGATTGGAATCGGATTTGTTGCTGCTCATTCGGCTTTTACGTGAATGACTGTAAATCTCATCAGAAACTGCGATTGGTTAGAGTCTGGGGGTATGTAATCGTCGAGACTAATGGATTTCAGCTTCCGCAACACAGGAGGCGATCTATATCTACTTTGGGAATTTCTTCTTCCGGTTCAGTAGGATGTTAGAAATCGAAATGGTAGTTTTGAGGCAGGTGATTTTTGTGGGGCATTGTGGTAGTGTTTAGGGTAGGTAGGATTAGGAAGTGGTGCATATCATTAGATTGAGGAAGATGAAGAGGACAGCGGTGAACCAGCTGTTCACAGAAGCCCGTATTTAGGGTAAGGAAGACGATGCTTCTTCAACCATGGAGTTTGAGTCACCTGTTGAGACAGAAAATGACGACGGAACATTCAATACGGCGTCGCTTTGATTTAAATTGAGTGTGAAATATAATGAACAATATTTTCAGACTAATTAACTTTAAAAAGACGTTGACAAATGTGTCACAAATACAATATGCCTCATCTATGCGACACCTTCCAAAACATATACTATAGTTAACTGTGCAAAGCTCTATTGGATAACGCCAAATATCACTCACATATGGTATGGTTGAATTAAGTAATTCAAAATTATCGTATACTTAGAACAATATTTGTACGATCAATGTGACTTTTCTTTGATTAATTAAATTCAAATGAAAGTTTGAAGGACTTTCTATGGCGAATCTCCTTCCTGAATCCTTTTTGCCATCAAGAAAATCGTCATCTAGCTTCAAGGGTGTGGCCCTCCAAAGTTGGACTACTAAATCCTTAGCGATGAGTTGAGATGAGACACTTATCGTTCTCTTTGTGAAGGGACAATTCCTATCTGTCATGACGACAACCCTAATCTAGTTCAGCTTACAGGAGTGAGTGATCCTCACGACACTTACGTAGCATCTTTCTTTATCATATAATAATATTATTATTATTAAATAATAACATAGATCATCGTTTTTTTCAATAGAATGGAAAAAATATTCTGTCACATAATTTATATGGTCAACCCAACGTTATCCACTTGAAGTAGGAAGCTTCGAGGCCTAGATCATCATCTTTTCCAGATTCTGTGTGATTTGATGTTTCTAAGGTATATGCCTGTTATTAAGCTGTTAATATATAGACTTATGTTTTCGAGCGTTTATTTATTTATTTATTTATTATTTTTGGTGGGTTTTTATCCCATCTGCTAAAAGGTTTCTTCCTTGATTAGTATTTAAAAAAATATGTAATTCTATTTTTTTGGTAAATTAATAAAACAAACCCTAGACTTTAAAATCATCGACACGCCAAATCTTGAAATTTTTTTGCAGATAATTAAAATCTTAAACTATAGAAAAAGAATGACGTAAACCTCGCAGTTACGTTTTCCATAAAAAAACATTGAAGAAAATGTTGTATTCACATTAACGTTAAATACCGTCCAAGGATCAATAACGGACGTCCTTCAATGACGAGGGACGTTCAAGGCTGATCCACGAGGAGGGGTGTCCTTAGGGTCATCGTAAGGCAGAGGGACGTCCTTGTTGGTTGCTGGATGAAGATACAGACGTCCTTCAGCGAGGATGGACGTCCAGGATGGAAGGAGGGGTGCTGGTGGACGGAAGGTCATGCCTGTTGGATCTAGAAACAGACGTTCTCCAACGAGTATGGACGGTTAGGATGGACGTCCCTTATCCCTCGTCCCACAGCGGACGTCTCTCTACTTAAGACAGACGTCTCTCGTTCCACAATAAACGTCTTTCGACTTAAGACGAACGTTCCTCCACTTACAACGGATGTCCCTCAACTAACAACGAACATCCCTCAACCAAGAACAGACGTCTCTCAGTCCATAACGGATGTCCCTCCACTTACGACGTTATTTAGCATTGAGGGATGTCTGTGGATGCTATGCTAGAGGATGTCCACTGATATTGAGAGACGACGTCGTTTAATATTGAGAGACATATATATGGACGAAAAAACGTGATTGTAAGATTTGTGTCGTTTTTTTTCCATATTTTAAGATTTAATTATTTGTGAAATTTCTTCTAAGGTTGGACATATTAATGACTTTTAAAGTCTAGAATTTGTTTTGTTAATTTTATAGACTTGACTATCGAGATGCTAAATATTCTTTGTTCTTTTTCCTTAATATATGATCACAGATAGACGAACTAGAACCAAATATATAGCTGAATCGTCCATTCTCTCAATGGAGTTATGGAGCTGTATATTTATATATTCAAAAACCTGAATTCTCTCTCTCTCTCTCTCTCTCGGCAAGTGTAGAAGATCCAGTGAATGAAAACTGCAACCCTGGAAGAAAACCGAGTCTACAGAAGCTAACTTTATTCCTCAGATTGAGTAATCATTGCTTGTTCATGCGAGCGAGGTCTCCTGACTCCGATGATTAATTTCTGCTTATGGAACAAATATAATCGAACTACCTAAAGCTGTCTGGCTAGCTGAGTAGTGAGTACATCATAATCATGCCCTAACCCTGACACGCGCCCAACATTGCCGTCATTGTTCGTTCATATACGGATCCCTCTACGAGTTTTAATACGAAGCCGTTTCAATCAAGGAAATTCAGTTGGTACGTCTGCAGTAAAAGGGTTTGAAAGAGAGATTTTCTCTGAAACAAGAAAGGTAAAAGATGGAAAGTACAGGGAGGAAGATGAAAAAAAAAAACAAGCAAGATGGGTTTAGTACTGAGAGAAAGTTTGTGGGGACTAATGAAGCTGTCAGCACTGTCCCCGGCCTGCGCAGGCAATTTATGTATTTTGGCAAGATTAAGGAGAGTGAAGATGCTCCAAACGCATATCTATATTCCCATCTCGATCTCCATATCTGTCATTACAATGACACAATTCTAGTATAATAGTATATATAGAATATGAACTGTGGCAGTTGTATCGAGAAATGGGCTATGTATGGATTTTGGAGTGTCAAATTCATTTTTTGGGCAATCAAAAAACTAAAAAATTGTGATGTGGGTAAAGAAGAGAAGCGAAAAAACCAAAATATGGCATTATAAGTAGAGTTTAGATATCAGAACATAGCAGAAAACTGGATCAAGTATTTGTTTGTGTATATATAGGTACACATAACTATAAGTATGTAGTGCAAAAGGCAATATATAGGTAACAGGAAGTGGCAGGGACTGGAAGGGGCGAAAACAGCAGATAGGGTTGTGTCATACCGAGGTCGAATAGTTGCAGTCTATACCTCCTTTTAATTTGTCTTTTTAAGACTGTTTTGTTTGGGTGACATTAAGTCACGTGAATGGCTTTCACGCCCTTCTTTCTTTTGCCCTTTCTCTCCTCGCACTGTTATATTCATGCCCTTTTAGCCCTATCCCTAATTGTCCATCTGCGCAGGACTCTGTACTCTCTCTCTCTCTCTCTTCCTTCATGACTCCAGTCTACCAGAAATCACCGTTTGTAGATCAGAAAGACGAAGATCAACAACGGTTTAAACTCTTCAGTTTTTCTCCAAATCAAGCTTCTTCTTCGCTCTCGTGTGCTGCTAGCTTCAGTGCAGTAAGACATCAAAAAGGGTGTCCACTTGAACATCATCAGTCTCGTTCGACACTTCATGATGATCTGAAGGCAAGAAGATCCCATCTCCCTCCATCTTCTTCTGTCTTTCATGCTTGGTTAATTTTCTATATGAATTTATTTTATTTGATCTTCTATGTACAGGTCGGTAAATCGTTATTTTTCGGGGCATCAACTGATCACGTGGTGATTTCTTCTCCCTCATCGTTTCTTCCTCCTGTGATCTGTGAAGAGAAAGTGGCCGTAATCACTGGAAATGAAGAGGAACATCACTCGAGTAAAAGAGATTTGCACGGATCAGTGAAATGGACGTCTTCAGAGATGAGGATTATGCAGAAAATGGTAAACAAGGATGCAGAAGCTGAAGCCGCCGGACAAGATTCCGGAAATCGTCAATATGAGAAGTCTGTAATGACTTCTTCTTCTTCCATAAGCAACAGCAACAAAATTACCATTAGGGTTTGCTCGGATTGTAAAACTACCACTACTCCTCTCTGGAGGAGTGGCCCTGAAGGACCTAAGGTCATCTTTCTTTCCATTTTTTTAATTTTTCTTTCATATCAAATCACAGTAAGAAGACAAAACTCCGTTTAACTCATTTATACAAAATCTACAGTACGTAAATCATTGAACTCAGTAATCTAGTTTATATGTATGATTAGCAAAGCGAATACTATTTTGTTGGAGAAAAATATGAGTAGGAAATATAATTTTTTGCAGTCTCTTTGCAATGCTTGTGGGATTAGGCAGAGGAAAGCGAGGAGGGCTATGGCGGAGGCTGCTGGAGCAGCCGCAAACAGTACAGTCGTCTCTTCCAACTCGCGATCGCTCAAGCAGAAAAAAGAAAAGAAATCAACAACGACGAGCCACGTTGGTCAAAACAAGAGTAAAATCAAGTTCACAGACACTGGTAATGGCGAGAGGAAGCTTTCTTTCAATAATTTAGCTCTGAGTTTGAGCAAGACTTCTCCATTTGGAAGAGTATTTCCTCGGGATGAAGAAGAAGCTGCAATCCTATTAATGGAGCTCTCTTGTGGATTTGTTCATAGTTGAATCAATCTTCTCTCCTCTTAACTTTAGTTTTGTGGATTTGTCTGTGTATTTGCCTTTCCTCCATTGCTCGACTCTCGCAAATTTCCGCGTCGAATTTGCATATTTAATGTCTTGGATTTTTCATGCTATAAGCTTTGATGAAAAATCTAAAGCATTAAATTGGTAAAATAAAATAGGAAGTGGAGAGAATTGAGAAATAGAATTGAAAGATCTTCCTTTGTATGATTGAGTATGGTGCATGAATAAAGCATTGAGTATTCCTTCTTGACTCTTGCAAAATAATTTATTTCATTTACATGTCAATTTTTTATATACAATAAACATCTGCCAGTACCCTGGTGAAATCAAAGACGACCTAAAATACTGTTGATTGTGAGAGTCCAGTTTATACTTGTAATGTCCTCCGGTGCTCCCAGTATAATATTGTTCGCTTTTGGACGAAGCCCGCACGATTTTGTACTTGGGGTTACCCCAAAACGCGTTGTACCAAGTAGGGAGAGGAACCCTACTTATAAACCATGCATTTTCTACTCTTCCAAGCGATGTGGGATTGTGTCCCCCTAATATGGGTCGGACCCACACTTGAGCATTTTCTGGTCTTCATAGGGCAGGATACCACAATACTAGTGGAGTTGCACAATCCCATATCGTTTGAGAAGGTAAAAAATGAATGGTTTGTAAGTAGAGTTTTCATTCTTGTCTAGTATAACGCGTTTTTGGCTGACCCCAAAAATAAAACCGTAAAGATTTCGGCTCAAAGTGAACAATAAAGTTTATCTCTTGGTGGACTCATTTTCTTAAAACTTTATTGTATGTACATCTCCTGAGCATTAAACTTAGCTCCTTTCAAACCCATAAACAAAAAACAATAAAGTAGGCACAGATAGAGTAATCAGCTTGTTTGCGTGCATACACATATGTATATTAATGTGTTTTTGTACATTTGTTCGTGTGATTTATGAAGTATATCTTTACAATAGACATAAGTACATATGTATTCATGGTATAATAAATAAATGTGAGGGCCAAAAAAATCATGTGATAGCATTGGAAAATGGGCATTTAGGACAAATAATTTGACCCATAACAGACACTCAACCACTCTTGTCCGGCTTCAAAATGACACCATTCAGTCATTCATTTGACAATTTCTTTATTTAGTCAAACTCAAAAAATTATCATTTATGAAATACTATTTGTAATATAAACATATTAAAAATATATACTCTTATTATTGTCACGTCCCGAAAATGACCTGAAATTTAAAAATAAGTCAGCCTAGAAATAGACCAAATTATTTAATTATTTTACATAGTAACAAACTTAGATAAAATAAATGTCATGGCATAAAACATCTAAATTAAAAGTTAGGTCTAATAGTGTTATCAAGATAGTATGATATAAAAATTTAATAAACTGTGTAAAGAAATTAAATAATAAAGAAATTTAACCAAAAGTTAAATAAACTACAAGAGTCTCATATTACCAGTAAAAACACCTAAATTGAGAAAATAATTAAATATATTGAATGTCGATCAGTCCTAAGTCTGTTGCTAAAGATCTTATTGACTAAAACATCGTTTTAGATGAATTGACTAAAATCAAAAGAGATAAAGTTTTATATTTAAGCGTAGAGTAAATAAAATATAAGAGCATGCCAATATAAAATATTTTATGCAATTTTAGTATACGAGTTTTAAAACATTTTACTCTAGTGTGGTATATAGCAAAGATAAATCACCACTGTATGAAATTTCAGTGAAAATAGAATCACTAATAATCTCTGAGCACACCATGTTATCAACAATAATAACGACGATATGTGGTGATCGCAAAAGCCGCGATTGACCCTGATCAAATTTAGAATTTTGAGGTCAGGGACTTGACACATACAATTGTCTCGTTACGCTAGTTAACAACAAACAAGCATATTTTCCATCAATCGAATGTGCGTAAATAAAACAGCACCCCCATATGGATCGATTAAACTTGGTTTACATGACTAAAATTATTAATAAAATAAATGTGCATGCTCAAATAAAAATATGTCAAATGAAAATATATATAATACAAAAACCGATGAGCCATGGATATTGACACTTTATTTTATATGAGAACACATATTAAAATAATATTTTAGAAAATGATGCAATGCTACATACAAAATTAAACTCCTACCACAATCTGAGCTTACCACTACCCAAAGTCCAAATATCTAAAATCAATGAATACTCAATATCGTGTCAAGCCAATAAACTTATTTAGTCAACTACCAAATAGAGTCGCCCCAATCGATCCCCTCTGGTCTGGTATGGTTCGATTCTACTCGGGCCAGTCTGGGTTAGTCGGCCTGGTCTAGTCTAGTTCATGTTAGCCTGGTTAGGGTTGATCCGATTTGGTCTAGTGAGAGTCAATGATCTGACGATTCAACGATCTGACAATTCAATGATCGTCTTCCGATAAAATTTTTGATCTCTCTCTAATTCCAACATAAGATCGACGTCAAATGCGATACAAAGTAGTTTCCAAACATTTTTGTGCAACTCAACTCATATTACAACTTTCGAATTTACAATTTGAATTGTAAAGAGAGTGATATTAATTAAAAGAATCCAAATATTAATTATTTTAATTAAAATGGAGTGAGATTTTAATTAAGATATTAAATAGTAATTGTAAACTTAGTTTGAGGGGATACACGTGGAGATTAAAAATCGTTCAATTCGGAGAATCAGACGATGGAGATGAACAGAAGTCCAGATAATCTATGGTGGATAACACACAGCAGAATACTACGGTGGCGTCATAGACTGAGGAGGAATAGCGTAATGGAGGGAATGAGCGAGCCGTTAATTTAAGTCCGAAGTGGTGGTGGTAGCTTGACGAAGAAGAGTTCGCAAGATTAAGCGAACCTGCGCTCCCCGAATGCCGTGTTTAGGCGTTGTTTTTTAAGTACATACGTAATCTAGAGCAAGAAAGCGAACGAGCAGAATCGGAAAAAGCCCTTCTGATTTGATAAGGAAGAGCGAGGATTGTTTATTGATGATCGATGCCGAAGATGAAACATCTACTGAGAAAGCTTCACATAGGTGGGAGTATGAACGAACATCAAAGATTGGGGGAGACTCCTTCTGTGATCAGGCCTGAACCGACTACTAATTCATCTGTTTCATCCTCTTGGGGGTCAACGTCGACTCCGGATTCACCTTCTTTGGGTACAATGGAGAGATTTGGGGCTGTTGCTTCGGTCGTCGATCAGAGTTCTGTAAACTTCAATTTATTGGAGGAGGAGTTTCAGGTGGAATTGGCGATGGCAATTAGCGCCTCAGATCCTGCTGTGAGAGAGGACCCTGAGTCGGCTCAGATCGATGCTGCAAAGCGGATGAGTCTAGGTTGTTTTCCTTCTGTTTCAGACACCCATGCCTTAGTCGAACTTCTATCGCTTCAGTATTGGGTTAGTTGTTTGACATTTTGCTTTGGGAGTTTTCTCGATTTTATCAGTTAATCGTAGTTTCTGATGCTTTGAATTGTGTGCTTGGGAACATGATTTTTACTTGCGTCTTTTGTGTTTCTGAGTGGAAGTTTCATCCGCTTCATATTTTTTATTTCTGAATTATAAACAAATTTAGAAAATCATGAGAATAAAGGTAGGTTTAATTCGTCAGCAAATTGGTGCATTAATGTTTGAATAAGGATATAAGCCGGAGATAAGTGCAAGACTATTCTCTAGTAGTTCTACCTTGTTTGGCTCACCTTTTGCTCATTTGCTCATTTGCTCATGTCATCAAGATATTCAAATTATATTTTTGTTCTCATTGAATATGGTTATTTAGGTTTGGGATTAGTGACATTTAGTTATAAACGTTGGTTACTATCATTGGGTTTCAGTAGTAGTCCAGTTGGCGAGGTTTCAAATTGTTAGCAATCATACTAAAACTTGACTACAGCATATCAGGTCCTCTAGGGATTATTGTTATTATTATAGTTTTGTCTTTCTTATTGTGTCAGTGAATTTTTTTATAATACCTTTGTTGAATTATCTAATGAATCACCAAAACACGTCAATTACAAGTTTTCCTCAATACTGTCTTTGCAGTATAACCCGTGTGAGCCGTGAAGATTTCCCTGTTGGGATAATTTTTTTTTTTACACATTTGTGTGGTTCACCGAAACATTTTAATAACACTCTTTCTTTGAAGATTTTTGCCTTTGTTTAGAATATCTGATGGTTTCCTGTGGATTCCATATAACTCAATGTCTGGTTTGAAGAAAGTGATTGGAGTTTGGTTTGAGGATGAGTCTTTGGCTCCCAGATAGAGATTTTGAATATTTAGATCATTCTACTTATTTTTAATGTGTGTGCGCTTACAAGAAACCTTTTCATGTGTTCGTATTTTAAATCTTGCATGACTTTAATTGGTCTACGTTTGGCAGAGCTACAATGTTATACATTATGATGAAAAAGTGTTGGATGGCTTTTATGACATACGTTGCACGACGTCAAACTCAGGTACACAAGGGAAGATGCCATTGTTGGTGGATCTTCAAGCAACATCTGTTTCTAGTGATGTTAATTATGATGCGATTTTGGTAAATGGCTTCGTTGATCTTGAACTTCAACAGCTGGAGAGACAAGTACATACTATATCTATAGATTGTAGAGACTCAAATGACTGGCTCATTTTTAGTGGCCTAATTCAAAAAATCGCTAATATTGTTGTCAATAGAATGGGTGGTCCTGTTGATGATACTGAAGAAATATTCAGAAGATGGAACACCAGGAGCTATGAGTTGCGTAGTTCTCTGAAAACTAATGTTCTACCCCTAGGACTCCTTGATATTGGACTTTCACGACATAGAGCCTTGCTTTTTAAGGTTCATTTAATCTTATTATTGTTTGTTTTCGTTGAGTTTTGACTTTCACTCTTTAACTTTTACTTTGTTTCATGAATAAGTATGTGAAAATTTTATTCTCTAATTTTGTATTAACTAAAATTTATGGGATAATTTTCTGGTTCTAGGTACTAGCTGATTGGATCAATCTTCCATGCATGCTGGTTAAAGGAAGCTACTACACAGGCACGGATGATGGGGCTATGAACTTGATTAAAGTTGATGGAGGAAGGTAATAACTTTTCCATTCTCAAGTATTGTATTCAATTTGATGATTGTGGATTTGTGGCTTGATTAAAATTCAATCTCTGTTGTTTAAGTGAAAGTTGATTCGAATTCCATCTGTATAAAATGACAAAATAAAGAACCAATTTTTATCCCTGTTGTCATGACCAGCTTGGAGAATGGATAATCTAATGATCTTTGATCATTTTAGAATTGAATCTGACTGAAATTTATCCAATTGATATTCTACCTAGCACGTAGATTTTGTTTGGCTCTTCTTTCAACATTTTTTAGTGTATAATAAGTAAGATTCAGACCATGAAGACGTACACTGCCTTGAGGACATACTTTATTTGTCAGATTTTTTTATGCATGCTAAAGGTCTATGTTTTTGTTTTTGATTACTTATGAAGCTTGCTTGGTGATGATGTAATGATCTGTTTCCTGGTGCAGTGAGTACATTATTGATTTGATGGGTGCTCCTGGTACTCTGATTCCATCTGAGCCATCTGGCTGTCAACTATTAAATTCTGGATTTGGTGACGTGAGAATCAAAGAAATGCCAATAAGTGAACTGACCGAGGAAATTTTATCAAATTGTGTTAAAGCTGCGGAAATTAGCAACTTAATGTCCATGGAAGCATCTTTCTCCGAGGGTAGTAAAACAATGAAGGATGACAGAAATTCTGCCGAAACTCATAGTGGGATTGATGATGGGTTTAGATATCTTTCCAAGTTGCAACATAACTCAGACAAAACATTGGGTGCTTATGGAAAAAGATCCTTTGCCAATGAGAAGAAAGTTAAAAATGTTTCCAAGTATGTAATATCTGCAGCAAAGAACCCTGAATTTGCTCAGAAACTACACGCAGTTTTGTTAGAGAGTGGCACATCGCCTCCTCCAGATTTTCTTACAGATATAACTTCACTGGGCCCTGTTCAGACCAAAATGCAACAGCAAATTCATTCAGTCAATGGAAAAGATGTTGATGTATTTCAGTGTCAGTCCCGTGAGTTATCAGCAACTGATGGTCTTACACTCGCTTCTAATGTAATGGAGTCGTTTGACAATGTTATCTATGAAAGGAAGCAGAAACAATCTTCTGAGAGATTAGTCGAACAACTAAGAGAAACAGATTCATGTTTCGGGAATCACGAAGTTTCTCTTCAATGTTGTACCACAAGTGAAAAATTCACGCCTTTGGGTACTGGAATCTATAAACAGATCCAAGTAGATACTCATCAAGAATATATTGCCGAGCCTTCCATGACCGCTAACACCAGCCCTTGTCAAAGACAGCATGAAATGGCTTGGAGTGTCAACAACAAAATCACAGATAAGAATGAAAGCTTTCCTTATAAAAATGAGGCAAAAGAATCAGAAAATATGAAAACGATGGGTATAAGTGGCCTGCATATTGCGTGTGTTGGTCATTCTGAGAGGGTTGGGGCAGTGTTGAGTGACGTTGCGGAATGGGAAATTCCATGGGAGAATATTAACATTGGTGAACGTATTGGCATTGGTAAGATAATTCCCTGCGTTGGCATTATGTAGACACTAAAGAAATGTGTATGAGTGTGTGCATTTATCATGAGTTGTATATTAGGACCTTGGTTATACAGTGGTTGATACCCCATATGCAGTTTAGGGTCACTTTGTGACGGTTCACATGTACTTCTACCCGCTTTCCCAAGTTACGCGTCAAACCTAATCTAAATTATTTGCATAATTCTTCTTATACTGCCTTGTATCTAAGTAGCCATATCTCATCAAATCTGTCTTCTTACCTATCACAATGGCCATGATGATTTTATAGCTAGAGATGAGGAGGTTAGTTTTTTGTTGCTGATCTTTGGCTCATGAATGGGAAGTCCGTATTTTGCTTGTTATC
Organism: Begonia loranthoides; assembly: GCA_022433065.1. Lineage (NCBI taxonomy): Eukaryota > Viridiplantae > Streptophyta > Magnoliopsida > Cucurbitales > Begoniaceae > Begonia > Begonia loranthoides. The sequence continues at coordinate 28,077,521 of CM039479.1, read as the reverse complement.
TTTAATTTTTTTTTCTAGTTAATCTGAATGTTACTATAAAACATATCCGCTAATAATGGCTAAATTTATTGTGAAGACGACATTTCTAATATTTTGTGCATTTATATTTGTTTCTTAATGTTTAAACCTTCAAAATACTGTCAAATATTTTGGATTTCAATTAAATCTGCACAGCCACAGCTATTCTTTATTTTTACTTTTCTCTATTAAATGTTATTGCATTTTCCCCACAGAATATGATATGTTATTAAATTTCTGATGTTTGTTCAAATAACTGTTTCATAATCTGCCTTGTTCTGTAGGCTCATATGGTGAGGTCTATCGAGCGGATTGGAATAGCACTGTAAGTTGCATAGTGGAAATATCAATATTTCTCTTACATTGGTGATGTTTATATTCTTATTACAGATCTGTCTGCAAAAAAAGGAATATAAAATAAATGTTGTATGTGATTGAAATCGCGGTTAACTACTAGAGTTGTACTACTTACAAAAATACAGAGTTTTTGAACTTCTCGTGAAGCAAGATTTGTGGCTTGTAATTTATGTAAAACCTTTTTTTTGTGTTAAATTCTATATGCACACTGTGCTGCAACATTTTTGTCACTCGCTCCTTGATTAATTTATTGCAAGTGATGTTTTTGGTTGAATTTCCTTTTGAAATATGTATGACAACTTGGGAATGGTCTAATTTTGCTAAATATTTCTGTGACGTTTCATTTTCGATATTGTCCAGTTCAGGCTTAGTTGATTCATTTGATGATTTAGTGGTTTAACATTGTAGGAAGTTGCTGTAAAGAAGTTTTTGAACCAAGATCTTTCTGGCGATGCATCGACTGAGTTAAAGAGTGAAGTAAGCTGAACACTATTACCTTCTTGCAGAATTGTTGTTTTTCATAATGTAGTAATTGGTCAACGGTACAAGTTGTGTAATTCCTGCTGCTACACTTAGGTTGAGATCATGTTAAGACTGAGGCATCCCAATGTTGTCCTTTTCATGGGAGCAGTTACCCGTGGTCCACATTTCTCTATCCTCACAGAGTTCCTTCCGAGGTTGATTTATGTTCTAACATTGCTCTGCTTTCATTTACAACGATGCCTTGTTTCAATTACTCTTCTTTTTCACTCCTATGTGAAATCACATGTGACATGAGAATAATCCAGTGATTTAATACATCCAAGCATGAAACTTAAATTATTATGCAACGATTCAGGAGGTGATCATGTGTCTGGGTGCGTTTACAATTGAACGGACTGTATAATCATAAGGAAGTTTCTATACTGTCCATTATTATTGGATCACGAATAGTTCAACGTGAGTTAGAGGGTATAATAGCACATTTTGCAAAATAGTTAATTGAATGTATTGATGTTTACCCACATATGTATATATATAGTCTAATGAGATTCTTTAGAAAGGCTGCCCTTTAGGGTCGACAAGTCTTGGATCTTTTATCTTTTTTTTGAAAAATAAGAAAATATTGCATCCCTATCAAGAAGCCTGCAAACTTTGAAGGAGGCATGCTGCATAGTTACAGAATCAAAAATGTTTTATTTTCTCTTTCAATATCATCATTGCACAAAATTAAAAAATGTTTGCAGGGGAAGTTTATTTGGGTTGCTGCATCGTTCAAACTACCAACTCAAGGAGAAGAGAAGGTTGAGAATGGCTCTTGACGTGGTAATGAGTTGAAATATTGATCTGTTTTCTTACATTTTGATAAGGTTCCTATCACATTTCTACCTAATTTACTGCAGTTTGTTTCAAAATATTGCTATTCATTTGCAGGCAAAGGGAATGAATTACTTGCACACAAGCCATCCAACAGTTGTTCATCGAGATTTAAAGTCTCCGAATCTCCTTGTTGATAAAAACTGGGTTGTTAAGGTCACGGCTAGTCACTTTCTATTCCTTATCTTACAGTGATCCATTGCCTTTATATCTTAGAATAGAAGGGACTTACAAAACAACTGCTGAAATTTTTTTGACATCGTATTCTCCCTGTAGGTTTGTGACTTTGGTTTGTCACGCATAAAGCTCCATACTTTTCTGTCTTCCAACTCAACAGCTGGAACGGTACTGCAAATTTTATAATTGAAAGTTGTACGATTCTATTGTTCTTGTTTTCATGCTGTAATAGTTTTACTGGAATGAATAGCTTTGTGACTTTTTATAAATGCGATATGATATTAATCACTTGAGGAACTGCAGCCAGAATGGATGGCTCCAGAAGTTTTGAGGAATGAGCCAGCCAATGAGAAGTAAGTCTACCCATTTAATAGTAAGTATGCATATATTTAGGATTCAAATACTCATGATTTGCTTAGCTTATCATACCTCTGCACTTTGGGGGTTTGCATTTTGGAGATTTATTTTATCTCCTGGGCTGAATCACAACTTGCGGTTCTCTGCAGGTGTGATGTGTACAGTTTTGGTGTAATATTGTGGGAGTTGGCTACTTGCTCTATACCATGGAAAGGTTTGAACCCAATGCAGGTTGTGGGAGCTGTTGGATTCCAAGATAGGCAACTGGAGATTCCAGATGATGTCGATCCAGTTGTCGCTCAAATCATATTAGATTGTTTGCGATCGTAAGTTTAAAATTTTGAATTAATCACAGGTGCATTTGGTTCATTATACTATCGTCTTTTTATTGTCAGCAATTTGAAATTACATACTTTATGAAAGCAGAATTAAACTGTCAGTCCTTTATTAGGAAGCTCCAAATGGACTTTAAAAGACACGTGAAATGTTCAAGTAATCTTATTTGCAGCAAGAAATTAATCATAGAGTTTAATCCTCAGTTCCTTAATTTCCAGGGAGACACACTTGAGGCCTTCTTTCTCTCAACTTATGCTCCGTTTGAGGCGACTTCAGCGCCTTGTTGTTGATTGTTGACCATAAAAATAGCTCCAAACAGCATCATGGAAGGGGGAGTGTTGGTTCAATCAAAGTGGGAGCTCAGCGCAACCCAAATGGAAGATATCAGAAATCATCCTCACCAAACAGTGCGGGAGGATCGCATTGAAGAACATAACGAGGTTGTATTAACTTACATGTAAGAATCCCAAGATATTAAAGAAATTGTTAGAGAAAGGGAGAAAGATGGAAATAAAAGAGCATCATCTTCCCAAAGTACGTTGTTTCTGTTGAGCTGTTTCTTTAGTTTCATAAACATTTCTTTTACTCATTCGAATTTGAAATTTAGAAAGATGTTAACATGAAATTCGATTCATCTATGGAGTTTGTCGATATTTTGCAGTCTCAATGTAGATGGGTGAGCATGAAAATGCCAAATTGAGTAACATCTTTTTAACTACTTAGTAGTCTTTGGGAAGCATAAGAAGAAATTGCAGAAGAGAGAGAGAGAGAGTGGTGAAGCAGAGAACCATTCCAACGAAGCCATGGCCACACTACCTCTACCCATTGTTTTTTACTCGCCCATCGTCCGCTCTACCTTACTACCTTCCCTCAACCCACGAATTCTTCGTCGAAGAGGGTCGACTCTCAGACTGTCCTTGTCTAGAAATGGAAGCAACATCCCTCCAGATACAGAGTGCCCTGTTCCATTCGAGCAGCTCCCCATTAACGAGTATGAAGCTCTCTCCACGTCCTTCCCCTTCTCTTGGGCTTCCGGAGACATCGTGGAGTTCTTCGCCCGATTGCTCGTCACCGGCGCTTCCTTCTCACTTTTTATTGGACTTCCTGTTGCTTGGTTCGGAGCCTTGGGGCCTGAATCGGAGCCGCTGAGGAGATCCTTGTGCGCCCTTTCGAGTGGGTTATTTGTGGTCACCCTTGCCGTTGTGAGGATGTATTTAGGTTGGGCTTACGTTGGCAACCGTTTGCTGAGTGCCACTGTCGAGTGTAAGCTCTCTGTTTTTTGTATTGTCTCCATGTTTAGATCGTTGAGCTTTTGTCGGACTTCTTTTACACTCTCTCAATTCTTTTTTCAGATGAAGAGACAGGGTGGTACGATGGCCAGGTGCACAGTTCAGTCTTTTCAGATCTCTTTCCTTGATTCTTTTTGTTTAAGCGTATAATATCATGCTTTCCAACAACATCTTAATGGTAACGCGTTTCTTTGTGAAGAATACTCGAAGTACAATGTTGAGATCTTAACTGGTTGTCAACTCCAGTCTGAGTATACCAAGCGGAGTGACCATTTAAGGACTTGTTCTTGATATAATGTCGTCTCCTTCATATGATTTTTTTGTGATTTGTTTGTTTACAACATTCTCTACTTATGGAATGAATCAATGGACATGTTCTTATTTTACTTTTAGGCGTGTGCAAATTGAATTATCTTTCCATTTTGGCTTTAGTTTGACAAAACTGAGGCCTATTTCCTGAGCAGATATGGGTGAAGACCCCAGAAGTCCTGGCTCGAGACCGGCTCCTTGGCTCGTTTACTGTAAGTGACTGATTAATTATCAACAACATGAATTTTTTAACCTGGATTCTCTTGTTGGCTTTGAGAATATACTCATTCTCATTGTTTTTATTGCACAATTAAAGGTTAGAGGGGAAGGAATTGTCTGTTATTCTTTCATAGCCTATGCATACCTCTTACTCTTAGAGAACAACTTGTCAATTTTCCTAGTATTAAGAAAGAAATTACCCATAATGGCAGTATGCTTTGCAACTATGCTGCAAATTTCAATAATTTGAATTGCAGGTTAAGGATTTCCAAGTATAATGGACATTATTTCTACAATTTAGACTTCAGGACTAGAATGTTTTCGGACAGTTTCTTGATTGTATGAACTTACATAGTTAAGCCAGATTTTTTGTTGGGCAGTGGCTAGTGAGCTTATGCTTCTTAATACTTAAGAACTTATTTCCAACCTGAAGACACATTTAGCCTTTTTGAGTTCATCATTACATTCGATCGACGAGTTGTGTGTTATGCGTGTTCAACAGGTGAAGCCGGTGCTTAACAGACTAAAAAGCACTCTTGTAAGTCTTGCGGCATCTCTGTTCGTCTGCGCTCTTCTCCTCGTTAACATTGATGATGGCAGCCAACTGGGAACCCATTCGACATCAAAAGTAGCTAGAACAAGGGTAATACCAGGTGTATATAATGATGAATCTGCTAGATCTTTTGAGCCTGATGCATTCTGTGGAGATCCTGATCTTCAATGATTTCTATTCGCTGGGTTTTAGTAGCTGTGAATAATTTGTTAAGTCTCTATATTACAATATTATATATAAAAACACAAACTATTGCACATGAAAACCAGAGAAAAACCTTAGAAATTATTACATCAATGTCTAGACTGCTTTTTCTTCTGTTTTTTTTTTGAGACAGCGTGATATTCATGTTTCGAGAGTTTGATTTGTTTCTATCAACCCTAACTGATGATAAATTTCATTGAAATTTGCAAGAATTGCTTCTGTTTTGATCAATTATGGCTATTAAATTAATCCCCCACTAATGCTGTTGATTTGTGTTAACTTTTACTTTTGTAAATGGTTTGTCTAATTATTTATTCTCAGATGACACTTTCTTCTTCTTGTTCAATGTATTCCCACACCGCCGCCCTATTAAAATATTTACTCCATTATGTTAATCCGAACAAAGCTTTCAACTGCAAGCAATTTTGATAAACAACCTCGGAATGGGTCTGTTTTTCAGATGAGGGGACAGTCCGGGCAGGAGGTCTGTTCCTACACCGTGAAACCGGCGGGACAGTCGCCGTACGGCCGGTCGGCGGAACTGTAACATCCCTTGGAAAGTAGCACAAATTGGATGTGGGTAAATCTAACATGAAAAGACCAACAGACAAAGCACTCCCCCTACTTCCTAGGTAATCCCAAACTTGATCTTCGCAAAATTTCATTTTTGTTTTTTTGAAAAAATGGTAATCAATTAATTATATTGAATATTTGGTTAATATTTAATTAAAGGAGTGGGGTCTACCTCGACAGTGAGGACGAAAGGTGCATGCACCTTCCCCGTCTTCTGGTTTCTCCTTCGTATCTGCAAAGAGATAGACGAAGATATTGGAAAAAAAAATGGATATTTATAGTCAAAATAAATCAAGCCCATCTGCTCAATCCTTCTTCCTCGGCAATGAACATCACCGCTTCTCTTTCTTCTTCGTCGTACCGAATTCTTCTCGAATTCTGCCTGTTCTTCGTCGTCTTCTTCAGGTCAGTGATTCCCCAAATGTCAAATGTGTGTGATGCGTGATTGATCCTCTACTTCCCCAATGCGTTTGTGTCTTACATCGAAGACGACTTGTGGGTTTTGATTGATTGTTATGATGATCGTTGGGAGAAATTCTTCTCCTCGATCATAATATATGTATGGCGCAGATTTAATTTGGTTCATTCTTTCTTATAAATCATTGACTTTGTTTTACCTTTCTGCTTCGTTAAATTAGCTTCAACAAGCATTTACACAAGAAATGCTCACTTACAGTCATGATCTCTTTGTTTTGGTTATTCGCTTTGAAGGAGATTAGATGAACTTGGAAGATTTGGCCGGTGCCATTCCCTAATGATATGGGTGTATGATTGCAAAGTCGGTGGCTAAATTTCAGTTCTGTCTTTCTCTGATTGTAGAAAATTAAGGTAGGTGAATGCCACGCGGAGGACTTCCGATGAAGAAACCCGCAGAAGCTTATGACGTTGAGCTTCTGAGTTCAAATCAGAAAATCCAGCATGAATTTTGGCCTCTTGATGCAGTCGATGCAAAGAAGGCCAAGTTTCCATGCTGTTTAGTATGGACTCCCCTTCCAGTGGTCTCTTGGTTGGCACCCTTCATTGGACATGTTGGCATTTGCAGGGAGGATGGAACAGTTTTGGACTTTTCCGGGTCCAATTTTGTGAATGTGGATGACCTTGCCTTTGGCCCTGTTGCCAGATATCTTCAACTCGATAGGAAATTGGTAAGACTTTCGATTTTATCTAGCTTGTTCTTGACCATCTCCATAGCTTTGCGTTACTAATGTATTAAATTAACACTTCGTTGGATTTGATTACCTTTACAGTGTTGCTTTGCTTCCAATCTGGCTCCCCACACTTGTACGCAGGCCTATAAGCATTCTGAGTATGGAACTGCCATTACATGGGATGATGCTCTACACTCAAGCATGCGGCATTTTGAACACAGAACTTACAACCTTTTTACGTGCAATTGCCACTCGTTTGCCGCTAATTGTCTGAATCGACTCTGCTACGGCGGCTCAATGGGCTGGAACATGATAAACGTAGCGGGTCTGGTTCTGTTTAAAGGGCAATGGGTCGACAGTATGTCGGTCGTTAGATCGTTCCTCCCCTTCTTGGTGGTGCTGTGTTTAGGAATTTTTGTAGCCGGGTGGCCGTTTTTGATCGGGCTGTCATTGTTTTCTCTCCTCCTCATGGGGTGGTTTCTTCTGGGTACTCACTGCTTCAGAAAATTGTTAGAATGCTAGAAAGTGGTGAAATCCAACTCAGTAGTTGCTTTTCTGTCTTCCTCAACTCAGTAGTTGTATGGTTTCGAATAAGAGAGAAGACAAAAAGTTGTTCATTGGAATATGAACACAAAAAATGTACAACACATGCTTGACATTACCTTTGTTGAAATATCATCCTGCGTTACAAGCAGAACCACCATGTGATATTTTTTGCTGTGTTGATTTAAAGGTAACGTTGAAGTCATCTTCCATTTTGTAACAATAAAAATAAATTTAGTAATTGTGACCAACAAAATAGTTAAGTAATTAGGCCAAGATTGACTATGGATAGATTGGTCAAGCTTGTCGCAGTTCATATCTGTGTATCAATCGTGGGCAGAGGACAGTAGATAAGATCAGAAATGTACAACTTTACTTGAAGAAATTAATGATATTATTCTGACCTATACAGGATTTCAGAAGTCGAGAAGAAACTCTGTTTACAGTAGGTTTTACCTCCATTAATGGAGCTTCTTCCAACTGTGTAAACTATAAGAGAGATGTAGAAGAGAAGAGAGACTAAGGGTCAAAAGAACCAGGTCAAATCAACCAATCCAGACTAAACTGAAGAGATGGGTCCAGTTCTAGCATGCAATGAAAAGCATTTCAATTCTATTCTTTCATAATCAAAATATTCAACTCAATAAACCCAAATCTAATCGAGCATGAATTAATGATCCATAGTTCAACCCAAACTATTTTTGCAATTTTGGAACCCATCGAGAAACCAAGATCGAGTATCTATAAGCTTATTGAATCATGATCTTGCTGAAAAAACTTACAACCAGACATTTTCATAAAAAAGATTGGAACAGCCATCAAGAAAGCTACTAATCCTCATAGCCTTGCTCAACATAAACTGATAGACATGAGAAGGAAATGAACAACAGGATAAACAAACACCGTGACAATCTTCTTTGAACAATTGAGCGATCAGATATATAGCAATTGTACGAACCAGATAGTTAAAATGCTGAAGTTATATAAGATCAGGATGAATAAAAATAAAACTCACAGAAAGAACCTCATAGCTTCAGTCATAAAATCTCACAGAATCTATCCTCTTACAAGGAACTCAGGCCAATTCCATGATTTATTACTTTATAAGCATCAAACCACAAGCTTTTTGTGTCATAAAACTAATTGTCCTCACTTGGTCCACCAGTGGAGGAAGTCCTTGCGTCTATTGATCTTCTTCTGCAGTTGAAGAATTCCATATAGCAAGGCCTCTGCAGTAGGGGGGCAGCCAGGAACATAGATATCGACTGGAACAATCCTGTCACATCCTCTCACAACAGAGTAGGAATAGTGATAGTATCCTCCCCCATTTGCACAGCTTCCCATAGAGATAACCCACCGCGGCTCTGGCATTTGATCATAAACCCTGCAGGTCACAAAGACCACTCTTTCCTGAGTAGAAGGAATGCATCAAGAAAATAACTACACTAAGCTTTTCAAATGCAGAGTCTTATTTGGACCAAGATCCGTTTGTCAAAAGGCAGCATTGGATGGAAAATTTGAGAAAGACGTCCTTCATATAAAATCTTAACTGCAAATATGCGATGGGAATGACAGACTTTGGTCCAAATAAATTTTCTTTATCATTATTAATAAGAAAATTATTTCATAAGAATGCAGTGAGGGGTAAAACACTGAACAAGTGGGCTCTACTGACAGAAAGGTGAATATAAACATCAGATAGAATCAAATAGTTGAATGATGAGAATACAAGCAGCTCCTTAAGTTCCCCACAGGTAAATATGATCTTATTCACATCACTAACGAAGTTCCCCGCAGAGATATCAAGCAACTCGTTTGATTGCAAACCATGAACCACTCTAATTACTAAGTAAATACTTTTAAGCATTGAAACATTACTGTAACTTATCGATCAGTAAGAAGAACTGGGGAGAAAAAGGGCAATCATTTTGGACTAATCTGTAGGTCAAAACTAGGCTGATCAAATCAATTGCCATAATATATTGCTCGCAGTAAAAGTTATACTCCAAAACGACTTATTGATATCGCTCAACTCCATGTTAATGGGTTGAGTTTCTATTCTCAAAATTTTAGCTCTCAAAATTCGCTAAAATCTAATCAGATTCGTGAATTATGTCAATAAAAAAAAAATTGATTCTAATTTTTCCTTTAGTCCCAGAAGTCCTGAATTAACGAAAGTGAAGAGAGGGAGAGAGAGAAGACCCACTTCCGAAGAGCTGGGGCCATCTTATTGGTGAGCGTTCCGGCAACAATCATACAATCAGACTGCCTAGGGCTAGGGCGGAAGATGACGCCAAAGCGATCAAGGTCATAGCGAGCTGCACCGGTATGCATCATCTCGACGGCGCAGCAGGCAAGGCCAAACGTCATGGGCCAGATAGAACCCCGGCGGGCCCAGTTCATAAGGTCGTCAACCTTAGAGATCACATATTCAGCAGCCTTGGAGAGCCCCGCCGGTGGCAAAGAAGCCGGAGGAGGTGCCCTTGCATAGGACGTCGGTGTGCTAGTCGAGTCGGAGGATAAGGAGGGAAGAGTGGTGTGGAGCGACAGAGCTCCTCGCGCCGCGAGTAGTTGAGGGACCCTACCGGAGGCCCGGCTCACAATTGACATGGCCGAGATCGGAGACCTTGTAAACCGCGCGAAAGCTACGAGATGGGAGAGAAAAATAGCCGAACTTGACGACAAGAAATAGGGGTTAAATAGTCTCATCCTCTCTATTAACGTTTGGTGACGTGGTTGAATTTTACTGGTTAATAGTTCAAACTGTTAAAATATCACTGGAGAGAGACATGCTAAACCCCAGCAATTCCCTTTCGTCAATTTGAGGGGAAAGCAACTGACCAGTCTCCTCTGCCTCTCCGGCTCGGTCTCCGTCTCCGTGAACCTTTGCAGGGTTTGAAGGTTGAGGTATATTTACATATGTTACGCATTTGATATTTTTTTGGGGCTCTTTTGTTTCTCACTGCGCGACATTTTCCCCAGTTCACTTCTTAAATCTAGGGTTTTAGAAGTTCATTTCGATTACCCTGGTACTCTTGTGCCTGATTTGTGTGAGCGTGTAGTTGAAATTGCTTCACTTTTGGGTTTTTGAATTCTGCAAGCGAGTATTTGTTGTCTCTCTGACTGATTGAAAATGCAAATTGCGTTTCTACCGTTCCTCGATTGATTTCTTCGTGGAGATTACAGTTAATATGCGGAAATTTTGGTTTTGTAAAGGGCCTCATTTGTTTTATTATTTTGTTAGATTTGATAAATCCATTTTTGTTTGATCTGCAAATGAAGTTACCGATGGCTTCTACATATCCAAGTCAGCTATGTAACTATATGGTGTTTGATGCGCTTGTAAATTATAATTCTTTGCAGAAAATCATATTAATGCCTTGTGAGATTAGTCAATGAACACACATGTTGGCATGGACGAAAAACTTGTTGAAGAAAATTGTCATAGAAAAGTGGTTGCTCTTCTCTTTTCTTTCAATTTTCTCCTGTTGTTAGTGGGATATTATTTGCTTCCCAAGTCCCAAACCAAAGTTCTGAATCTACTTTGCCTTTCTTTCCCTTTATTTTCAGGCAGCAGATGATTTCTATCTGTCATGGCTTATGAAAGACTGAATGTTTGATACAAATAAAATGTTATCTTTTTGATGTGTGTTTGGCTAGTTTGAAGTAATTATTTACCTGTTTTTCCTTTCTCCCTAGTTAGTTTTGAGTATTTAATGGCTTCCAAGCTGATCCAACTGCAATCCAAGGCCACTCAAGCTTCACAGTTCGTGGCTAAGCATGGTTGTGTCTATTACAAGCAGCTATTAGAGCAGAACAAGCAGTACATCCAAGAACCACCTACAATAGACAAATGCAATCTTTTGGCAAAGCAATTGTTTTACACTCGTCTTGCCAGGTTCGATTTTTACCCACATACATGCATAAAATGCATATAAACATTAAATTGATGATGCAAGTAGTCAATTTAAACGTCAGATACTAATAAAGAAGATGCTTTGGAGTTGAAACTAGTGTCCCACCCTTCTCTCATGAAAGTTCATGATTTTTCTTCTTAGTTGACACTGTCTATATATAACCGTTGTTTTGCATACTTTGCGCTTTAGAACGAATAAAATTATTTGTATGTGATGCTGCAGTCTTCCCGGTCGATATGAAGCTTTTTGGAAGGAAATTGATGGCGTGAAGCAGGTTTGGAAGAATAGGCAAGAACTGAGAGTTGAGGATGTTGGCATTGCTGCTTTGTTTGGATTGGAGTGCTTTGCATGGTTTTGTGCTGGTGAGATTGTTGGCCGAGGATTTACAATCACTGGTTACCATGTATAAACTTCTGAGTAACTCTGGATGAATTAGGCTGATTGATCCTCCCACATCTCTCTCTCCCCTCTCTCACTCTTTTCTTTATACAAAGACAAAGCAGTCTTGCTAGAACACGTTATTTTGAAGAAGATTTTTGCTGAGAAATACTGGCGTTGATTCAATAATCTCCAAAATTTGTGATTTTATAAGCTTTACTTGCAATATATGCGCGCTTTTGTACTTTGCATGTAAAATGCTCCATCTGTTGTAGAATTTCTTCTGAATCTTTGGTGATTTAAGGGTCTTACTTGTTTAGAAGTCAGGCACTCACCTGAAATCAGTTCGTGAGGCCACCCCATTTTTGCTGCAAAATGTTCAGAGTTAATACCAGATGTTATGTTTAACCACAATTGATCAAGTATGATATGTCACTTGCAGAAAAGGAAGGACGGCCATGAAAGACCTAGTTTACTAATCCAATCTCAAATAGAACACTGAAAAGGCAATTCCAACCATTTATAAATACAAAGCATCTTGCCAGAGATGAGAAGTACCGATCAAATGAACAAAAAACACTAACAAGTTTCATTCTATCTCACTCTGTCTCACTCTATAATTTCCGGGTTAGCCGTTTCCTACCAATTTTCATCTTTTACTTTTTTTCATTCAGATGAGGTTTCTCAATTTTGTAAACATTGTTGGTGAAAACAGCAAAATAAAGGCTAAGAAGGAACCAAAGAAAATTTTGATAGCAAATGTAAGGGGGTCATAATCAACCATCTCAGAGGAGGTTCTCGGGGTTGAAATGGCTGTCGCTGATGGAAGGGCTTCTACTACAGCATCGGCTAGATCTGTTATAAAGGTTGTGGTGCAATTGAGTGCAGGAACACGGCCCCAATTTATAATTCCAGATTCCAGGGCCAAGTGTTTGTACTCCATGTCAATTTCTTCCAGTGTCTCAATGTGTTCACTCACAAAGCTGAAATACACAAAAGTGTACTATTAATATCTTGAAACTTCATTTAGTCCATTATGGTACTAGTGACATCTAGGAAGTTAAAAACATGTGGGAAATGATTAATAAACGACCATACAACATTCTCTATGAGGAAGAACATTATAAGTCATGGTAACAACCTACTTTCATATGTTAAACTACCTGACAGGGACTGCTAGGAGACTCTTCACACCTTTCTGGCCAAGCTCAACGAGTGATTCGTCAGTGTAGGGTTTCAGCCATTGCACAGGACCAACTCGGCTCTGATAAAATTCATTGGAAAGAAAAAAAAATGAGCTGTGAGAAAACAATGTAATAGCCTCCCCACAAGATAAAATGAGGAAGTCTGAACTTGTGCCAAGTTATAGTAACTGAACTAGGCATAGAGTAGAAATCAAAACAAGAAAATAGGCCAACCTGGTAAGCTAAAGTATGTTCATTGTGTATTCCTCTAGCTTTTAACTCTTTCATGATTAAATGGATGCATTCTTCCATTTGATCTTTGTATGGATCTCCCGCCTCCTCAACATAACTGACAGGAACTCCATGAGCACTGAAGAAAATCATGACCTAATTTTTCACAAAAAATATTCTGAGAATTATTGAAATCTAGTAAGGTAAAGGACAGCACCATTTAATGACGATATCCAGAACTTTCTCGACTCAATTGATTGAAAGTTAAACTACCTCCTTTGAATTAGGAAAACTCTCTAGCTCTTTCTCAATCAAGTCAGCCATTGACTTAAAATAGCCCTCCCGTTGATACCAGGACTTTATAATAGAAACAGGCAACCTTGAAAGATATGTATCTTCCCTGTCATTATGATGTTTAGTAAAAAACTTATCAACACTACAGAATAACTAGAAATATAAAGGAGAGAAACAAAAAATGAACAACTAGAATCACCTGAACATTTTTTCAAGAACACGAATACTTGACCCAGTTGTGGAAATAGAAAACTGGGGATATAAAGGAAGGACAACCAGCCTTGTTATTCTATCCCTCTTAATCTGTATAAGAGGAAAAGGTTTCAGCCAGATAGAAGAAGGGTTGATAGGTAGAACTCAAGCTGGCATGCGATTACCCTTAATATTTAATACAAATCCTATGTTCATGTATACGTGTGTGTAATTAAATCAGTCTCTTTTCCTTCACATTATCTAAAATCACAAGCAAACTGCATCCATGAAATTAAGGACTCACTTGGTGTACTGCTTCTTCGGTGAATGGATACCAATAGCGCATCCCCACATAGACCTTGGCAGGCATGTTCTTTGCTTTCAAAGCCATTTCAAGTGCATGTGCCTGCAAATGGTACTGCGGGTCTTAATTTATACAAAAAACAGATGCAGACAAAACCACACTTTGAATTTTTCTTAAAATTGAAACAGAACTGGATAATGATTACAAAGAAGGACAAAACAGTGGAAAACAGTTTTTTTACCTGCTCATCTGTTATTTTACGTAATGGTGAGCCACCTCCTATAGCAGCATACCCTTCTTTGCTCTTAGGAGCTCGAAGCTCTGAAATTAGTTTTGCCAATGGGCGTTGGAGAAACCTAAACAACCTAGGGAGTCTAATAATATCCTGTCAAAATAAAAATAAAAACATGAGAAACTATTCCTACTTACTAGAATCATCTAATGAAGAATAAAATATCTGCATACTGGGTCTGCAAATAGGTTGAAAAGAAATGGTTGGACATCATTAAGCGTTTCTGGTCCTCCTAAATTAAGCAGCAGCACTCCAACCTTTTCTTCCTCTGTGTACGAATGTGTTTCTGTAGCCATTCCATCATATGTCAGTCCCACAGAGCAGTCTGTTCGAACTGCTGGGTTTCTCCTCTTATTGGAGCCAGAAAGAAGTAATCCTTCGAACAGACCCTCTCGTTTATCAGACACATGTGACCTGCTAAAAGAGATAGACCTGCATATACAAATTGACAATAATTTTCCAGTAACTTTCACACTGAATTACTAACGGCACTTGATTAGATATTAATTTTCAAACAAGCTTAACACATGTAACCAAGTATGATTATGTACAAGAAATTTAATAAAAGGCTAAGCTCCACTAAACTTTCAAAAAAGTTAACGAAGCAGGATCAAACGATTTCCCTATAACTATCACAATTATTAACAGATTGGCAAGAAATTCAATAGAAGGCTAAGATTTCAATAACAGTGCATTCACATGATTGATCGTTAACAGATTGTTTTTATAAACAAAAGAACACAGAATATTCTCATTTGAAAATCAAGCAGGTACAAGCAGTTATTTTGCACCCTGGTAAGGGAAAAAAAAATATGAATATTGGAATGAACAATTAGGCACACAAAAAAAAGGGAGAAAAAAATAAGAAAAAACAAAGGTAAAAACCGAGAAAACTTAATTATTTTTCAATGATCCGCAGGAAGACCTAAACGATCAAAAGATAAACGCAAAATCACGTAAATTTACATAGCATAGAAAAGAATTCCCGTGCTTACGAAGAAAATTTACGATCTATTTTGGAAATGATAGAACTGCGCGCCTTCAGTTGAGGAAGAACACCGGAGCACGAGGCAGCTTCCATGGTGTCAAATATAAAATCTCGAAAGCGTCTTGGATTTCACAGATCGAAGGAACCGCGAGAAAGAGATAATAAAAAGAAGAGGAGAAGAAGAAGAAGAATCCACGTTATGGAAACTTGACTCTTGAATAAAAAAGAGGAAAAGTTTGGTAGGGGGTTAGTCGAAGAGAAGAATAAGAAGAGGAGAGAAAGCTTGAAAAAGTCAAAAATGGCGAATAGAAAAATCAAATCTCAGCTACTCTAGCAATTAATTCCGATGACGATCTCGATCGCTTCTTCGGAAAAGACGCGTTGAAAGCCACCGACTTGTTCTCCACGTTGACGTCCTTCCCGGAAGTTGGCGGCGAATTGAAATTGTTCCACGTTTATTTCCTACTACCACACTCCCAGTCCCAGTTAACTATGAAGCTCGCCTCTAACTTTCCACCGTGAAATAATGAGAAATGAATTAAATACAAATTTAAAAGTTTGGACAGAAAAAAGAGAATATTGGGCCACGAGCTAAAAGAAGAAAATATTTAAAGGCCCATTTTAAGGCCCATATGATCTTAAGGAGAATTGAACTAGGGCTTAAGAAAGTCCCCTATAAATTTGTCTGCTCCTTCCTCCCCTAATCATCAACTCCGCCTCCCCAGTCCGCCATTGACTTTACCTCAATCTACCTACGACTTGCGCAGATGCATGCATTCTTTGCTATCATCTTTCCTCCATTGGTAATCCGACCTATGTCGACGTAGAATATGGTTTTTTTTTTTTTTTACTTTGGTTGTGTTCTTCGTTTATGTTTCGGATTGAAATTAGAAAAAGAGTGGGGCTGTTTCCGACGGAAATGTATTTGGTGAATGATTATAAAATGGCTCCATAATCGAGTCAGCAGGTGACACCCATTAATGGTGATTCGTCTGCCGCTTGGAGCCGACAAGAAGAACCGGACTAAGACCCATGAAACTGGATTTCCTTTCATGATACAATGTCCGGTTAACATTTCATTCCTGTGAGTATATCTCGTTAATCAAATTATCTTTCCCGTTAAATGGTTGGATTAGATGGTTAAAATTGGCATTTCAGATACGGGTGTTTGTTGATCAATCTCATCGCAAACTACCCTTTGCACGGTGCCTACAGAATTGCTACTCAACACGATTGGAGGAAGCTTTCACATCCTTACAGCTTGCTTCAAATTTAGGGTAGCTAAATTGACAATCATTCGATTTTAAATGGGTTGTGTTCGAAATTTTGCTGATAAATTAAGCATTCTGGGTTTCTTAAAGCAAATGAATTGAAGAACTACCGCTTGCATTTTTCTCTGTAATTTTTTGCTGGTAGCTTACGAATGATAATAACAAGATCACTCCTATGAAAAACAATGTTATAATATAACGATTTAGTTGAATCGATTCCCGATTTAGCAGCCCGACGGCACGGTAGCGTAGAGATGGAGGCAACGGAGGCCGGAGCTAGCGGCGGAGGATTCGGGTAGCGCTGAAACACTCGAGGATAAGCAACGAGGGCATTCTCTGAAACCCAAAACCTCCGTCGAAAACTTTCAATGCTGACTCGTTTGGACTCCATCGAGCAAGCCATCCTCGTTTTCCTCAATGCCAAGTTGAGTTTGATTTTGGTACTCTCAAGTCGGAGACGGACATGAGCGAGGCGAAGTGAAATTTTCTTTGACCTACATGTAAATTCACCATGAAAATGTTGCGAATAAGTCCACCTTAAAGAATTACAATTGCTTCAGATGGCAATAGTCGTTCTCTATTTTGTAAAGATCTAACCTAAACTGGGCTGGGTATTCCTTCTTCAATGGGTAAGCCCAATGACTTTTACTCGTATTTGGGCTAGTCCGGACCGGACGAAGGGGCGATTTTAACCTTGGTCACTTTTGCTAACCGTGGTTAGTTTCTTCGCTATGCATGCGCCAGCGCCACTATACGGAATTAATATTTAAAGTAAAATAGAGTTTGCTAACTGAACGGCGTCAAAGATACCGTCAACTTGTTAACAGCGCGTCGCGGGAGAGCAATAATAGCAACCAAACATCCATTGCTGACAATAACTGCAAGAGACGGCCCTGATGGATCGTTAGAAGGACAGACGAGAGGCGTCAGATCTTTGATGGACGGTCAAGAATGCATCTCGTTGTCTAGTTGAGGAAGGCCTATAAAATGAAATTTTGAAGGGATGGTATTTTGTAATATTGGAGGAGGAAGAAGAACAAGAACAAGCTCTCTGTAGTTTTATCGGCGCTCCCATCTCTCTCTCTCTCTCTCTCTCTCTCTCTCTCTCTCTAATCTTTCTCTCATGATCGCTCACTTTCCTTGAAAACAATCAGGAGGAGTAAGCGAGTCAATTTAGGGGCCCGATTATTCTACTTTGAAATGTTGAGGATCTAGTGCCTGAGAAAAGACAGACGGATGACGAATTTTTTACATCAATACAGAACTAGATTTTGAAATTTTTTTCTGGCTGAATCGAAATCTCTGAAGAGAAAACTAAGGAGAAACAACGATTCGTACTAGTGGTTTTGTGCTTTATCAACAATATATTTGAAGGACTTCCATTGGAATTGTGCGAAGAAACTCAGAAGCAATCTTGTTCAGAGTCTCAGCACCGATTGTCAAGATTGCTTCATATCTCTTGAATTCGGGGCAAATCTTAGTGTAGAGGTCCGCAATTGAGCAGTAGAGTTCAATTTTCTCTTGTCCGTGTTGAATATTTGTTTATAGTCCTTTAAATTTCATCACGCAGATGTGTTCTTACAATTTTTTTCCCATTTTCAGAACGAATCCGAGCCTTTTTCAAGATTTAGAAGGTCACTACCGCTTAAGGAGATACGCATCTTGCTTGAAGTCGCAGATGGAAATGCAATCATTTTGTTGCAATTGATCTATCAGTTACTGCGAAGACTACAAAATCGATATCTTACTGGATTCTGGTAGCTGCTTTTGAAAAAATCTGACAAAATCGAGGTGAACAACCATTGTCTGAGACTTTGAATCCTAGATCAGACATATGAAACAATAATTTGGAAATTTGCTGGAAGAATTACGTTTTCCTTCCTCATTAATTGTTCTAAGATCGTTCTGGGTACTCTGTTATGTTGCTTTTACAGGCTTCTAATTTTATCCTCTTTCTTTTTTCTTCAGCACATCAGAGCAGTCGACCTCCTCTGGTTCTAAATTCAATATGGGGCTCTGATTTTTCAGAGGTGTGGAAATTTCTAGGTAATGAGTTCAATTCTACGGTTTTCTTTTTTCCAGGATCTCAACTCTTCCTTTCACCATGTGTTGATTTCGGTCACAACGTGTGATCTATTTTCTGGTGTTTTGGGAGGACGTGCTATCAATTTTGCCTATTTGCGGGACTCTCAGTTTTCTGGACTGTTTTTGTTAGTGCTCTCCTTCAGAAACTCTAGCGATGTTTTATTTCATGGATTTTCTGCAAGTGAGGGGTATTCGTTTTTGAAAATCTTGTTCTCCATATGGTGATTGCATTTTTCATTAGCCAGAATTTATATTTTTTCCACCTGCCGTTTTTTGCTACTTTGAGTTATTCCTTTAAAAATCGAAACACTTGACATACGAGTGGTTTGAAGAGTCCCGCACCCAGACATCTTTTACCCATTGACACCCTTCCTAAAGCTATTCCAGTTATTTTCAAAACGGAGATCTCCTTGATCTAATCGATTACACGAGGCTAGGCAGTAGAATTTTCGTAGTTCTTTCTCCTTTCTTCGTTTTTTTTCACGAACTTCATTATTTTAAAATTTTTATTGTTCATGTTTCCTCTCCACTTTTGCCGTGACTCTTTATTCAGAATAGAAGGTTGAATCTGGGTCCTGGAGAAAGCCGCAGATATAGCCGACGTAATTTAATTGCGAATCCGTAATTGCTTTGTACGCACTATTGCTTTAATTCTGAAAATTGACCTTGGTTATACGTAAAACTTACCTCTCGTAATTTAACTTTTTTGATGAGACAGGTTTACTAAAGATGGACAAAGACTCTGTGCGGAGCACTAATAATGGCAACATCACTAACTCCAACGTCAACATTTCTGACAATAGAGCCGGAGGGGATCCTTCTGTGCTGCTTAGAGCTAGCTCAGACGCTATCAGGCAAACGTCGTCAACGGACTTTGGCCTCCAGTGGGGGAACCGGAAGCGACTCAGGTGTATGAAGGTTCAGGTCAAGGCGAAGGCTAAGGACGATTTTTCTTCATCTCCAGCTCGAAGAACCACTTTCCGGGTGGACCGCCGGGGCGTTCGACCCGAAAGAGATTCTCCCAACCGGCCCAACTCTAACACTAATCATAATCATAGTTATGGATATTTGAATCTCCGTCAAAGGCCCTCCTCTCCTCAATTACCTCCTCAGCGAATTCTCAGGTACCCTTTATCTCCTCTTTGAATCAGGATTATGAACTTTTCTACGCTATTCAAGAGGAGCGTATTGTGCACGCTCCGTCACTCCAGTTATAAGTTATCTATGTTTGCTTAGGGGAAGGACGAGTTTGATATTATTTATGGTAATGAAATCGAGGTTCTGAAATAATAGATCTGGGTTCTAGGTAATTCACATTTTTAGGGGAGGGCAAAACCGTAAAGTTGGTCAGGAGGGCGATTGTGTTGGCCTGTCCTGAGCCGTATATCAATTTTGAGGTTAATGCCAATAACTGAAATCAGGTTCTTTGCTGACGTTAAATTGTTCAACGATTGTCTCCCTTGACAGAAATTATTAGGATGGTTCAGAAAGTTGACATCTATTCTAGTTTAGGTTCTTGGCTATATTGTTACAATCCGCATTCTTTTCGAGCGGAAGTGAATAGAGAATTCGTTCCGAAATACCCTTTTTCCTTGTCGATGGATTGCAATTGTTTCGGAATGCCTTAGCTTTATAGCAGTAAATTCAACAATGTACATCATTGATTTGAAAAGCTTTAGGTCACGGTCGTCACCATCTTTGTAGTGGAGAAGTCTAGCTTGAGTTAAGGAACAGAACAAAGATTGACGATGGCGTTACATTACCATCGCCTTTACAAGATGTCTGAATTTGATTGCACAGCGTATTGCTTAAACTTATTAGTGGTATTATAAATTTTATTTTATGGATAACTCTGTAGAAAAGTTAGGTTGAATTGTGTTGGATGGCAAGGATGTATATGGATTGAAGGAGAGAGTCAATTTTTTTGGACAAAAAAATTGAAGAATCGCAACGAAGTTCATCATCCGTGCTCCCAACACACAAAAAAAAAAAAAGTTTTGTTTTTCTTTTTTGTTATTTAGTGTAATTTGAAAAAAACAATCGTTTCTAACTTGATGTGACATGCATTGGAGTGATAGAATGAGCCTTATTGTATGTTCTGTAGATTTGTGGTTGATGGATAAAGAAGAGTTTCTCGTTATTTTTTAGATTTACCATTATAACATGGCATAGGTAGAAGAAAAATCAAAGATTTCTTCCAATTTCAGTAGTTGTTTGTAGTCATAAAATTATTTTAACTAAGATAGGATATTTACTTAGTGAATAAACGAACTGTCCTCTGAATTAAAGAATATATCTACTTATGCTTTGATGATGAATGATTCTGGATTTCGAGAGCTGTGATTTTTTTGTCTGAAAGATTAGGCTTGACTTGTTGATTACTGTGTAGCAGGTATACTTCTTTGAATGTGGGTGTAAGTAAATAGTTAATTTGAAGTCCATCTTATATTGTGTTTCCATGATTCTGCTTTATTTGCTTGAAAGTGGATGGCTTTACTCCGATCAGATCCGATGCGAGTAGTTCAAAATTCTCTGCGCAGGATAGCGGTTCATTCATTTAGCCTTTGGACTTTTCTTGTTCTCTTTCCTCTTTGTCATTACCTGCTCTTGATCAGATCTCCACTGCTTACGAACTCTATTTGTTGCCCATGTTAGGGAGCGGTGTGGACATGTTTAAACCACGTGTCCATAAAATTTCCATCGGCTTTCTGATTTCCACTAATTAGCAGCCGTCAGATCATGGACCGAGTTTGGAACATGCTTCAGGGTCTTTTGGACTCCATTCCACATGGCAGTTCTTATCTGAGCACTGACCTCGAATTCGTAGAAAGCATTCTTCATCCAACGGCTTGAAATCTATTCAAGACCCAGCTGTGCGCTTCTTTAGGAAGCGTCTCTCTTTTTTCCTCTCTCAAATATCCTCCCATTTCATCCTTCTTTTCATTAAGAAATTAACGACTCCCCTCCGAAAGAGCAAAACTCGAAGGTCAAATTCCTTCCACCCCCCCTAAAAGAAGCCAAAAGTACATGCACCCCTAATTTTCCACGCTAAAACTCTTACAAGATCTACCACGATCTACGTCTCCCCAAGGTCTTTTCCGTAATTGACTCCGTTATTACTTCAAAATAATTTCCACTCCCGCATGTAAAGCTTCAATTTTTTATCCAGCTGTTTTGTGTATTTCTCGTTGTGGTTTTATTTTCCATAGTTTTTATGAAACGTATACGTACCCATCTTTCTATGTTGTGTTTTATTAGGAACTCCGAGACTCTCTCGATGAGAGGGCACGGCAACGGTGGTGTGAGAGGAATTGCTTCCCCAGACGCGGTTGCGCACGATAAGAAAGGAACTAATAGTAACAATAACCACGGCCACAACCACAATGAAAACATTAAGTCTGCTGCTACATCGGACACGGCCCTCGATAGCAAAAAAGGTGGGTCCTCGTCCGGAAGTGGAGAGGCTGCGGCACCCCCGATATGGCCCCCAAAGTTCGTGATTGCTTTGACAAACAAAGAGAAGGAGGAAGATTTCATGGCTATTAAGGGGTCTAAGCTACCTCAAAGACCAAAGAAGCGAGCTAAGATTATTCAACGCACCCTCAATGTAAGCCTTCCCTCATAGTTATATCTTTTCTGCTCGTTATGTTTCTATATTTTATTGCCTAGATATGTGGAAGAAATATAGTTGAATTGGACTCCAGGAGAAACTTAGATATCATAATTAATCTTGTTTCTTGAATGAAGTAGATCTACCTTACATCATACTTCTTGATTAATCATATTTTGATATCATGCATACAGCATATTTGCTATATTCGCAGTCTCAAAATTAAATTCTCATCGCTTCTAGTCATTTAAATAAATTCCATTATCGTGAAAATCTGGTGCATTTTTCCTTTAGATTCATTTAGAGATGCAGAAGTTCTAGTGTGAACAGAGGCTCTAAAGTACAGTAAAAGGAAAAGAGGCCTCAATAGAAGAACTTTGCCTAACAGTCATAGGTGCCTAATGTTTGTCCGCTGCCTTCTCAAATAATGGGACCTAAGCGTCTGATAGGATAGATACTTCTAGTGATCTCTTATTCATGTCTTCTAAGTATAAGATTCTCCCCATACTGTCAATAAAGACGAAAGCTATTGAGCTGTTTTATTGACTGCCAATTGTTGATTTTTTGAGGCTTAGCTTACTTGCTGGGGGATGGAAATATACTTGCAGACGGTGTACGTTTGATGAGTGTAGTTGTACTGAAAGTTAAAGACTTGGGTGTGGAGGCACGTTTTATTATTATCGTGGTTGCAAAGAATGGTTATAATGGTTGTAAACCACGAGTTTGAAAAGAAATCAAGTAATTAGTAGGGAGGTGTCAGCATGTCTGACTATACGGAATTGCCTTAAAGTTTAAACTAATTTTGCTGCCAGTAGTGTTGCAAGGGGTAGAGGAATTTTGAAACGTGTATGGCTGTGGATGAATCGATTTTACTAGGCTTCCTTTGCAGTACAAAAGTGACAAAGGGGAGCGAATTGGACACTCCACAAGGCTCAATTGTCTCCTTTTGTTTATTACTATTATTTTATAATTCTACATTATTCAGGGCATTATTTTAGTATTAACATTTAAAAAAATTTTAGAAAGATATTTTTAAATGTTTAGTGGCACATGGGGTGGCTGGATGGCTGTTTCACAGCTTGGACCTCACTGATTATTAGACAGAATTCAAAATGTTGCCAATATAAACTCAAAATTCCTCTTTTCACTGTTGGCTTTTAATCATGAAACTTTACCTTGCTGATTTAGATTCAGTCGAGTTAGCCATCTTAAATTAGATTTAACTCTTTCTGATATTCTTCGTCTATCTTTTTGAACATGTTTCTCAGTTGGTGAGCCCAGGAGGATGGCTATGCGATCTGACCCTTGAACGATACGAGGTCAGAGAGAAAAAGATCACAAAAAAGGTATTTACAAATAACGTTTTCCTGTGTATTCGCGTTGTATGTTTTCTTAGAAGCCTACGCTATTAGTAGCTTTTCCTATCAAGAAAAATCCAAAGAAAATACGGGTGCAAGGCCACTCATTCCACTTTTAACCAAGCGTAGCATTAAACATACTCAAATTTTCGTTAAGAAATATTATTTTACTTGGGAGTTTTATGTTAGAGAAAGTGGGCTAAAATCACAATAAAAAAGTGATGAATCTAAGGCAGCTTCTGGACCATTAGTATTGACCTTGATTTTTTGCATTTGCTGCAGAGACCGAGAGGGCTAAAGGCAATGGGTAACGTGGACTCAGATTCGGAGTAAACAGTGTACAAAAATCTTTTGACGATGTGGTTTATGTACAACAACGTTTTGCAACTTTTTTAGACCTTTTTTAACCACTCACCCTGAGCAACCTCGTGGGCTTTGTTCTCTCAATTAAAATTTGCCAAATATGTTCAATCTTTAAAAAGAAAATGAAAGATCGTGGCAAGCAATTAACAGATACCTGGAAATTCAGAATTGTTCTATTTACAAATTTGGTCTATGTTGCTTGCTCTTTAACACAGACGTAGGCTACTGCACATTTTTGAGCACGGCGAGCACCTAAGCTGGTTGAGCCGTTGCAAGAGAAACAAAGGGCGTTTGCCTGCTTGTTCCAAGTCGTGGCGTTGTTTTTGATACTATTTGTAATCGGCTTTGAAAGTGGGTTAATGACAAACATTATTGTTACTTTATTTATTTGAATTTCATGTCGTATTTACTCATTTGCGTATTGGTGCATGCCTGTGTTTCGTGTTCAAGGGAAGAAAAACAAATAATTTGAATCGATTAGGCATGATGAAGTAGTGTGGCCGAGTGGAGGCCATGGCAACCTCCAAAATCTAGACGTGGCGATAAATCAATGGTGCCTTCGATGCTTTGATGGGGTTGATGCCCATGTGGACAGCGAACTCCTACCCCCACTTGAATTGTGACACCACACACTCCAGCTAGACTAGGACCAGTCGAACACCACCATATCATTGCTGTCCGAACTTGAGCTTGACGATGATGGTTTTAATGGTGGAATTTGCATTGAAGAGATTTATGGCAGATCCTATCAAAAACACTGAAAGATGAAGACGACGGACACATTAATACCATATACCCTCCCACCTTTTCCTTTTGTCAACTCCTACTTTTATATCGCTGCACTGACCCTACGACAAAATTTTTACGGTGGTCGGTATATACCAATTCTCCCGAACAATAATTACGACAATTGGACAAAACGTGGTGAACAACTGGATGTCATTTATTCAGATGAGGTTCTTCAAACGAACAAATATGTAATTACATCAAATCATTCCCACAAAGCTTCCGATTGGATTCGTGTATGCAAGAGGGGCGTGGGAGAAGAGAGTAAGTGGAGAAGAGATGAATGTCGCATACGCAAAGAATTTATGTATTTTCTAGGTGAAATAGTAAGAGACGATGGTCATAAATCCTCCAGGTTCCAACCAAAGTAAGAATCCACACGACCCAATTACACATAACCATAATCAGCAAAAGTCCCCCAAATCATCCCTACCAAACTCAAGCGCAAAACACAAAGCCCTAATAAATACTAAAAATCAATGGCGTCAAAATCAAATATCTCTGTAAGAATCATAACCACCAAAGATGGATCACATAAAATGGCGCATTACTCAAACTCTCAACGCAGATCCAAAGACAAGAGCGACGACGACGGCGAAGAAAGCCGATACGAGCGATGGCACAACATTTACGGCAGGAGATTCAGGAGACGGCGCCGGAGCGTCTGCTGCCTGGACAACAGTCAAGAAAGAGAGGACAGCGAAGAGGAGTGCAACGAGGGCCATCAAAGAAGCCTTAGACAGAGAAGCCATTGATTTCGTTGCAAGGGTTTTGAAGAGAAAATGTGGCAGGGATGATCCAGAAAAAGAAGGTGAGCTTGAAAGAAATTTTCGGTGGAAGTACAGTACAACGCCTGAAGAAGAGAGTCAATAAATAAGGAAACCTTGGGGTAGTTCGGGCAGCTGCCCGACATTACCAGCTGCCCATTTGTTCAGTGACAGCTAATTAATTCCAAGTCTAACGGCGCCGTTTCAAGACGTGTCTTTATTCTTAACGAAGAAGAAGAACCTTTTTTCTCGAAAGGCATCAGATCTCTCACGCTCGCATCTTGCGAGTACTAAAACCAACGGCTCGATCAAATAAAATTTACAAACTTTTGCAGTAGAGATATGTGCGTGACTTCACGCGAAAGAAATTAAATTGTTGAAGAATGGGTATAAAATAGAACTGAGGGCAGGCGGATTGTACCAAACTGTGACCAATCACTGTGAAACACGCCACGTACCACTTATTTATTAATATAATTAAAATAAATAATTATGTAAATCAATTCTAAATAAACTAACTGTCTTCCCGGTGTCTATATATATGTTAAGTATGAATTATATAATAACTATATTCAATAACTTTAACATTAGGAAATACGGAAGGGTGTGGACATCTGAAATGCACGTTTGAAACTTGGACTTGCTCTCGAATCAAATTGTGGTCGACAGACGTTGAGTGTGTAGTTGATCGATCCAAAGACAGATTATATTGTATCAATCTCGGATAGTTTTGCGGTCGACTGGACATTAAAATAGCAGTCGCCCGCAACTAATGTGTAGACTACTTTTTGCAACGGATATGTCACGTTCGCGGATGGGTTGGCGTCCACGGCGGATATCCGATATTGGATTTAATTTGAAATGTTATGATGCAACCTACAGAGAAGTAAGTAGCGCCAACAAGTACAAGGCAAAAAATAATAAATGTAGAAGCTTCGAGTTATCGCACGGTCGACCGAAGAAAATGTGGTGGTGGACTGAAAGGCAAAGAGTCATCTGTAAATAAGATTATGCGTCACGTTTTAAGGGGAGAGAAACATGCTGACTATGCATGGATGTTGCTGGGAATCGTGACACCTCAAGAAATGTTGTTATCTCTATCAACTCCCTAAAGGTAAGATGAATTTCTTTAAGGTTTCAAGGAAATTCAAAAGTTTGGTTAGAGTTATGAGTTAAAAATAGTGGATGGAGTGAAATTGGTAAAACTATGCAGTTTTGGTATACGGAAGCTGATGGTCATTTTAATCATATTAACGAATTGAATGATTTGGTGAAATTGTTTTTCTCCCGATTATGTTTATGATGTTCTAAATTATGTTTATATGAGAAGTGGTTTAGGCGCAATTGTTCTAAAATGCATTAAGGTCATGGAAAATAGTGATTTACCAGGATTGATGCATGGAAATTCTAGTATATCATGATTTTAGAGTAATTTGAAAACAATTTATTTCTAATTTTTATAAATTGAAAAACTATTCTTGACAATAAAACTTTATCGATTAGTTGTGACATAATGTACTCAATCTGTGAATAGCATGAAATTGGTAAAACTGTGCAATTTTGGTAATGAGTTTATAATTTAAAATCGTTATACTATGTTATATTAGACATCTCAGGGAAAATAGAAGCTTTGGAATTGAATGAATTTGATTGAGCGTATAGCAAGTTATTGATTTTCAAAGTTGGATAAGAACAGGGTAAAGAATACTAGAAATTGAAGTGTGATGGATTGAGTTTTTGGTGTATTTTATCTTAAGCATACACGAGGATTTATGACAAATCCTCATTATTTATAACTAATTTAATATCGATTAAGTATCATTATTGCTAATTTTATACATATTTTAAAATGTGGGTAAGTATTCCCACTATTTAGATATGTTAATATCCTAATACCTTTGATCCCAAATGTAGAAGAGGGTTCAAAGCACTCGGAGCAAACTTTCTCGCGAAAAGAAAACATATCCGAGTGTACTCCTCATTGTAAGAACAGTTATGACCCCCGACGATTCTCTTCCAAAACTCCTCCGATATGTCCGACCCCCCAAATGTCGCCGGGTGGGGCCCGCCCCTCGACCAGTCCACCCAAGTTATGCTTCTATTTGCCATAACGTTTCCCATTTCGATTGTGAGCATCGTCGGAAAATAGTGTTCGTCTACATAACAAGCCGGTCGACAGAATTGTTCGAATTTCGGGTAATATTTGGTGTCCTCGATGATTCTCATTGCTACCTCGCGATTAACTTCAAACCATTGAGACCCTTTTCGCCATTCCGTGATATTCACCTCGGGTGACATGTTTGGATTATACCGACCTCTCCCGAATGGGCCACGGTCATCGAATGAACCCACGAAGCTATATCTCGACTTGCTCAAGTAATTGTAGACCTTAATGAAGTTGTAGAGAGGAATGCATGATTCGGAAAGAAGAATAAACCATTCGTTGGAGATATCGAGCAATGCGTTCGCTAAGAGTCTTCTCTCGGCATCGCACATACTCATCCTTCCCCACTCCGCAACCTACCACAAACAAAACATCGGAACCTTAAAACAAAATAATGGATACAACCGGCAAACATTCACCCAAAAAATGAGACTAGAAGATGGGTAAATTCTTCGACCAAAAAATTCGCATTCTCTAGAATGATCGAATTATATAATTTACCCAATCCTTCGTCGTAATGAGTCGATAAAATACGGAAATGAATCGACCGCTAGTCGAATTTCAAGTCCAAAACCTTCCACAATTATAACGATCCATAGGCAGAAATCATACTAAACTCACTAGATCATCGATTCAGCTCTTGCTCATTGGCAGTTGAAATTATAATCTAGCAAACATTCATTCATGTTACCCCATTGATGGAGATGTTGAAGCGCATCGATGGGAAGTCAACATCCTTAATCATAGCTAATTCCTCAGGACAGTCAACCGTAAGGGAAAGAAGGAATGCAATCTAAGAAAAGGAAGTTTGCTGGTATTTCTAAATCACCAGCAAAACGATGAACAGAAGTCGATCAAAAGAAATATGATAGAGAAATCAATAGATCATACCTTGCTCGGAACCTGTTTCCGATAAAACACCGAAGAAGGGTGAAATTTGGCTTCAAAAGACGGCAAAGAATGAACGTAAACAGAGTAGAGCCCCTCGTGCCCCTTCAGAAACCTCTCCCACAACGGCGACAATGGCAGCGGGCCCTTCGTCAAGAACATGAAAGCAATCTTAGGCATCCTATCGAAAGGATACTTCTTTATTCCAGACGACAACGACGCTCTCCACAGCAGTTCTTCGTCAGTCATGGTGTGCATAAGGTTTGATGGCGGCTTAATCCAACTCTCCAGAGCATTAGGCTCCCCAAAACATGGCAGAAAAGTGGTCTTTACTGGCTTCGCTACACTGCGATCTTCAAAATATCTAACCGTGTATAAACTAATTACAGAAAATGTTATACAGAGACCAAGAAAGAGAACGAAAATCTGAAGGAGCCTTAAAGGCAATGGTCTGGACTGGTTCGTCTTGTTTACAACTCCAGTGTCTGTTCCTTCCTCAGACGGCGCTGCCCTTGAATACATCTTCGAAAACTCCTGAAAATAGCTCTTTTGTCAAAAGGAACTACTTCCAAAATTCAAATCTAGGAAAAGGGTCCATCTTTCTTTCTCAATCGAAATACCAAGAACCCTAAATCGTATTTGCAGACAGAAAAATGAGTTTAAAAATTAATATATCGAATCGCTAGCCCGGAGAATATGGATCGAACTAGTAGACGACAAAGGAAAGAGACAGAGAGACCCGGAATTATAATAATATAATCAGCAAATCATGTGCCGCATCACTCGATCATTGTCTTTCTCGCTTCGGCTGGGCCGAGTCACCGATCGCGCCTCTTCGGTGAATAAAAGAAAACCCGGAAACAGAACAGGAGTCCGAGAGGGTTGGAGCACAGAAAGAATGGGAAGGTAAAGGAATTTAAGAATGTTTCAGAGACTTTAACGCAGACGGAGGTATGGGCAACGCTTGCATGTTGTCGGCCAGAATAACGCCCTGCGTTTTGAGGGGAAGGGTTCCATCCGAACGTCTGCAACAGTCCAACTTTGACAGTTTCGTCGTGCAGAAAAGCTGCAAACTTTTCAAAAAGCCCAACTTAAGAAATAAGCTTTACAATTCAAATTGATTCAAAATTATTAGAGAGTAGAGACCCACTTGACGTCGATGAGAAATGTTTGGCTGAAAGTAGACTCTAGAGGGCATGAACACGTCTACAGAACACTTCTCTTTCAATGTCTCAAAGGCGCGTGTATTCGTTGATGTGATTAAAGAATAATGTCCAAAATAAGTAAGAAAATGAAGAACACTACCCTTTATAATAAGCAAAAACGTTTTCTTCGAGAAACAGAAGAGAAATGGGGAATGTTGCGTAAAAGCTCACCATACAACACTCCATCAATGCAAGAAACTTAAAATAGAAACAACACAAAAGATTTTATGTTGTTCGGACTTTAACGTCCTACGTCCATGGGCAATCGCAGCAAATCCACTAATAAACCAGATTCAATGTTTTACAGAGATCAGAACATAAGTACAAACCTATCTTGATCAAACCCATCTAACCTGAGATTAACTCCAAGAAGAACAGCCTCAATCTTGATTAATCTCATCACCGATGGAATCCTCTGATCGCCTCTGTTCTTTCCAGCTCGAGCAGAATCAAAACTCAAAATGAAAAGCTTAACTTCCCGCCATGCACAGTCACTACTTATATCCAAATCACGTGAGGCTATATCCACCAAGGCACGTGACCCATTTTAAGACAAACTCATATAATGGCTTTCTAATTTTGAGTCACTCACCCACAATCTCCACTTTGAATCAGAAATAGAAGTATCTGCTGCAATTACCAGAACCTGAGCATCTCCACTCTTTAACTTCTGCTATGCTTAAGCAATGCCTAAGCTTAGCAACAGAAACAACCTTTGTTAGCATATCTGCAGGGTTTTCCTTTAACTCCACCTTTAGCAGATTATCCTTTTGAGACAAGACAACATTTCCTTGTCTCATACTTCTCAAAAAATCAATCCCAAGCATTCTACTTGCTTGACCCATATCTTCCCTTTCCAAATCCTTGGCCTTCAATTTTGAAACTCCTGAAGATATACATTTCCTTGAAACAAACCCATTCAACCAGTTGTTCCAATACCGTGGAGTTTTCTTCTGCAACATTATGTCACTGCTTTCCTTAGCTCCTGATTTACACAAACTAATCTTGAGAACATATGCACTTTTCCTAGCATATTCAAACCTCTGAACCGGTTTGATGACTCTCTCCAGTTTGTCCTTGGAAACTTTGTAATCCAGCAGCTTGTCCACATAATCTACACCTCCTTCCTCAGTTGACTCCACCTCAACATGAATACTGGATGAAGAAAATGAACTCCGCTCACTTACATATCCCACCTGTAAGTCCCACTCCTGATTGTCTACCTTCTGAACTTGATTCATGCATGAAGATCCACGGGTGACATTCTGATCTTGCAGAATGTATACCCCACTTTGCAGTATGCCTTTCATCACCGTAAGTGTTCCTTTCAAAACATTCATTGTTCCATTGTTTGCCTGAACAATGTAACCTGATTTGTCCAGTAAACTTATTGACAATAGGTTCCTATTCAGACCAGGAACAAACCTGACACCATAGATCGTTCTGATGCAACCATCCTGCATCATAACACTAATACGTCCTTCTCCTTTAACATGACAGCTCTGGTTATTACCGAGTACTGCTTTGCCTCTTCCTAATTTTGTAAAACCTTGCAGCAATCCCCTTACTGATGTCATATGAAAAGAGCATCCTGTGTCCAACACCCATTGATCCCCAGAGTCTACCATTGTCAGAGTATACAGCTTCTTTTTTCAGGTACAATCTGTTAGCTAACGAACGCTTCATATACAATCCCTCCAGTTTCTTCCATACAGACATGGCCAGTGGTTCTTCAGTGACCTCCCTTAGCACCTCATCGCCCAGACTTAACAAGATGGCACTGTGTGCCTTAGATTCTATATCATCTGCTTTGTTCTGATCAGCTGCTTTTAGGACTTTCATGGCATCCTCATCAATCGCATGTGCCAACCCTTGATTTACTAACAGAGCTTTCATCTTAATCCTCCGGAGACTAAAATCATTAAGGCCAGTGAATTTATCAACTTCGAATTTCACCATGACTTCAATAATCCCTCTGTTACTTAGATACCAGTTGTAGTATTCAATTCCTTCAACTGCATCAATCCCATAGTACAGAAAAAAACAAGAACAACCCCCAAGAAATCAAATCTTGAATCGGAAACAAACGGTGAGCTTCAATCCACGCTCACCGCACCAATTGTTGCATAAAAGCTCACCATACAACACTCCGATCAATGCAAGAAACTTAAAACAGAAACAACACAAAAGATTTTACGTGGTTCGGACTTTAACGTCCTACGTCCACGGGCAATCGCAGCAAATCCACTAATAAACCAGATTCAATGTTTTACAGAGATCAGAACATAAGTACAAACCTATCTTGATCAAACCCATCTAACCTGAGATTAACTCCAAGAAGAACAGCCTCAATCTTGATTAATCTCATCACCGATGGAATCCTCTGATCGCCTCTGTTCTCTCCAGCTCGAGCAGAATCAAAACTCAAAATGAAAAGCTTAACTTCCTGCCATGCACAGTCACTACTTATATCCAGGTCACGTGAGGCTATATCCACCAAGGCACGTGACCCATTTTAAGACAAACTCATATAATGGCTTTCTAATTCTGAGTCACTCACCCACAGGGAAGACGAAGATACATGCCATTGATTTCTTTCTCTTAGCTTTCATCGTTTTCTCTAGCGCAGAGGGCATCAACCCAGAAGGCAGAAAAACACCCATAATCGATAGTGTTCACCAATAGTTGAAGCTTCTCAATAAGCATCCCATCAAAACAATCCACGTCTGGTCATCTTCTTAATAACCATCACTCTAAGCGCCTTCGCCAGTTGGTTTCAGCTTTGCTTAACGGGGTTGTTAGTTGTTACAGCAGAGTGAAGAAGGAGATGCGATTGACTGCATTGACATTTACGAACAGCCTGCCGTTGATCATCCCGCTCTGAAGGACCATAAAATTCAGGTTCTTTCTTTTTCAATCATTTCTGCCAACTTCAGAGGAATCATAGATTATTCTTAGTTTGAAATATCCGAGGAATGTTGGCACCCATGCAGACGAGCCTCACTGCGTCTCTGCCTTTGATTTCCAGACAGGTTATACTACTGAGCCCGTCTTTTACTTAGGAGGCCCTAGCAGAAACTACGACTGTCGTTAAAGATCACAGCTTCATGTAATTTTTCATCTTTTGAGCAAAAATGATAGAAATTTATGGTACATCTAAATAGCAATACAGCAGAATAAGTACAGATTACATTGATTGAAGTTTTCTTTCCTCTTGTATGGATTGGAAAATCCGAGCAGCTGATTCGACTGCGGATCTGGGGTTTCGTGGGACAACTTTTATAACCCCGTTTGGCTGGTCAGAGCCACGAGTTTGGGGGTCCATTTTTGCAACAATTGGAGAATTCCTTCCTTTAGAAGTCTGATCTTTCTTGCCATTACAACTTCCACTTCTCGTCTGTAATTCACTCGCTGCACGAGCAACTGAAGGAACGAAGCCACTTTTCTGAGTAGGAACATAAGAACAGCTCTGTTGACAATTCGAACCAGTTCTACTACTCGATTTCATTTGGTCTGCAACTGAACCTGAGTCGGTCGAATTCATGGGCAGCATGCTGTAAGGATGGATATAATGATGCCCAGTCGGTGGATTTATCTGAAAAACACCATTTCCTTGGGTTGGATTGGCAAAACCGCCCATTGATTGGGGCAAAACATAGGGTGGAGGAAATGTCCCGATAAATCCAGCTGCAGGACACGGCTTATATACCAGCCCTTCAGAAGGAGACATCACAGGAATCAACCATTGATGGGTGGGCGGCGATTGAGGAAAACACCAGCTAGCCATGTTTGGATCGGCCACCGAATGTACAGAGTGTGGAGATCCTGAATGATGCCCATTTTTAGCAAAATAAAGAGATGTATTATTGCTCATTTCATTCTCCGCTGAACATTCCATTTTATGATTCGATTTTTTCGAGACTTCAGAGTTCATAACGGCGAGTGGCAACTTATCGATACATCCTGATGAAAGTTTTGTGGTAGGTGAGACCTTTGGAGTGGAACTTGCAAGAAAAACCCTATCTTCAACGCACAACTGTGGCGTTCCCGCAATCAACTGCTGGACCTGTTGAATAGAAAGAGCAGTCACATAAAATAAACCCAACCATGTCAAAAACAAAAATACGACCACCTTACCTTCATCAATCTGTGCAGTTCAAACAGTTGAAGAGCAAACACTCTTTGTTGCCTACAAAAATCAGAACAGTAGGTCAGAGATGAGATCGAAAATCATCAAAACACGACTACTTTGAGGGAAAAAAATTGAAGGAATATATCGAGCGGAACTTCTATCCAACATCACCACACTAATTTGAGCATCTTCTATGTGAAATTTAGCCAATATCTATTTGACTTACTTGGCAATCGTTTCTCTGGCTTTCCAGAAGTGTCGTTGACCTATTACTCCGACAACATCATCGGGAGAAACATCTGAGCATGAAATAGAATCCACCATTGAAATCTCAGAGACTGCATCAGTTCTATCAATCTTACCCTTCTGCTGTGAATCACCCTTAACATACACACCATCACATCCTTCCGGATTGGCATGATTCTCATCAGAACAAGAGAGAGCAGTTCTTGGCCGGGGAATTTCAGATTCCATTTTGTTCCGCTTACTCTTAGGCTCCACAACATTATTATTCTTTCCAAATAATTTGGCGGAAGTAGAAACGGCAACATCTTCGAGTTCTTGATCTTGCAATGCATTTACTTTGGACTTCCTTATTATGTCTTCTTTCGAATTCGTATTAAGGGAGAAAATACGTCTTTGACCACTCTCCCTTTCACCTTGCAGCTGTTGATTCAAAGGTTTTGGGGTGGCAGGAGCGACCTTTTCTCCTTTAGTCACATTTTGCCTCGTCCTTGATTGAACATACACAGTAACACTAAAATCATCTCCGTCTCCTTCCCTCTTCTCTTGAACAATTTGCGTCACCGGAAAGCCAAAATTGGCTCCACTATATGGAGAATGTAATTTTTCATCCAGATTGTTGCCAACCGGAGACATGTGTAATGGGACGAACAAATTCCTTGCAACGCCAATTCCCTTCAAATGAAACCACAACTAAGACAAAGCGAAAATACACAGAGCCACTGGTGGTTCACATCCAGCAAAAATACAAAGGTAAGTAGACAGCTTATAATCAATACTAGAATTAAAAAACAAACAAAACAAACACAATATTTTGTTGGGTCGATAAAATTCATAACAATACCAAAGCAAAACTTGAAAGGGAGATCAAAAATAGGACAGCAAAAACAATATCAATAACTAGAACAACAATGGTGATATAGTCAGAGATTGTATATCTACCTTGCTTGAAGAAGTTTGAAGAGAATTGGGAGGCAATAAGCCTGGATTGAACCTTTGGGAGGGGATACTAAGTTGCTCATAAAGGGCCATCTTATTTCTTGGAGGTGCTCTTGGCCCTCCTTTTTCTTTATCATTGACATGAAGCCTTGGAAACATAGATCCCATCGTCTTCTCCTCATCGTTATTTCTGTTCATCCTTCCGTTTTTTTAATTCCACGAACACTCTCCTTTCATTTCAAAACCAAAATTCAAGGCTATATCCTTGAAAATAGTCTACACCCACAACTGGACCAATAAAAGGAATCAAAAGGTCAAACTTTTAGTAGATCCACCGTTACAAGGAGGAGTGAAATTCGCAAAGAGTAATGAAGCTGAAGTAACAGTAGTACAAAATAAGCTAACCCTTTTTCTCCTCCTTTCTGATAGTTCTACGGCGATTTCTGTCCAACTTCAAGCCGACCCAGTTGGGGAATAAAACTATTGGTAATAGATGAGCACAGAAAACCAAGAAAAAGAAAGAGAAAAGTGTGCAAAACGGCAGGAAAGGAAATAACGTTGATAGACAGTACCAGATTGAAGACGAGCAACGAGGATTGGGGGTAAGAAAGACCGCTTATTTTAGGGATTGTGCAGAGGAAGAGAGAAGATGGTAGTGTCGGGAAAGAGATGAAAAAGTGCAGGATTGTGGGACCAGTTTGGATAGAGCTGGAGGGTGTCTTCCCCATTAAAAATGACACCTTTTTTTGAGCCTCCCCAAACACGGAACAAATCTACGTCAATAATCTGAG
The DNA here is from genome assembly GCA_022433065.1 of Begonia loranthoides. NCBI lineage: Eukaryota > Viridiplantae > Streptophyta > Magnoliopsida > Cucurbitales > Begoniaceae > Begonia > Begonia loranthoides. The sequence goes on along the minus strand of CM039479.1, from coordinate 28,041,700 downwards.
TTGGACTCTCTTTTCTCCATTGGAAAAATATTATATTCCCCACTCGAACTGGGTTTAGATGGTGGAGTACTCTGAATACTTCCAGTTCACCATTGGATGAATCCAGACTTTGGTGGATGACAGCTCGAGGAGCAGAAGAGAAAAACGTGGCAAACTGGACAACTAATTCAATGATATTATTACGTGAGCATATACATTCAAACTCATAACTATTTAATATTCGTTTTACAATAAGGTTTGATGACGGTAGAAGTTGTCTCTTAAATCACTAATCAAGCATCTTCCACGACCACACTCTACAGCAATATTCGACATTAATTATTTAAAGCAAATATACTAATAATCACCATTAAAACAATTCATTAATATTAATTAAGGTAGTAATTAAGATAATAATAAATTCAAATCTAATAATTATAATACTACAAATATCTGAAAATAAAGGAGCCCATTGGGTATAAAAGTCCTGAACAAAGTGGGGGTCTATGGCTTGGGCCGGAAGGGTTGGAGTCTGTATGTTTTTTTGAAGAATGGGCTAGAATGGAAAAAAGAAGGCCACTCGACAATCACAATCAAATCATCTGAAAGACTTCCACCATCTTCGTGTTCTTCAAATCTCCATAAAAGCTCTTTTTTTTCTTCTCTCTCCTTATCTTACTGTTAAACTGTGTGTCACTTGATCAACTGGTTGTAGTAGTTGATTGGATGTAAATGATAATAGGACACCAAACAGTCCAATCTCTGTCTCTAAAAACCTGGTTCTAATGGAACCCACTTCCCACATGGGTGAATAATTACACTTGCCGGATTTCAGTACTCTTCTCTCTCCTCTGGTTATAGAGAGAGAAAGAGAGGGAGGGTAACCAGGGCCGAGAGTGTCATCCTCAGAATAATTTCCGCTTGATTTGATGGCCAGCTCCCACTCAGATCAAAAAGTTAACCAGGAGAGAGAAAGTGGGAGTGGATCTGATTCTGGTTCTGCGTGAGGTGAGAGAAAGTAGGAAGAGGAAGTGGCGGGGTATGTTCTTGTAAGCGTACGTAAGTTGCTGCATAGAGAAACAGCCCCCCGCGATGTTTTCGCGCGCTCCTCCTAATCGACTGTGACAACGTGACTTGATTATTAATTTATATATTAATGTTAAAATATTTAATTATTTTATTAAACAATATTAATTAATTAAACAATATTATCACAGAGAGAAGGTAATTGCAGCTTCAAGAACTTTCTTTCTGTCATTTCTGTAAAGTGGGTCCCAAACCTCAATATCTTTTAAATCACAAATTCATTTTTATAATTTTTTTTTTAATTATGAATCAGTTTAAGTTAAAAATAAAAATAAAATAACAATGGTAGCAACTATGAGTTAATAAATATAAATTAAAAAAAAACGAATTAAACTGTTAGGTCAATGATTTACTTTTTGTAACGAAATACTAATTTTTGCTGCAAAAGACTAGTTTTCATTGCAGAAAGAAATGTTTTCCACCGCTAAAAGAATATTTTCGTTCTTCGGTGTAACAGATAATAAATTTTTCTGCGAGTTTTCTCAGTGGATCATGAATATATTTAACTTGGAGTACATTAATTTTTAACAAACTGTTTAACTGAAAAATCTTTCATTTTCATTGCATGACCTCTAATTATTGTACTATTTGAGTTTATCGAGTAACAAACTATCTATATTTATTCTGGTGTCACTAATGAACAACACAAACCTGTCGATATTGAAATTAGAGTTCAAACAATTCAGCAGAGAGATACCCAGAGAGCTATAAAAATTAGAAAGTCATATAGTTTTTAATATTTCTTTCGACAAGTTAAAGGAAAATGTGACAACGATGTTTTGAGGCGTTCATTCTCATAGTTCAGTATTTTTTTTGTTAGTGAAGATTGTTTAGTACTTGAATTATCACTGATCTCATAGTTCAATGGTTGTTTTATTATTCAATGTTTGTAGGTAGGCAAATATATGGTTTATCACAATGTTTTATGCACACAATAAATAAATAGTACCTTTCTAAAGTCTCTCTTTTCGTTTTAAAATGTTATCATTATTAGGGTTTGGATTCTTTTGTTGAAGAAAAAATCATGAAAACCAGGGGTTGATTGTCACCTGCAATCACTTGGTTGCAGTAATTGGGATTTAATTTAGTGTAAATGAATGATTAATGTCGGGGAAATATGATTGCATTCCTAATTATTTTAATGTCTATAGCTGTTATTTGTCAACTTTAATAATCCTTAATACAATCTTATTGTATTTTGGAAGGCCAGACTTGGTCACTTTTAATTGATAAAAGTCTTCTCAGTGGTAGTTTTTTAATTGTTTTATTTATTCATATTTTTATTAATAATAAATTCTACCATATAATTAGCTATTCAGATCCTTAATCCTTCCAATTAATCATGAAAACAGGCAGGTAATGGTGGTTTGATCAACTTTATCATCTATCATATGCCTTGTTAATTATTAAACGAAAGGATATTAGCAATAATTTCACTTGATTAAACTAATGACAGGTGAAATAAGAATGCTAAGCAGCTGGAAAGACGCCCATCCCTAACCCTAATTGATTCTGCAGCATTCAGTAATGGACCCCCGTTTGATTAGCCCTTTGATTACTCAAAATATCCCGACTTTAACTCATCGGATGCTTCTAATTCTAGTATAATATTCAACAAATATCATCATTTTTAAACATGATAATCATATATTCTAAGTTTGGTAGGATGCGACCAGAGACTTTGGAGTGAGAAAGCGCAAACAGGAAGAGTTTGGTTCAAAATGACGTGAAAAGATGAAACTAAATGAACCATTTATTTTGGTCTCCCTCTCTCTCTCTCTCTCTCTGTTTTTCTCTTCGTTCTACAGCTCATTATATGGTAGATGATAAAAGCTAGTGATTTGATCGGGAAAAGAGGCGAGCACCAAATAATAGACGTAAAAACTGTTTTTGTGCTATATCTGCAGTCCTCAGTTCTACAGTTTCATTCTCCGGCCAAGACTACCATAATCCTGTGAATCGCGGCATTAAATCGAAGTTCAGTACTTTTACAATTTAGAATCCGTTAGATCCAACCAGGAAACAATAGTTAAGCAGGAATGATGATGACACCCTCGTTCTGAAATTTTAAAGTACATCATTTTTATACAGTATTTTCACTGTAAAAAAATATAAATTTTCCAATTTTTTTAGTATTTAATTGTTCAAATAAGAGAGCCGCTGGATTAGTACGATGACGATTTTTATAATAAAAAAAAAAACACCGGAATATGTATTAGTTTTTTATTCTGGGAAGTATGAGTTAAAGGAGGAGTGGGAGAGAAAAAGAGACATGGAGGACTGAAAAGAGTAGAGTGAGAAAGTTGAAGGAAGACTGAAGGGGCAGTGAGTGAAAGGGGAATGGAGTGACGGGGAAGAGCAGCATGGGCAAGAGGGTGAATACAGTACATGAAGGACAGATGAACATGGCTTACCTGACTTCTGCCCACCAACCATTCTGCCTTCTCACCTTTGAATCGTCTAATCTCGCTGCTATAAAATATATAAGTGTATATATATTCTGGGAAAAGAGAATAGTAGAGAAATATTTTAGAAAGACGAAAGATCAAATGCAATGCAAAAGAGTAAAAGCAGCTCTTTAAAGACGGAAGCAGACGGTAGGGCGGGGATCACGGGGGTTTCTGTTCTTTTTCTTCTCCTCTCTCTCTCCCTAATAAATTTTCTAACTACGAAAACGACGATGCAGTGCAGTGGCAGTCAAAAACTCCCGATTTAAATGGGTCATCCAAAAAGATTTCACTTTCTTCTCCTTCTCTCTCTCCTCATACACCTAAGTTTAGGATGTATAATTAAATTCCCTTTAATGGCTTGTCTGGGTTAGAAGCCGACGAAAACACCCATCTGATCTGTTTGAAGCTTTGTCTTGCTCACTTTTCGTGGCCATGGCTGAAGTGTCATTGTTTGTACACACGTGGTCTCCCTGCACCTGGTCATCACAAACAGTTCTTCCTGATTTTCCCCCAAACCCTAGCCCTAGGGCTTTGAATTTTCGATTCCCCCTTTTTTCTACTGTTTACCGTTGAAATTTCCTGCTGATTCCTTTGCCCTTCGTTGACCCCATTTAATTGGATACATTACACTAATCTAATTTCTGGGATAAAAGGAAGATATCAATCTATTGAATGGAGCCATGGGTTCAACTTTGTTGCAGAAAATGTTTCTTCATTGCTTTTACTTTTATTTCCTGTAACGTCACATTTTACATTAATATTTCTTGTGCGCACTTATTTATATAAATATTTAAAGATAAGATATTGTATCTAAGATTAGTTCAATTTAATTAATTACTTAATTATGTTTTAATCAATAATAACGTAACAGTGACTTCTCTTTCCAACTGCGAGTGTTCTTCGTAAGAAATTAATTTTGTGTATTTATAAAATATACACATCACAAGCTATTTATGGTTTGGTCATATTTTTATATAAAACTACAGAATCTATAAACGATTGCACATTTCTTCTTACTCAAATTTATTGTATGATTAGACATACATCTAAATTCATCATATGATTAGACATGCATCTAGTAGAAAAATCATCCACTTTACCTTATGTTTACCTTACGTTGAAATAATGAACGAGATTTAGGAAAGAAAAAGAGAAAACAGTGATTACCGAATTTACGTGAAAAATTCATGATGGGAAAAAACCACGGGCAGATGAGAGAAATCACTAATAGAAATCGATACAACGAACTTTGCGGCTCAAACATATAGAATCCTGCAGGAATTAGGAAACCTCTAATGCGGGACAAACTGGCCTGACCCAATTAGAATCTAAGTCATACTGAGCCCTAACAAGTTATTATATGGTCAGAGATGAACGATAACTACAAAAAGAAAATCACTGTTATTTTAATAACAATTAAGGCAATAATGAATATATTATCCACCTCCTCGAAGGGACTAACAGAATCTCACTACAACCTTCTCTTGTGTAATTCTAACTTCAAAGTCTATACATAGGTAATTGACGAGGCTAATATATAGCTACGAACTACTAGGCAACAAAGTTTGAATAAAATAAATAAGAACTTGCAATCAAATTTGGACACGTGGGAATGAACTCTTTCCATTTTTCTGGAAGTTAGTGTAATTAAATGAATGAGAATAATAAAATCCCGTTCCGTGATTCAATAAAATTGCACGATTTTCCCGTTTGAAAAAAATGTTACTGCAAATTAATGGTTACGTGATGCGTTATGTTTTGTGCTTGCTACTTTGTGACAAAGCAATAGGGGGGACGCTTAACATTATAATATGCATATTGAGTATATTTTTCTATTAAATCATGAGAATTATTGATCTATCTGATTCTTTAGTTTTTGCACCGTACTCCTTTGATGTAACGTTTTCAGTTCTCTTAATACAGTATTGTCCGCTTTGGTTTGAAGTCCTACGTTTTTGTTTTTGGAGTTAACCCAAAATACGTTGTACTAGGTAGGGAGGAAAACTCAACTTATAAACTATGTGTTTTCCACTCTTTCAAGCGATGTGGGATTGTGCACCCCCACTACTATGGATCAGACCCTCACCTGAGTCATTATTGACTTCAGAGGCCAAACTGCACACTCGAAAGTTATACCTAATGGGTTGTCCCGTAGTTATTTATTTTATATGACGAGGTGAATTTCTCTACTCCACTCTTCCTATATTCTTTTATCTATTTTCTACATGAAACTTGAGTACTTTTTCCATATTGAGGTTTAATTATTACACAGCTTTTGGCTACAAAATTTTGTTGAATTGAATTGATTAATTTTAAACTTGATAATTAAAATTTAGTAAACCAAGTTAAACAAATTGAAATAATTGTCAATTTAATTATTTTATTCCAAAATTGTAAACTCACAATAATGGATCAACCAAGCTAATAGTATGGATAAGGATTATTTTTTTTTAATATTTTGTACAATGATGACAATTTTTCTTTCTATATACACATGGCTAATTTGTAAACTGCCACAAAATGCTGACCAACTTTCTTAAAATAGCTTATGTACAAAAAAAAACCATATTAACACAATCATTATTTTAGGATTCAAGACAGAAACGCATGTGGGAAATTGTCACATTTTTCTATTAGAGAATCCAAGTGTTGGGTGGCTATGACCCAATCGTTATCGAAATCAAACACACTCACAAAAATTTATTGAATTTCAAGATGAATTAGCTTTTCTAATTTCATCAAATCTAATAAATTAAATATTAGATTTCGGTGTGACCCGAATTCTATTGGGCTATACCGGTGGACTTGCATTGTAAATCTCATTTAATGTTTTGTTTTCTCTATAAATTGATGTAAGCTAGAGTTGCAAAACCTGCGGTTGTATTTTGATCATATTAGTGATTTCTCCTCTACCCGTGGTTTTTTCCCTGTAAGGGTTTTTGCACGTAAATTCGGTGTCCACTATTTTCTCTTTCTCTTTTCCAAATCTCGTTCGTTATTTTAACAATTGGTATCAGAGCTAAGGTTGAGACTCTCTATACCAATTTTCAACAAATAGTATCAGAGCTTTGGTTTCAGGAGTTCGTGTTTCCAAACGTGGTGAAACAAATTTATTCCAGTCGTTCCGCATTGAACAAAGTTTGTGTAATTTTTGAGAAAATTACAATTTTTGGGAAAAATGAAAGAAAAAAAAAGAACGGGAAAGTTGTTCCCCCTGGCATTCGTCTTGTTTATGAAGATTTGTTGTTCTCTGTCGTTAGTCGCCGTTAGAAACAATTGCCTTTTTTTCATCTCTGTTTGGAGTTCTCCAGAGCAATTGTCTCCGAATAACAGGTTCGTCACTGGAAGGTATTTTATTTATCGTTAGTTGTCATAGATCATCTACATTGGTATTCTACATTCTTGTTGCCAAGCTGTTTCAATTGGGGCTGCTGCAAGAGTGTCATTTGCAAAATTGGATTGTTACCAAAGATAAAAATTTTTCAAAATCATTGGGATTTTCAGAAGATTTTTGGGAGATTAAATTTGATGGTTTTATAGCAGATTTGGAATCAAAGGAGATTGTTTTCGGTTGAAATTTAAATAAAGTTTGAATTTTGTAATATTTGCGATTATTCTGGCCATTAGATTTGATTTGATTTTGGAGATAATTTGTTATGGTAAAATATCTTAATTTTGGGGATATCTTTTTGAGTCTTGTGATATCCTGGTTTTCTTCTTCAATATTTTAGGGTGAATATTTTATTGAAGCTTTGGGTCAGATATTTTGTTAAAGATTATGTTTCAGGGGCGATGAGATCTTTGAAGTAGATCTTCCACTTTTGAATTGAGATTCAAGATTTCGTTATGGTAAGATAACGAGAGTGGAATTTTAAAGGATTTTGAAAGACGGTTTTAATATGGCAGGTCAAAAGGCGAGATATACTCGCATAGATTTGGCTGACTATTTGTGGGATTTGAAGATTTCACTATCGTGGTTTAAAAAGGCCAGCATCAGTTGCTGAATTTACCCTTGAAAACTTGTATATTGGTGATCTATATATTTCTTTGAAACGAGCAGGTGGACCCCCGTTGCAGATATTCTTTAAGGGTGTAAAAGAGAAAAATTTGAATATTTAAAAAGTAATTCCTTGCATCAGAAGTCGTTTCGAGATGAAGATTGTCATAATTCAGGATTTTGAATTTGTTTTGTTGGGTCGGCCTGACGAGCACGGTGGAGATTGTTAGATTTTGGTGTGACCCAAATTCTATTGGGCCAGACCGGTGGGCCCGCATTATAAATCTCATTTAGGGTTTTGTTTTCTCTATAAATTGATTTAAGCTAGAGTTGCAAAACTTGCAGTTATATTTTGATCATATTAGTGATTTATCCTCTGTCCTTTATTTTTTTCCTGTAAGAATTTTTTCACGTAATTCTGATGTCTCACATGTTAGCTTCTTTTTTTTGTTATCATTCGATCTCTAACATTAAAAGAATTAAAATTAATTAATTTTCTATCTTAAAGTTACTTTAGATTCAACGCACAGAGCCTTCTCAAGTGTCAACCACCAAAGAAACCAGGGCCGTTGCCTTTCTCCACTCTTCCCCTCGTTTCTTTGTTAAGCTCAATTTATCTTTCGCAATCGCACAGTCCAAGATGTCTATTTCATGGTGCAGCTGGATCTTTAGCTCCCTTTTATATACTTGTATTTCCCAATTTCAATTCTTTAATATTAGTTGCCGTCTTATATAATATCTTCCCAGTATTTTACTAGTGTTGTAGGATGAAGATGGATTCGTAGCAGCTCTCGGGCTGTGTTTTCTCCTCACTGTTTATACTGCTAGGGTTTCTGCTTTCCTGTCTAGTTTTGGGTTTATTGTATCGTTTTCACGATTTTCAGCGGATTTTCCTATCTGGGTTTTTTGTTGTTTCGGGAAATGGAGGAATTCAACCAGCTAAGCGAGAATTCAAATCACAGGGGAAGTTTCTTTTACACCTCGGCTCTTCTTGCAGGCAATTCTTCTCCTTCTAATCATGGAAGATCAACAACTGGAGGCTCAAACACGAGCTCTCGGCAAACCCAAATAGCCATTAATAGCTTTCATGGCGACAGCTTTCAGCCTGATCCTATCGTTAAAACGGAAGCCTTCACTTCGATGCACTGTGTTCAGAAACATCATCGTCCACTGATAAGAAGCCATCAAAGTTCGATTCAAAGGACTGATGAAGGCTCTAATGATGTTGAGGAGATTAAGGCTAAGATCATTGCCCATCCACAGTATTCTAACCTCTTGGAAGCTTATATGGATTGTCAAAAGGTATTAGTGATGTCAGATAAATTGTAAGAAATCGAAGAAACTCATGTGGAAAAATATATGTAGGTCGGAGCTCCACCAGAAGTGGCGGCTAGTCTCGCTGAGGCTCGCCGGGAGTTTGAAGCGCGGCATCGAACTGTGTCAAGAGACAATTCGAACGATCCCGAACTTGATAAGTTCATGGTGACTCTCTCTCTCTCTCTCTCTCTCTCTCGACATCCATATGTATTCTTTTTTTGATCGGAAAATATAGTGAATGGTATGGCGTATTGGCTAGGAAGCATATTACGATATGCTGGTGAAGTATCGCGACGAGATTGCGAGGCCCATTCAAGAAGCAACGGATTTTATGCATCGGATTGAATCTCAACTCAATGCGCTTTGCAGTGGCCCTATCCGGATCTTCACCTTCGGTAGTCTCTCCAGTTTCTCCTAATAGGTTTCATTTTCTGCATCTTTCCGCCTAAAAAAAGAACTATAATTACTTAAATCAACGTGCTTTGCTTCTTCTCTGCAAAGCCCTAATCATGGAAAGTACTTATAGTCAGTAAACTATCAGATTTACTTAATTGAGAAAGCGACTTCTGCGAATGATTCTTATTCATCAAATGGATGCCCTTTCTTCTGGGTTAATTTTCTGTTAAATTTGATCGCTTTAGGGTTTTTTTCTGGGGATATGAATATCCTCGAGATGGATGACATCGTTATTGTCTTCTCCTGTTGATTGGGTATTTATGTGAGTGCATAACTTTACACTGAAGAAAAGCTTGTTTATCTGGAGAATTAAAAGAACATGAGATGCTGTTCATATCGTCGCAGTTAGTCCTTTATAGTATGTAGGTCCAGTCAGAAAAATTAATATTATTGTTTAGTATCTTTGATTTTTCACAGTATTTGTTTTTCCCCAAGTAAGTGTTCGACTGTTTCCCCTTCTTCGAATCCTGAGCTGAACTGTTGTCATTAATGGATCGTCTTCTGTTTTCTCCTTTGGTTGATTATTATTCGTCGTATCTTTTCTCTTGTTCATCTTCCTGTTCCAGGTTAGCTAAGTTTATCCTGAGCACCGAATCTTAGACCTAAGCAAATTTTTGCTGTCTTTCTTATTTGATTTTGTTGATGATCTTCGGGCAAAGCAGAAGGAAATATCTATCTACTGTTTATAAATATTGTCTTCCACTTCTGTTAATGTTGAATCGAAATTCGTTGTCATTTGTGTCTCACAGTTATGCTGAATTGAAATTCCTCGTCATCTGTGTCTCTAATTCTTGTTGTTTCAGTTTCTTCTGACGATAAATTTGCAACCAAAATTTTTTCCAGATGAAAAATGCGAAGGCAATGGCTCATCGGAGGACGATCAGGACAACAGCAGAGGGGAAACAGAACTGCCGGAGATGGATCCTAGGGCGGAAGATCGAGAACTGAAGAATCAGCTTCTGAGGAAGTACAGTGGCTATTTAGGCAGTCTGAAGCAAGAACTTTCGAAGAAAAAAAAGAAAGGAAAGCTACCCAAAGATGCAAGGCAAAAGCTTCTGAACTGGTGGGAGATGCATTACAAATGGCCATACCCGTCGGTACTACTAAGTTTAACTACGAGTTTATGTCCATAACTTGGCAAGCGTTCAAACCAGTTGGCATGTTTTTGCAGGAGACGGAGAAGGTGGCGCTGGCCGAGTCGACCGGTTTGGACCAGAAACAAATCAACAATTGGTTCATAAATCAAAGGAAGAGACACTGGAAACCTTCAGACGACGGGCAATTCTTGGTAATGGATGGACTTTATCCTCCCAATGGAGGGCTCTGTATGGACTCCCACTACATGCCTAATGCCCATTATCGCCTCGGACCCTGACCACCCAACCTGCTGATATCTCGAATCTCACTTGCTCAAGTCACAAAATTTTGTGCTTTAACTCATCGTTGCTCAAGTCATTAACTTGTTCTTTCTCAGGGGTATTACGTCTGCCTTTTCTGTGTGAAATAGTATTGTAGGAGCAGCCTCTCTGCTCAGAAGCGTTTCAACTTTAAAATCTGTATGCATGTCGATAAAATCATCGGCAGAAATTAATATTATTAACCCCGTTTTGTATCTTCTTTGGTTCTCCAAATTTGGGTGTAAATATAAAATAATTAGCATTAAATGTGTTTAGTGGATGATTAATTGTGTCACTAGTATCTAAGCCCAAAGGTTTGCTATTGTTAATGAAGGATTGAACTCAATGTAAGAAAGGTATGTGGAACTTCATTAATCCCGTCGTTGTGAGCCATAACGAGATTCTCGACATGTACAATAATTACATCGACTCCAAGAATTACACCGACTTCACGCTCGTCGAACAAGCGAAAGTGATCGTCGCTCCAAGATGCAACAACGAAATAGATGCATCACAGCTTCAAAAGGAGTTCCCAAATTATTATCGATAAAAGAGTCGTTGATCAAGTATGTCTTCGAATCAAATAAGAAAATTACTTCGGCGTAATTTGACGATATTAGATGATCCCTCAAATTTGAATAGGTTATTTACTTCTTTAGGAGCTGAAGTTTGGTGCAATGAGTTCATAAGGATTATTTTAATTTTAATTTTATGTGATTAAAGCATAAATAATTATTAAAATTTGACCAAACAAAGCATGTACCTGAATTATAGTACAAACCACACTTTTTTAATGTATAATCTGTATGATTAATGGATTAATTAGGTAGATGTCGGGAAAACAATTCCTAAGACCATCATGCCTTTAATTTTTAATTTACTCAACATGTAATCACTAAATATTTTTTACCACCATTCATTTTTTTAATTGGAAATATGAAATAATCAAATATTTCATAAATACAAATATCGAGCACAATTTAAATATTTATTTTTGTTTCTTACAATCATTTTTAATAGGGAAAATGACAAATTAACCATCGTGGTTTGCGATCAATGACAAGTCAACCACTATCCTTTATTTCTAACAAATTAACCACTGATGCATGAGAAAATGACAAAGCCAACATCACTGTCACGTTTGCTGTTAAGAAACTGACAGGGCGCCGCGACGGTTTGTAGACAAAACGTCACAGCGCCGTGGTTTTTCGAGAAAAGAATGTCAAATTTGGTCTAGACGCCGCGGCACCCAGTCAACTTCTTAACGACAAATGTGATAACGATGTTGGCTTTGTCAGTTTTCCATACGGCAGTAGTTAATTTGTTAGAAAAGTAAAGGATAGTAGTTGACTTGTCATTGATCGTAAACCACGATGGTTAATTTATCATTTTCCCTTTTTAATAATTACATTAATTTTCACCATCCATACGTGGAAAAGATCGATAATTTATATTTTCTTTTTTGATTATTCATTTAATTATGAATTCTGTCAACCACAGACATCTCAAAAATCAATAAAACGTCTCATAGTGAAACTCCATTGCTTCATATCCATTTCATGAATAGTTATGAATTTAAACTCTAAACTCTATAAATTCAGAGCCGTTAATAAAGAGTAAACAATAATTTGTATTTTATTTTAATAATTTATTTAATTATCTCAAAAATCAATTAAACGTTTCAGCTCAGAGTGAAATCTCATTACTTCACACCCATCAACGAATTTAATTCATACCCATTAATAAAAAATAGAGAATTTTAAATATTAATTTATGTATCATAATTCATAATGTTTTTATTTTTTAATAATTACATCAAATTTCACCATATATATTGCAAAATTATGCAAAGTTTAACGAAATTTATTATTTATAGCAAAACAATGATGGTTGCAAAATTTAAACGAAACATCAATCATGTGCAATTCACACGTGGAAATTAAGGTTTATGCAGCTCTTGCTTGTCGTCATCAAACTTAAGAATAAATCAAAGCTGCAGAGCTTTGCCCATTGTCACAAAATTTTGCAGATTATAATAATTTATCTTCCTCTCCTTTAATCATGTATACGGAAGTGTAGGGGATATTGTGGGCCTACGCTATCCGCCGACGCATAAAACAAATAGATACGACAGCGACCGGTGGATCAGACGGTGATGCGTGATTCTTTTTACTTGTATTATGATCATTAATACAATTAAAATATAATCTGATCAATTAGTGTTTCAATTTGATTAATTACGTGTAATTTACCTCTCATTAAGCTTTGATTATGGGATGCGGTCTGTCTTTCTATTAGTTAAATCCCAACAGAATCCAACACCCGTCCAACACTGAATGATTAGTAATTATCAAGCTGGGCCCATAAAAGTTGACTAATTTTAATTAGGAGCAGGATTATTGAAATATATAATAAATTTAATTCTTTTGCCGAAAGTTAATTTTAATGATGGGTTAATGAAGCTGCCCATTTGTTTAATCATCCTTATCTACCGGCGTTTGGCAATTAGTAAGGAATATTATCTTGTTTATTTTTGAGATTAAATATAAATAAAAACAATAAAATTGTGGGTAGGGCTAAAAAGAGAACTGCATTTTTATACATATAAAATGTGAAAAACGTTAAACCAGAGATGATGTAAAGAGACAGAAGATCTAAGCAAAAAACAGCAGTGTCTTCTGTCTTCTGTTCTGTAATGGCTCTTCAAGTAGTCTAGGCAAGTTAGGCCGCGTTTGGTCAAGGGGAATTACAGAGGTTAGATTTTGGACCAACTGAGAGAGTGCTTGTGGGGGAAGAGCCATCGCCGATACTGCAAATTCTCTCGCAAGAGGGACACATGGAGAGAGTTGCTGTTTGGAGCTGCATATAAAATGGCGGATGAGCTGCTGATTTTACTGATTTGATGTCTTGAAGCTCTTTCTTTAGCCTCTTGTTCTCTTCTGTTAGTGATTCGCAGCATTTCTTCAACAGCTCGCAGCTCTCTTCTGTTTGCTTCAGCTTAGTCCTATAAAGAAAGAAAGAAAGAAAGAAAGAAAGAACAAACAATTTTTTTAAGGTTAAGAATGATTAGTGAGTTTGTAATCATGGGTTTAATCTCAATTAACTTACCTGGCTCTCCTGTTTTGGAACCAGACTTCCACTTGTCTTGTGCTTAAACTCAACCTTCTTGCCAACTCTTGTTTTTGTTTCTATTTATCCAAGAAAAGGAGGTATTAATTATGGTATAAATCATACCATCAACTATTTCGTAATCTTGATTAATTAAAACGACGATATAAATTAGAAGAAAATTCATAACAAATGAAAAAAGTAGTTCCAAGAACAAAAGGCAGAAGAAAATGAATAAAGACGTGGAGAGATGATTATTTACGGGGTTTAGAGTGGCATGCTCTTTGAAGCTGCACTCTAAAATGGCAGATTGATCTTTTGTGAGTCTCAGTTTTTTCCTCGGGCTGCCAACGCCGTCTTCTTCTTCCTCGCTGAGCCTAGAGGAGATGCGCTCTAACTCCACCTCAGCCTCTGCTTCCATCTCATCGCCGTCGCAGAAGTCTCTATCGCGCTTGAAACTGGATGAGTTTGAAGCAGAGGCCTGCCGCCGGAGTGCATCATTTGGTTCGTAGGGAAGTTGCGTATTGACGCGGGAGTTGGTAGCCATTGGGTTGGTCTCGTCTGAGAGACCTAGACTGAGAAAGGCACTTCCAAAATTTGAAGATGGATTCTTCCCTTTCAGATGACATGATTTGAGAGATTTCTCTGCTTTGGGGTGGTGGCTCAGACCAAGAACAAGGCCGGTGGAGACATCATCGGAACCCATCTACTTTGACGTTGCTGGAGAGAGAAAGCAGAGAGACAGAGAGAGAGAGAGAGATATCTTGAAGAGTGGGGATGTGTAGAAAGAAATGAATTTATTCAATCAAACGAGGGTGTGCATTATAATTGTCCCGAATCAATTATTATGAGCATTGTCATTCCCATTCTTCGTCTGGCGTCATAGGTTGACCCTCCCTGTCTCTCTCTCTCTCTCTCTTCTCTCTCTAGAAAAGCATGCTCCATATGGGTATGATGGCAAGAACCATGATGGAAGCCGGAAGGTGGTAGCGCACACAACTAAAAGGAATAAATTCTACCTCTTTATTCTTTACTTTTCGCCTTTACTTCCTCCTATTTTCCCTTTCATCCTTGCCTAACTTACCTTTTTGATCCTCACCCTTCATTTCTTCCCTCAACAAAATCCAACGACCCTTCTTATTCCACCTTTAGATCTACCAAATAATTAATTAGATCAACTAATTACTGTCCCTATTTTCCTTTTAATTATTACTTGAATTAATCGAATTTAAATGTCAATACATACATACATTATACCCCTAGCCCTAGCCATAATTACAAAGAATATCACTTTCATGTAGCCGCCTACACAATCCATCAATCTTTTCATCATTATTATTAACACTGCTTTTACCTAATAACATTAAATAACGAGGGAACACCAGCCAAATTATAACGTTTAAATTTCTCAATTCGGTCGCATAAAGTTAAATATGATATCATTAAGAAAAAATTAGCCAGCCGCGGTTGACAAATTGCGCATGCAATATAAATATATATTGACTTTTAATCATCGATTAATTAATATTTTTTTATTATAATCATGTTTGCTAATCAACACAAAATTGAAGCCTTGATTCCTTACAATTAAACGTGGAATATCACTAGAATAATATCGCGTACATCTTTTTCTTTTAGACCCAATAATGCGGCTTCTTATTGATTAATGCAAATTATATATTATTTAGCATATTTTGAGTAAAGTGTAATTTAGACATTAATCTTATACTCATTTACATAATAGATCTTATATTATTTTATGTAGACAAATTGAATCTCACTATTAGGCTATCATCAATTTGGAGTTTGCAGTCAATTGATTTATTAAATTTGACACATATATAAGACGTTTTTTTATTTAATGAGCTATTATATCTTAATTTCTAACGTCTTTGACAATTTCTAATGTAATTTCAAATTTTATCGAGTGTTTGACAAAGTAAGAGATTGATAGAGTTTAAAATCTCTTATTAAATGAAAAATATGGTATATAAATACTAAATTTTAAAAAATAATTACGACAAAATCAAAATTAGTAACAGCTTAAATGTGAAAATTTAATTTATCCACAAAAGTAATTCAAGCTTTTTTAAATTACAATTTAACCTAGGGGTGTGCACAGTTCGGTTTGGTTCGATTTTGATGTGAAATCAAACCAAACTAGTCGGTTTCGGTTTTAAAATTACAAAACCGGAATTGGTTTTAGAAAAATCAGAATCGAGTCGATTTCGGTTTTAAAATATTGGTTCCAGTTTCGGTTCGGTTTCGGTTTTTTATTTATTAATTTTTTTCAAATATTATAAGAAAAATTGTATAAAAATTATAAAAACATAATTAATAACAATAAAATTATTCTTTCTCTTCTCTTTTCAAAACAAAGTTTTGTCCAAAAAATAGTTATTAGGTCTTTTAAAGCTAAAATCACTTTAGAAGCTGAGGCACAAATGACCGAATATGGAACTTCAAAAACAAAAAACACTATAAACGTATTTATGCGATTCAGTTTCAGTTTTTCGGTGTTGAAAAACTAAAATCGGTAACCCAACCAAAACATTCAGTTCTTACAAAAAAGAACCTTATTCTATTTTTTTAATAAAAAAAAACCTTATTCAATTTTGATTTTTTTATTCATTTCAGTTTGGTTTGTTGGTTCGGTTCGGTTCGGTTTTGCACATCCCTAATTTAACCCAATATTTATAATTCAAGGTAAAATAAGAATAGCTGGAGAAAGTGCCACGTGGAAAAGAGAGGGTGGTAGAAGTGTTGGATGGAGCCCACAAATGATGAGGCATGATGACGGGGAATTAGATTCTACAGGATTGGAGAAAAGGCATAGATGTTGGCAATGATTGCGGATATGCATCAAAAATAGGGTTTGGAGATAAGGTTTCAGATGTGTTTGCCATTCTCTCCTCTCTCTCTCTCTCTCTCTCTCTCTCTCTCTCTCTCTCCTCTCTCTCTCTCTCCTCCCATACTTAAAAACCTTCTTCTCTCCATCTTCCCAATCCCACCCTTTGATTCTTCTCATTAGTTGACTTCTGTTTCCTTCCAACTTTATAATAATATATTTTTATGGGTTTGATTCAATTTTCAAGGGTTTCCCTAATAATTCCATCCAATTTATTTATACTAATTATTTTTATTCTTTTATTTCACCCAAATCTATCATAAAGACTCCTGTATCCATAGTACAAAGGTTAAGATTACTTGCAGAATATATAATTTCATATTATTTAGTAGAGTAAAAAATAAATAAAGTTTTTGTTGAGAAAAAGAACTCAAATACACAATAAAATAAAAATTTTTTTTTTCTCTTTGTGCAATCAAATAGGCAAAGCAAACCAACAAAAATAACAAGATCAGCAACACCAATTTTTAACATGGAAAACTCTCAAAAAGTGTAAGAGTAAAAAATCACAGGACCCATAAGCCACTTAATTAAACCTCCACTATAATAGAAATAATGGGTACACCAAAGTTCTCTCTAGTTCAACAAGTTAGAGGCATACAATATTCATCAAGATTGAATACACTAATATTGGAAGATAACAAAATCGTAAGAGATGATAAATCTAGGGTTACTGAACTGCAATCCCATTTTTACCCTGATAGACCACCTTAGAGAGCTCAAACGACGATCTCCACTGTTCGGAATATACTCATTGATGTCGCGAACCTACAGTTCAAATTTCAAGGTGATCCAACAGTTGATTCTTGAAAAACGCAATTCTCGTATGACTGCCTCTGAAAATTCGAAAATCTATTTTTTTTTCTTTCTTCTCTCCCACTCTATGTTTTTTTCACTCTCTCTCTCTCTCTCTCTCTAAGGTTTCATTAACCACAAAACCTTCTTTTATACTTAGCCCACAAAATATGGGCTAAGTCCAACAGTTTTCTTGCTTGTCTAATATAAAGCGTTTTGATCTAAATTTAAAAACAAAATTGTTTATACTTCGATATAAAACAGACAATATTATCTTAGGATAACAGAGACATTACATATTCTTGGAGTTGTAATGTTTTTTTGGTTTTGGGTATTATTGGTGGTTGCTTCTTGTGTGTTCCAATAGAACCAAAGCAAATGGGCGGTGTTGGGGAAGAAAGAGGAGGGATTATTTTGGTAAAGCAGCACATGTTTAAAGGACGTGTCAATTATTGGCCCAGTCAGATCGAACTCAGTCTTTCACTCACTTCCTCGTCTGCATCGCCTCACCCATTTAGTCGTCTTGCGCAAAGCCCAGTCACCCTCCACTATGTCATTTTTCGTGGATAAAAATGAAAAAGTAATGTTATTATTATTTATTGTTGTTATTAAGGTACGTTTGACACCTGTTGAGATGTGATTGCGCCTCAACTACAGTCAATACTTGGCCCAATTGGAAGGCCCAATATCCAATTTATAGAATTAGATAAGATTTAATTGAAATTTAAAAACATGTTAATTATGAATTAAAATTAGTTGAAAATTGAGGGTTCTCATTACCAATTAACAAGAGCTTGATTCTCATTTTCAAGTGAATCATTTATTCAAACTATAATATTGTTTCGATGCCATTAATTATGCTGTAAAACCATATGATCCCACATTATCTAGCGTAATAGCTCAACAAATTATAACTTTATTGGAGTAACAGCTCAACAAATGGACGACGGGGAAGATGAAGGATAGATTGGTTATGGGGAAGAAGAATATTAAGGACTAAGCCGAATTAAGAGAATAAGATTTAACCAGCTAAGTATTGGCCCACTTAGAAGTGACATTTGAGAGACTTTTGAGAAAGAAGTAAGAGAATAAAGTTTGGACTTTTATGGAGAGTAGTCGAAAGAGGAACCTGTTGGATTTTGGGTGAAGCTGATTTACTCATACATAGATTAGATTTCAGAAGCTTTGGAAAAGTCTAGTCTATTAGTATGACCAAATTGGATTTAACGGCGAATTCCAACATGAGGTACTCCATGTCCGTCAGTGGGACATAGATTAAGTATTCGATGGGATAATAGGAGTTATGTCGGACACAAATGTTGTCGCATAAACACGTAATGACCTAAAACGACGATGATCCTATTTACTTAGTCGGGAGGGAAGAAACTCCGAAGGCGGGATACACCAAAAGGGGAGGACCCTTGAAGGCGGGATACGTCAGAAAGGGGACAAAAAAGAGAGTTGGAGGGCGGATGAGTAGCAGAACTAGTCCGCGGAGAGACGCTAGATTTACGTGGTGAAGAAGAATAAACCTACTATGAATATCGAAATATAATCACCAGATTTACAATGTGGGTCCATCAGCCTGACCCAATGGACGAATTCTAATAATCTCCACCTTCATGTGGATTCTACAAAAGAGATTTATAGTGCATGCTCGTTAGTTCGTCCCAACAAAATAAATTCAAAACCCTAAATTCTAACAATAAACAAATTTGTTAAAGCCTACACAAGTATATCCTCATGATTTAAAGAGAGAATTTATTTATGCATTGATATTAAATTGTACAATTTTCTTAATTTTGATTTGGCCCTGCCTCCAACCAATCTTTGTCATCACATGGCAATGGAGAGAGGTTCGTCCTTATTTAATGATGTAGAACCATAATTACTATTGGTCATTGATTTTTGCAACTCTCTCTTCATGTGCTAGCTGGGTAATTTGGTCACCAACCAAAGCGGAAAAGTCACCCACTGATTTTCAATATATTATAACGTTAAAAATAATACGTGACTGCACCTATAGCGTACTCATAAAGCCAATGAAAAGACAATTTCCAAGCAACAAAGTGCATGATCTAATCAAAGTTAAAACTATAGTAATGATTTAGACTGTGTAGATAAGATCATATGGTTGAATGGACAGGAAGACTGTGAATCTTGGGGGAACCAGAGGTGGGATTACTATCAGCCCATGCATTGTCATCTCCATTATTATATGTTGCAATGGCTTAGCACCGTAAGAACAAATGGGTGATAGGATTATAAATTGGAGTAACAGCTCAATAAAGTTATAGATTTGCTGAAAATCATGCCTGTAGTTTTGATTCTACTCATAAAATGACAAGAGGAAAATCTCTGTCGTCCTATTCTGGCACTCCCATTTCCTCTAACCTTCTGATCAGTCTCAATTAAATATAAATTAGATTTACTTTTTCAAAAGAAATCATGTTTATTGGTCCGTTTATAATATTTTAATCTCTCTCCAGCTCTCTCTCTCTCTATGATAATTGTTGTTTAAGATTACAAGATAGGTTAGTTCAACTTGAAAGCAACTCCAACGGCAAAAAATGGGGAGAGCTCCTTGTTGTGACAAAGCCAGTGTGAAGAAAGGTCCATGGTCGCCTGAAGAAGATGCTAAGCTCAAGTCTTTTATCGAACAGAATGGAACCGGCGGTAACTGGATTGCTTTACCTCAAAAAATCGGTGCGTTAAATCTTCTTCTTCTGCTGAAATAGGGTTTTTTTTTTCTCCACTAGGAATATTTCTTCTGATGATAATGGAGGGTTTGTCTCTGAATTAGGTCTGAAGAGGTGCGGAAAAAGTTGCCGCCTCAGATGGTTGAACTATCTTCGTCCAAATATAAAGCATGGGGATTTCTCTGAAGACGAAGATAGAGTCATTTGTGGCCTCTATGCGTCTATTGGTAGCAGGTAATTAGCTCTATTGACCTAGATTAAGATAAAATTATGATTGGATTTTCTTTGTTATGTCATATAATTTGGCACTGATTAGGTGGTCCATAATTGCTGCACAATTACCTGGAAGAACAGACAATGATATTAAAAATTACTGGAACACAAGGCTGAAAAAGAAATTCATGGGTAAGCAGCGAAAGGAGATTCAAGCTCGTAGGGGAAGAATTCAGAAGCAGGAGATGAAGAAATTGAGTGAAACTTCAACGATTATTTCTAATAATTACAGTCAAACCCCCTACTGGCCTGAGCTACCTGTGATCTCACCCATGCCCTATTACAACCAAGAACCACGTTCGAACGACATCGACTCCATAAGAAACTTGCTTGTTAGACTCGGGGGAAGATTTTCTGATGACGAAAAAAAATTTCATGAAGGAAAAACTCTTCAATTTCCCACTGAAACAATGCCCAGTAATTGTTTTTTTGAGCAGTCTACTGATGTCTTTTGCAAAACTGGCTCTGAGTTTGACGAAACCCTGTTCGCCATTGATGAGACCGAGTTGCCATTGCTGCAAGGACAAATCAGCAATGGTGGAAAGCAGCTACAAAAAGACGCAGGTTGTGATAGCTCAAAAGGTTTATTTGGGCTAGAGTTCTTACTCGAAGAAGAAATGACTGGTGCTTATGGGGGAGAAATCAGCTCTCTCATTGGCCCTTTCTAATACCCTCGTAATCTCTGAAACTTCGAATCCAGCGATGGAAGGAGACCGTAGTTTCAACGAAAGTTTTTCAGAGAAGCAGTGCTTTGTTTATGTTTCATATTTTCATATATGTATAAAAAATACCTATTGTAAACTAGCCTTTGCTCATCGTACGAGCTTCTTCTACGTCGTTTACTTTTACAGAACTGATTTTGATGATCACTGGAGATCTGTGCTTATGGCCATTTTAAATAGTGAGGAGAGGATTAACATCAGAAGATCATGGCGCATTGCAACTAGAGCAATGATATTTTATCATCCATTACACAATATTCAAAGTCTTTTTACACTAGTTTTAAGTCTTTCGAGAGACATGATATGAAATTGGAACGTTGTTTGTAATCCCGAGTATCGCCACTTTCATCTTTTCATTATTCAAAGTTCATAACTGCTGCGTGCTGTCTTTGCAGCAAAATCAACTCGATTAGAAGATTACTTTTAGTTTAAGTTATTTGAAGTTTGATCTGCCAAGAACTCTTCGTAATTGGCTGGCTCTAAGCACAATAGTGGGTGACAGATGGGTCTTAATTAGCCTAACATTTGACTGTGCTTTGTTTCGGTAAGCTAATGGTCATGATTTTTTCAACTTGGTTGACATATTTCCAATAAAAAGTAGCTGTTTTTGTCCTCCCATTCGGAGGCTCGACCCCTTGTTTTGAGCCAACCCTCCAATTGCATGACCAAAAAATATTGTATAATAGAATGAATTCCTGACATATATTGTCACGCGACAATAATTCCATGCATGTTACATTATTATGTCATTTAATGCCTCATAGTATTGCTCAAATCATCGCACTAACCATTAAATAGAATAGCTGTGGACATACAACATGTGACAACTTGAAGGCTGTGGGGTAGGGGGCAGTAACTTGGTTGAAACTGAGGATGATTTTCCTTGTTTTCAGTTCTATGCCTCTTCCCACGTTTACTATTTCCTCAACCACCGTTGGAAGATTTTTCCTTGCTCTTTAAATGCACGCACCCCTCCCTGCTGTGGAGATAATTTCATAAGGAAGAAAACTCTTTGCAAGGAATTGAGAGTTGAGGATAGCAAGTGGAGTCGTAGGGCGAGTTGTTTTCAACAGCTTGGGGTCTTTGGGGTGATCAAATAGGTAAATCTTTGATTTCCAATTTATGTTCATTATGATTTTTAGGACTGCCGTTGATAGGAATGAAATTTTCATTTTGACATTGAAGTTCAGTTAATTTGTTTACAGTTGTTGATTTCATATTTATATAAAATTTTAATAATAACTCAAGGTCAAATGGATTGTTTGGGGTCATTTCATTGAAAACGATTATTTTGAGACATGTTCTCATATAAATTGATGGGTCCGTTTTTACAGTATTATATGTACGATTTTCGCTGTATATGTTTTATTTCGAGCATGCACATCGTTGTTAATCATCTTGGTTGAGTAAAGCAAATTTGATTTGTCCCGTGAAGTGATCCTATTTTCTATACGCACATTCAACCGTTGAAAGATGTGTTTATTGTATTAACTAGAGTAATGGAGCAGCTGACTATGCCGTGTCACTAAACGCAAAACTCTAAATCTGATCATGATATTATTCCATGGCTTTAGCAATCTCAAAGTATTGCTTTTATGTCTACGACATTATGTATCTAGAGCCCATGAATGACTCTATTTTCACTGAGATTCTATATGGCTTATTTTACATATATACTACACCATAGTGTTATTTTTGCTACAATTGCCTTACTGATCGATTTCTACTTAGTTTTAATCACGCATTTTACCCTTATTGAGTTTAGTTGACTCATCCTAACTACATCTATTCAGGTATAAATTTGGAAAATCACCGATTGTCGTCGCAGGACTGAGTGAACACTTCATGTATTATTATTTCAATATTTTTATTTTGAGAGTTTGGTGAGGTTAGACTCATTTATTAAAATCTGTAATAATATTTGTACTAATTTTCTACAAATTTTTACACTTTTATTTCATATATATTATCTATTTATTTTGATGTCACTATCAACCTTTGTTATAGCAGAATTAGCCGGACCCTGATAAATTTGTAATTTACTAAAGTCTTCTATTGCCTAAACAAATAAATAAAAAAAGTCAGGCAATTCAATCTGCATTTGGGCTGAATTGTTTCCCGTTTTGTCTCAAATTTCCTCATAGACATGACATTATAAGCTCCCTATAAGAAAGAAGCCTCTTCTAAGGAAAATCAGTATGATGTAAGAATACTTATATATATTTAAAAATATCATTTGCCTGAAAAGTTAATAGGAATATCCGAAAGGAAGAAGAGACATGACAGAAAAGAGCATCCGTAATTGAACTAATTGCAAAGAGCTAACCCTAGCACTGCCAACAACCAGACGACGACCTCATTCCTCATCTTTCTAAATTTTATATTAATATAATTGGAATAAATATAATAATTTATTAAATCACCCAATTACTTTTTTTAATTACTATAATGATAATGACACTCACTTGACACGAGGAATTCTCATGGTTCTGTCCTGATTTTAGACCCTGCCAAACCATGTCATTTATTAATGTTTAATAACATACGCCGACAATGACGGTAACAAAAGATGACTGTCGAAGCTTTGAATATTAGAATACGATCAATTTCATTATATAATAAGGTTTTATTCCATCCAATTAATTTATGTTATCTTATGGCAGTCCACCCTCTAAAAGTCAGTAATGACCCAGGTATAAGTCAGGGTGTACAATCTCACATCGCTTAGAAGAGTAGAAAATACATAGTTTATAAGTATGGTTTCTCTCCCTACCTAGTACAACGCATTTTAGGTTAACCCCAAGAACAAAATCATGCGGGATTCGACTCAAAGCGGACAATATTATACTGTAAGTACTGGGGGAAATTACATATCTATTTTCCACTACTGTATGTTCTATTTCACTCTCAAATGGTGGTATTTTCTTCCGTCCAATTATACGTATTTAGCTTAACAAAGTGGTCTTTGCTATTTGCATGGTATTCTTCTTACTTCTAATGGTGAATGAAAGAGAGCGTATATTTGGGCCTTGTTGGACCTCGTTGGGCCTTATTGGGCCTTCAAGCCTAATGGGCTTGTAGGATTTTTTTTGCAAGAAGGGATTTAGGTGGATTCTGCGATTGCCACGTCTGTGTTGATATGGAAACCGTCTATGAGCGTTTACGGAGGTAGCTTCTTTCCCCCGCCATTCCCCACGACAGGGAGCCGTCTGAGTTTTCTTCTTCATAACTATCAGAACAATGAGATTCAGAATTTGCAACTGCTGAAGACGATATATAATTTATGAGTATGGGCGCTGATAGAGATCGGAAAGGTGAAAACCCTGGGCCATCTTCGAATTCGTATCAAGAAGTGGACGATTTCAAGATATGGGGCATTTTCATCTTCGGCCTCATCGGCGCCACAGCAACAACTTTCGCGGTAGCATTTACGATTCATTCTTTCTATTGAATGTCATTTAGATGAGTTATACTCTACCTAGGAGCAGGTTTTTCTTACAAGTTATGGTAGTTAAATTTAGTGTTTTGCTCTCAGTTAGCGATATGATTCCAAGTAAGTTTATCATTTTTCAATTTTATTATTTTCATTTCTTATCTAAATTATGTTGCTTTTAGATTCATAGTTAAGGTTTGGGTTTTAAGTTTTGTTATATATTTGCTCCATCAATTAATTGTAAATTAGTTCTTGACAAATTGGCAGTATTTTTCATTGATTTTGAAGTATATAACAAATCGTAGTATCTAATTGATCTGGTTTAGTTAACTTGTTTTGCCCATATACTTTTTCTATCACCATACTAAAGTTTAATGCCAATGAAATTCGTTCTTTAACTTTAGAAAGTAGGATTAAGATTCGATACTAAAATATAATCAATCTTATTATACTGCCTTAATTAATTTTATACTAAAGCTTTAACGGTGCTTTATATGTTGTTGATGTTATTATACACATTTTCTGATCATCGTCTCTAGTTACTCAATACTTTTTTTTTTCAAAACTATTGTTTCCAAGAGGAGAAAACAATCAGTGATTCTATCAGTAACTTTTCAAAGTAGAATTATAATTTGTAAATATAATCAAATATTGTCTTCATCGATTATATAATTGGAGTCTTATCAATTAAATCTTGTGCAATTTCATGATGACTAGGTAGGGTGCTTTGTATGTTTCTGATGCTATTATGTGAATTTTTCAACACACATTTTCTGACTACGATCACTTGCTAGTTGGTACTAATGTTTCCAAGTGGAGAAAACAGCGAGGGACTTGCATTACATTTCAAAAGTAGGATTAGGAGTGGGTATTAAAATGTAGTAAATCTTTGATTCAAGAAACATTGTTTAGTCCTTAACTCTGTATTTTCATGATCACTAGCTTGTCAGCACTTCATCAATTGTTGATGTTAGTGTGTGAAATTTTTGCCACACTTTTTCTTGATCATGATCACTGGGTAATCCAGCCATAAACTGTCGCAATAAACCATTGGAATCATGTGTTTTGATGTGATATCCTTATGCAGTGCACAATTTATCACCACAAAAAAATTTGAACTTTTCAAGCTGACCTTACTAACATGTGTTCTGCTGAAGTTGACCAGATCGTCAAGGAAAGGAGCACCAAGTAGTTCTTACCGATCAAGCTTCCAAGATGGAGCACGGAATAGGTGTACTCGCCAAAGGAAAGAAGAGTACGAAGAAGAAATGGAGAGAGTGGTGAGACATGTTTTCCATGAATGCTTATATTCCATTTTATTTTTATGTTATTCGAATATGATTTTCTTTTGAGATGCATGACATAGTGTAAAGGTAATAAATAAAAAACTCTCTTAAGCCAGTCTTCTAACTAAGAAACTATTTAAATCGTTAAACTACTGCCTTCAAAGTTATTTTCTAATATTCTAATATAATCTTGAATATTCATTATTTATTTATTAATGCCTGAATGAAAACTGTGACTGAGCTTCACTGAGTTTCTTTGGCATTTGAGCTTTAATTGTTCATTTTCCTTTCTATAATCGATAATGAATTCTTAACTCTGGCCTACACCATTCGTGGTAGAACTTTCTATCTTCTGCATACTCTATGTTGGAATTTTGAGATTGATTTTCTCTACCTCTCCTTTGTGGTGAAGTTTGATCCTTTGCTTTATCATTAGTCAGTTAGCCCTTTTGTACTTTTATGTCATCATGAAGTTAATTTGTTTATTTAATTAATGAATCTATCCCATTGTCATAGGAGAGAATAAGGCGTGTTCAAAGGGTTTTCAACAGAGAGAGGAACAAATACAAGAATAGCTATGAAAGCTGGACAGATAATGGTTCTAGTGCATATAATCAGCATTTCCAGCGAGATGACTGGTATTGGAAGATTGACCCATCCTATAAAGATCACAGAAATAATAACATGGAAACTCCAAGTAACAGCGTCAGCTATTCACTGTCACACCACTACTTAGTATTGGGTCTTGACAGGTAATTACTATAAGTTGGTAAATGAAACTAATTGAGCTCTCAGCTTTCCCTGACGATAGAAATATTCCAATTTTCCGTTTTTGGATGGTTGCGGGAAATGGATTTTATTTTGTAAATTAATTAGAAGTAGGATTTTACCCTTCTTCTCCTGACCTTGGTCAAGTTCCTGATCATGGAAATTATGACTTACCCGTTCTCTTTGCAACAGGTCAAGAACACGACCATATTCAGACTCTGAGATTAAGGTACATTATGATGCATCTAGATTTTTATCAGACGTGTCAACCTAATGAGCTTTTACCTTTTAGGTTCATTATTCCCTGGAATTGAAGTCTTGGGTTGACACAGTATTTATTGTTATATATTAAATTCAGTCAGCCACGACATATGTCAAAACCTACATAATTTACAACGAATAAAATAAATTTCATGACATCTTTGACACGCCACATGCTAGATCTTTGCAATTGTACAAGATGGCAACTGTTTCTTTTTTCTACATCCAACTTCTTTGCTGTGGAGGTGTTGGATGAAGTCTGTGGAATAACAAAAATCTATGCTAAATTGGTGCGAGTGAATTCTCGATCTCATAACCATTATAATATCCTACTTTTTATTGTTGCAGATAGCATTTCAGGCCAAGGCCAAACAATGTCATCCAGATCAAAACCAAGATAATCAAGGTAAAAGAGATACTTATCCAGCGAATGAAATTCACCTTTGGTACGTCACATTAGGATTGTAAAATCTGAGTCTGTTGCCTGTTCTGTTTTCCAGAGGTTGCCGAGGCAAAGTTCAAAGAGGTAATGGAGTCGTACAGAGCAATTAGGCAGGAAAGAAAGGACAAGCCTCTTTAACTCCACATCTGACATAGATGTAAACAGGCCAACCTTTTGGCTTGACAGGAAAACATTTTTGTACAGAGTATGTGGGAGGTTTCCTCTTATTATATAAATAATATTAATATTAGTTGATTATAAGTAGAGGGAAAGTCAGTCAATTGAGATTATTGAATATCATCAAGGAAATTATTCTCTAGAGTAGTTTATTTTCTGAGCGATCGCTCGTGGTGTTTTCCCGATCGGTGTTTTGTCGATCATGTGGCATTTTTATTTTTCGTTTGTGTGTTGTTTAGTTGTTTTATTCTCATTGATGGTATCGATTCTAGTGGGGGAGGCTTCAACGTTTTAAGATGTAGTTAGTTGTGACAACTCGTCTCTAATAACTTGGTGATACCATGAAGGAGTGTGTCTAGATTCATTTTGGAATAGGTCGAGAAGCCTATGTATTGTATTTCTCAAATGAAATTCATGTCAATGTAGAGATAGTTAGAGTTCAATGTCACTCGAATTTGAGTTGGGTTTGGTCAAGCTCGTATATAATTTTAGTTGGGTTGGATCAAGCTACTAGTGGATTTATATTATATTAGCATTTTTATTGGGTAATAAAAGATATTTATTCTTACAATTTCTATCGACTTGTCAGATTGATGAGATGCAGCAACCAGTCGGTAACTTAAATAGTAGGTAGGATTTAGAGGGCAGTAGAATTGGTTTACTAGTAAAGAAAGAGTGTCGATTATCAAATGTTGGCAATACAAGCTAATCCACACTTCACTATTATTGTTGGAGACGGAGAAATATGGTTTGATTGGATGAGTTTATAGTTGGTTCTATAAATAACATCTACTTTTGCTTGCTTCCTTTATACATGGATTTATTATATCCATGGGTTTGAGACACGGAAAAATATATAAAGAATGATTTTTTACGTGATTGAAAAATAACATACAAAGAACAAGTCCTAGACATCCCATTTGTTCACTCCCACGATGCTTTGTCCAGACGGACCCCCATATCCAACCAAGGAAATAAAAGAAGAAAGGGAATAGCTAGCTACTGGATTGTGAAAGACGAGCATTCTTAGCTTTTGTCTTCACCTCATTGAAATTTTACAACGTGTGGGGGAGCTCTGTAATAAGCAGGAACTGTGGCAGGGAAAAACATTTGCCTCACTCCTTCCGCTTTGATTATGGGCAGTATTATTCCCGATGCACCCTGCAAAACAGACAATCCCATGATTCAGAATCTATCAACTTCGTAGAGGTGAAGAATATATTTTCAACAAGAATAGCCTGAGATTGACAAACCGAGATCAATCTTGCTCCAATCCAGATGCGTTTAGGGGAAGGAAATGGGAGTAGTAGACGACCAACTCCATAAATTGCAACCGCAAAGAAATGCAGAACCAGGCTTAGTGGGCGAGGGTTTAGTCCTGAGAGTAAGGAGATGGGTCCATTGGAGCATACGCCGCCCAGGCTTAAATAATCGAAGCAAGCCTCTCTCATTTCCCTCCTGGCTTGATCAGGTGATGCAGAGAAGACTTTGTAGAGGGCTCCTGCCAACGTGTTAATGGTGGAAGCCACTGGCTGCAAATTGAAAGATTGCAGTTAATATAATCTATTAAAGTTTGATTTTGTAATCTACGAGTAAGGATTCATGATATTTTTGGGCACCTTACGCAGCGTGTAAAAGGATTCAAGATATTTGCAGAGAGTAGGAGCGTCATGCAGGTTTCGTAAAGGTTTGAGAAGATCACGCAGAACAACAATGTCGGACAATGCTACAGTCATTCCTCCTCCAGTTAGAGGATGGCGCATGTTAAAT
Source organism: Begonia loranthoides (assembly GCA_022433065.1). Taxonomy (NCBI): domain Eukaryota; kingdom Viridiplantae; phylum Streptophyta; class Magnoliopsida; order Cucurbitales; family Begoniaceae; genus Begonia; species Begonia loranthoides. The sequence goes on along the minus strand of CM039479.1, from coordinate 28,012,376 downwards.
GCATCCCCCATTAATAGGGCTCCTGGAGTAGGATAAGGAGCAGCTGGCATGCTTCTGTTTGGCATTGTTCTTATATTCCCTTTATCGATAGCACCAATGAAGGCATCATAAATTTGAGGAGGAATCTGTCAAAGAAACGCCATGAGTCAGTTAATGACTAAGATTGTACTTATTATACCCGCAAAGGATTTGGCAAGTAAATTACCTGAGGTGCAACGGCATTCTTCAAATACTTTTCCATTTCACCATTTGAAACGGAGGGTACCTTCTGGCCAGGAACATCAACCAGACACCGGACCTCTGTACTACTGATGGGATAGAACAAAATAGGAGAAGGGTCTGCCAATATAACATGGCCGTGATTTGCATAAGGTAGTTCACAATTCTCCAGGACCAAACCAACAAAACAAGAGGGGACATCCACCTGAAACAGATGAGCAGACATGCCCTCAACATCTCTCTAAAAATATCATCTATCAGTACCTACTTTACTGACAAGTATACAAATAACATGATAGATTTAGAAATGTCTAGATCAATGAAGCATTCGCACCTTGGGTTTGCAAAGAGAGCGGCGCAGGTTGGAGAAACAGCCGTCACAAACAATTGTCAAAGGTGCATAAGCTCGCATTTCCTTGCCAGCTTTGGTCTTGTATTGCACCCCTTTGATTACACCTTTTTCCTCAAGCAAAGATGTAACTGTTCCCTGCTCCAACTGCACACTGGAGAAAATGACGAGGAAATGACAGTTAATAAAGGTCTAAGCTTTGAGAACAGTGTGGACTAAACCAACAAAACAGTAATGATCGGGTAGAGATCAAACATGGAAAGAGTTGATCAACTCCAAAATCAATTTGATTTGTTCAAATCTTCAAAGGGACACATGCAAGTGAATTGAATTGACAGAGAAAAATGCATACTTTGGAAGAGTAGCAGCCTTCTCTCGCATCCGCTGTATGAAACGACCATTGTGAAAGCTCCTGCCTGACACATCTGAGTGGAACTTTTCTAAAGGGTACGAGAGTCGAGTATCTTTCCCATCCTTGAATAGAGCATAGCCATACACCCGCTGAGCATCAATATTCTCGATGCAATCTGCAGACACAAGTTAAGCAATGTTCATTTGAGAACAACACTAAAGCAATAGATGAGCATTGACCATCTGCACTATCATTGACAAATAACTAGACAGAGGACAGACCTTCAAGTCCCAATTCAATCAATTTAAGATAGCCTCCTGGTTGTAGTAATTCGCCAACGATTCTGTCAGGCTCTGTCAAGTCTCTTTCAATCACATGTACCCGACGTCCATCCTAATAACAAAGAATGCTATGTTTTATCAACAGGCTTTGACTAATACTTATAACTAAAAGTAAAGTTGCCAGGCTTGCAATTTTCCTTCAAACTCAATTTGTGACAATCGATTATGAGGGAGGGGACTGAAAGATTGCAATTTATAAGATGTGAAATCCATTACTCTGTCTAAAACTAGAATTATACTTTTATCTTAAAATAGAAAGGATACTTTCTAAAAAAACTTTTTCCTACCCAACGACCAGCGCTAAGCAAAAAAAACAAGTAATATTTTAAAACAGGCAGTCCTTGGATTGCTTTAATGCCTTGGAAGTTTGAGACAAATCAGTTGGCAAATAAATAATATCAACTTAAGTTGCACAGATGGCTCACTCGTGGAACAGGTCTTCAAGATTAGTAAGCCACCAATCAAAACCCACAAATTTATATTATTTACTTAAAATAAACAAAAAATTCAAAACCATCGAAGCCATCAGGAAATTTATTTTATACGAAAAGAATAATATGTTAGATGTAATTTATTCGGTATAACTTTGAATTGAACAACATAGCCCGTTAGTCAAGATCGCTAAGAAATAAATTATATTGTCCTAATCCGAAAACAGCTATTCCATTAGGAATCCAGCAGAGAACCTGATTTTGACACTGTCCAAGTCAAAACTACAAAACGCAGAAAGCGTACACCAATCGATTTTGTGATACCACAGAACATGATTTGTTTAATGGCCAAAACGATATTTATAAATTAATGGTCAGGCAATGAAACTTATCAACTTGTCTTGTTACTTTCTCATTTAATCTCCAAAATATGTCCTCAGAAAATAAAACCCAGTACCATTTCCTGCGATTCACCATTTACGGCAAAACTGACAACCACAGAACGAAAAATAAAGAATTTTCTGTAAAGTGTAAAAGCTGACGTAATAACCATACACCAGATCTGTAAAATCTTTTGAGAAATGAAAAACTATTTACCTAGAAGAATTTAAATCGGCCTTTTACCTTTCCGAGAGTGTGAGCGAGAGCCGCGCCGGCGACTCCAGCCCCGACGATGATAACGTCCACGTCGTCGCTACTGGATCTACATTCCTCGTTCGTGGTTGCGATGCTCTCCACGCATTCGCTTCCCGCTTCGGAAGAACCTCCACCGTCTCTCTTACGAATGAAATAATAAACCGAAACAAGGCCGAGCAAGCCAGCCAAGATCCACCCCAAAGCGATCTGATCCACCATATTTTCCGGAATGCAAACCACGTCGATCACGACCGCTGCAACAACGACAACGACAGCGGGAGTCTCTTCCTTTTCCCTCAGCCTCTCTCTCTTTCTCCCTTCTCCGTCTCTCTAGCTTCGCTGGATACGCCTTCCTCCAACGATTTCCTTTCGAACTTGGAAAGCAAATCACTGATGCACGTTTTTATAGGACCCATAGGTCCCGAAGACAAAGGTACCAGCTCAACTTGACCAATTCTTCCTAACTTACACCGCAATGCATATGCCCTTATCCTACGCCCACATGAAAGTAGTACAAATGTGCCATCCTCCTCCGTTAAAAACTCTAATTTCTATTTCATTTTTATTTATTTATTTCGTAATAATACACGTCTAAAATAAAATAATAATTGTTCCGTCACGCATACAGTCATGTCCATATTATATACATATCTAAAAAAAACATCAATCCGAAATAACATCGAACTTAATTTACCGTAAAATGATTAACAGAACTTGGACAGTATAAACGAAGCGACCGTGAATAAATAAATTAAATCGAGATTGTCCCGTAAATTTAATTAATACTAAGATGGTTGATTATTATTGGTTTGGTAAAGAACAATCCAAGTCAAGTCAAGCATCAACGTCAAAAACCACACACATTCAATTCAAAAAATCGTGTTTCACGACATTAGAATGTGTTTTGCCGAACCAAAACCAACCCATGAGGCGTCACACACATTGCCAATCACAAACTTACACGTCAATATATAATATTGGATCAATTTAAAATAGGATTCCAGCATTGAATCGGACCGAGCAGATTGAGGGATTGAATATTTGACGGCACTAGTTATATGGTTGCTCGGAATTTGAATTATAAGTTGGTGCGTCTGAATTATGCATTGAATAAACGTTTATGTGTTGAAAGTTTCAATAGGCGGGGATAAATTATAAAAACATGAGTTTGCGATGGAAAACCCGGATAAGAGGTCAAAAGCGTGGTAGTCAATGAACACCGCAATACAAAACTAATGCCAAAGTTTAAAAAGTCTGAATTAATTATATTTTCAAATAATTATAATTAAAGAATACTAACCGGGTTTGTTTTGAAAGTTTCTCAACCAACTCAGTCAATCCCAGTAATTTCCACGAAACTTTTTTATGAATATTATCTCTTGAATTTTTTTTTTTTTTTTTTTTTGCCTAACATTTTAAAGTTTAATACGTTAACTAAAGATATCTTTATCGTTAAAAGATTTGTTAAATGATGGATATTATTTATGAAAATTATCCATTTTGCTGCAAAAATTACTATTTTTGTAGTGGAAGAATGCAAGTATTCGTTGTTAAAAATTACCCTTTTTATTGCGAAACAAATATTTGTCTTTCGTTACGAAAAGAAAGTCTTTGAAATATAACTTATTTTTCATTGATGAAAGCAAGTATCTACTGCGGAAAATAGTGGAAATTACCTATTCTGTTGCGAAAATTACCCTTTCCTCAGCAGAAGACATATTTCCACTGCGAAAAATATTATTTTCGCAACAGATACTTGTCTTCCGTTGAGGGTAGAAATTATAATTGTTTCAGTAGATACTTATTTTTCGTCGCAGAAAGAAGGTTATTGTAATAAAACTTACTTTCAACAAGGGAAGACACATTTCTTTTGCGAAAAATATCATTTACGCAGCGTTGGTATCCTCCATTTAACAGATCTTCTAACAGGGAGGGTGTTAATTATTAACGTCTCAGTTAGATAAAGAAAAATAAAAATTAAATAAGTCAATTAAAAATTTTAAAATTAGAAAACAAAAAGACAAAACTACCCTCCAAAAAGACCTACCTTAAGCACTCACATGTCACTTGAAGGTAGGACTTTTCGGGAATACCTCAAAAAAAGACGCGTCATTTCGTCTTGAGTCATCAGATGGAAACAAGTAGGAAAGCGCAGCCAGGGCGTGATGGAGAAAACGCATAAATTCAGTTTTTACTGTTTTGGGGGGGAATCAAAACATAAAATATGATGGGAAATCAAGGCGTTGTGGACGCAGGAGAAGGACAGTGACTCGTCACTCGACCCGTACAATAATTTAGGTTATTTTTTTTGTCAATGCAAATGTAACTGGACAGTCCCTAAAAGGGAGGGGACCGAACACTGACTCTTTGTTTCTACTCATATTTTTAAGGCCGAATGATCAATCCATTTCCTGACCAGGCACTCCCGACCGGTCGGGTTCATGAACTTGGTTCATTAATTTAGTGTTCTTCCTTTCCTCTGGTCATTCACCAATGATAAAGATGTAGATTCTTGTGTTGTTTAATCACATTATTGTGGTCCCGTTGCTTCTAGAAGTCTCGCTCTCGCAGTTGATGATGGTTCTCAAACCCTGTTCTTTTGCCGTGTTGAAAGTATTTCGATTTATTTTTTAAAAAAAATATTTCAATAATTTGATCATGATTATTCAAATAATAGACGTTTTTATCTTGATTTGTCAATTCGACACACGAATATGATTGCTTGGCAAACGACAAAGAGCGGATCTCAACCACAAAAGTTGAGGTCGTCGAAGAGTAAAGATCGGTCGATTATGCCCACTGAAACATCGATGTCATTGATATATTATAGAAGATTTGTTTGGATTATAGCTTGAACATCTCAGAAGAAGGTGTGTAGGAAAGACACATTTTACAAAGGAAACAAGGGCATGTTCTTTTGAAAATTCATGGAGGGAACACATAAGAGTAGTTGGGAAATGAATTGAATATGTTGTAGATGACTAGATGTACTCCACCTAAGCTAAAGCTAATGGTTGCATGCACCATATAAAAATACAATAAAATGGTGCATGAGCTCCAACTTTGAGGAAACATACATGTATTGACTTTGTTTTTTAATTTTAAAATAGGGTAATTATCGTTGAAGTATAGGAGTTTTTGTAACTGACACTTTGAGGCGTTAGCAATTGATACTTTCATTGTTTAAGAGTTCGTTAAATGACAGATATTATCAACATAAATTACCATTTTTACTACAAAAGAAAGTTATTGGAATAAGATTTTCTTTCTATACGGAAAACAAATATCAGTCAGCAAAAAGAGTGAAAATTATCATTTTTGCTACAAAAAATACATTTTTCTGCAATATTGGTATCCATCATCATTGATAATTGCTAACAAAAGACTCTCATAGTTCATGATTAATATTAATAATTACCCTTTTACTTACCATACAAACCTTTACACACATTAATTATCATGTGAATTAGTGTAATTATAATAGATTGTTGTACAAGTGATGAACCAAGGGAGGTTTCATTTTGGATTTACACTACATATTTATATATATTATTATTATTTTCAAATAATATTATAGTGCATTCTTTAATTCTAGTAGCATAAACAAGGTAAAAGCGGCCCTTGGTTTGCTTGGGCCGTTTGGGTTTTGAAGGGCGTCTGGATCCAACGTTCATTACTTACTTGTCGTCATATTCAGTACAAGGCCTAGACTAGAAAAGCCGCCTTCTAGGTGAATGGTCATTATTATTGCTGTTTTGAAGACTTGTAACCAGAGGAGGGTGGACTGCAATTGATCAATCAGCGTGGTCCTTCCTCTACGTTTAATATAAAGTCATCTTAGCATTTTATAAAATGGTGACTATTTGTGGTCGAGATTCTTTCGGGTCATCTTCCTACCTTTAATAGGTTTGGCTGATCTAATCCAGGCCAGGGGTAACGGATGTTAAATTAAATGCCACCTCTATGGTTTGAATGTGCTTAGCGGGTGCGTAGGTGCTTCATTCACATTCGTCTGTCATCTCCTGTCTCTCACCGACTGCTTGCTTTAGCAAATTAATCTATTCGCCTTAACGCTGACAGGGCCGAGGGAGGGAATGCCCGTTTTCTAGTAAAAAACGGTCATTTCAAAGAACGGCTAATTCACAATCACCAAAGTGGGTCCCACTTATTGCCCCAGGTCTACAGGTGCATTGATACCATTGGTTCTTTCTTCGTAGAACCCGTAGCCACGTAGCATGCTGTGCGAATCCCTCCGTCTTCCTTTGTCCTCAAATACAAACTCTCTCTCTCTCTCTCTCTCTCTCTCTCTCTCTCCCCTTCTGCGGGTTTCAGCAAATGACGATTCCATCATTCGCGGATCGGAAGTATCGTCGCAGCCCCAGAAAGGCCCTTCTACCTGAGAAACACGATGACTATGAGTTTCTCCACGACCGCTTCGATGGCGCCTCGTTTTCCGGTGCCGTTTTCAACCTATCGACCACCATAGTGGGCGCCGGAATCATGGCTCTCCCTGCCGCAGTCAAACAGTTGGGCCTTATACCTGGCCTGGTGATGATCGTGTTGGTATCGATGTTGACGGAGTTCTCCATCGATATGATTCTTAAATTCTCTCGTGCTTCCAAATCCTCAACGTATTCTGGTGTCGTCCAAGACGCTTTTGGTGGAGTCGGGCGAACGCTCTTGCAGGTCTGCATTGTGGTCAATAACTTGGGAATGCTTGTGGTCTACATGATCATAATCGGTGAGGACCGTTTTCCATCCCATCTTTAATAATTTTCATGCTTCAATTTTGTAGTTGTAAATTACGGATTGAATGTAGTTTTTCGCTTCACCAATTTTTGGTTTCACTACTTCGGCGTAAGATTCTGGATCCTTCGTTTGAAAGCTCAGCAAGTTTGGCTGACTAGGCTTTAGAATTCCACGGTTGACTTCAAGTTTGGCTGACTAGGCTTTAGAATTTCACGGTTGACTTCAATGCTACCCCACATGAGAGTGTGATTAGTTGTCAATGGGGCCGCGTTCTGTCTGCATTATTATAAATCCAATTCAGTTTTCATAATTTATGGCCCAGATTATTCAGATTTAAGAAACCATATGAGCACTTGGATTTGGATTTATAGTAGACTATCTTGATGAAAATGTGAGCTACCTCGTGATGTAGGTGATGTGCTATCTGGAACGCGGTTGGAGGGGGTCCACCACTCTGGTGTAATAGAAGAATGGTTTGGTCAGCATTGGTGGACAACACGCTCTTCCTTACTTCTTGTCACCACTGTTCTAATATTTGCTCCTCTCATATCATTTAAACGCGTAGGTATGCCTCTATTTTCCAAACATATGACTTGCTCTAACTATATAGGTTTGGTTTTGGACATGGAGTTTATACATTAGAGTAATATACGTGGCTTTCCAGGGTATAAAGTTTTGGAAGTTTTGGCTTTTATTCTATTCTGTTTGCTTATTATGAATTGTAGACCCGTCCATTTTTGTTTGTGTATGGATTACATATCTTGTGCCAGTTTCTAAGAACAACCAAATATGAGTAACTATGTTTTTCTAGTGTTGTTTAGTTTCCTTGTTCATCTGCTAATGTTGCTTCGACAAATTAAACCTTTTGGCCATGTTTGTAATTAATATTTTTTTTTGCAAATCAGATAGCTGATAAGGAATAACTGTTGTACAGCTCCTTAAATAATGACGTTTGGTTATATTACAACTTCTTGTTTTCCCTGCTAACGAAGGCAATGACTACTGCTGCATATGCTTAATCTATCACTCATGAATTTCATGTTATTCATTCAATACTGTACTATTGTTTGGCAAAGTGTGTAAGTCAACATAATTTATGGTTTTTGCTTAACCACTTGAAGATATATTCATAGCTGATAACTTATTCATCCTCTCTTTGTATATACACCAGTTTAGCTCTTTAGCCAGACAATTGGATTAGATTATCAAGGAAAAATGGTTTATTATATCTTTTTCGACACTTGGTGTTGTTTTGTCAGATTCACTGAGATACACATCGGCACTGTCAGTTGGTTTGGCCATTGTATTTGTGGCAATTACAGCTGGAGTCTCAATCACTAAATTGTTGAATGGGAGCTTAGGAATGCCGCGACTTATGCCTGAACTTGTGGATCAAGCATCATTTTGGAAACTTTTCACCACAATTCCTGTTCTAGTCACGGCATATATTTGTCACCACAATGGTAAGCCGCAAACTGAGATTTACTTTATGTGATTTTATTCAAAGAGTGACAGTATTTAGGAATTATTGTATTTCACCTTGATTTACAATATTAAGTTCAGTTTCTCGCAGCAACTCAAATTTTTAGATATCCATGCATGATATGTTATTTGTCAAAATAACATAATACAATGATTATAGTAATATGTGCTTTATACTTTTGTTGGGAAGATGATGTTGAAATATACATAATGTCATTTAAAAAACTCTAGTACTTTATGTGCTAAATGTGAATGGATTAGATGTATTTTCTTATTGTCACAATTTATCTTGGCCTTAATAATATCCATCATTGAGCTAAAAATACATTTTCTTTATGTCCTTTTCAAACAAATCCAAGTCAATTACCAAAAATGGACCATGGTTACGCTAGCACTTGTTAGCAGCCCAATAAAGTACGAATTAGAGTTATGGATGAAAGGAGGTTATATATTATTTAGTAATAATATTTCTGACTTAAAGCTTAACTTTTTGGTGTATTTGATTTTGAATTCGCAGTTCACCCCATTGAAAATGAACTAAATGATCCCACAAAAATGAAATCCATAGTTCACACGTCAATCACATTATGTGCGGCTGTTTACATTGCAACTAGCTTCTTTGGAGCGCTCCTCTTTGGGGATCAAACGCTGGATGATATACTTGCCAATTTTGATGGTGATCTTGGCGTGGCACATAGCATATTACTGAATGATGTTGTTAGGGTCAGCTATGGCATCCACTTGATGCTTGTCTTTCCAATTGTATTTTATTCTCTTCGGCTCAACCTTGATGGTCTTCTTTTTCCCTATGCTATTCCCCTTGCTTTTGACAACCAAAGATTTTATTCAGTTACAGCAGCTCTTATGGCCTTTATCTTTGTGGCGGCCAATTTCGTAGGCAGCATCTGGGATGCTTTTCAGTTCACTGGTGCCACAGCTGCTATATCTGTCGCTTTCATCTTCCCAGCTGCTATAGTACTTAGGTAAAGAACTATCATTGATGACTGCGTTGAACATCCTTGTGTCACAACTTCGTTTAAGAAACTACACGTTTAGTTGTATGCATAAATCCTTTCTTGACTTGAGGAGAAAACTCTTGGTTAAAATTCTAGGTTTTCAAATTTCTCTAGATAAGAACTGCCAATTCTAGTTATGGCAAACCCAAATCTTGGCTACTAGAGTTGAATAAACACCAAAGGGAAAAAGGGGGCTTAATGTGATTATGATATGATCACTTGTTTGTTTATTGTTATGTTTTTATAAGTTATTCTGTAGAGCGAATGCCCATGTTATGGTGATCTTATTGGATATCACACTTACAGTAGTAATTAGGCAACCCATTGACTAGAGAAAAAAAAAAGGTTCATAACATCTTTCGCTGTTTTTTAATAATATTTAAAATCTAAAATCTAAAATATTTTCTATTTCTCTGGATGTAGGGATAGCCATGGAATTGCAACAAAGAAAGATTCAATCGTATCATGGGCTATGCTTATATTAGCTGTTTCATCTAGCATCGCCGCCATCTCTTCTGACCTTTACAACACATTCAGTGGGGAGGAAAGATATGAAAGATGACATTAGGAGGAAGACGGGTTTATCATTTATTTTTATCAGATTTGCTTTTCCACTACTGAATGAGGCTCCTCGCCTATTTCTGGCTGCGGTAGTTGGCTTGGAATTTAGAAATTTATGAAGAAGCCTTTAAGGGCGCATTTTGGTCATGAAGGTGTAGTCAGCAGGACCATGACAATGCATTTTATAGAGGACACAGGTCATATACGTATACTCAGTGGCTTGCCAGGTAATTTTCTAGACTTGTTGCAAGTAATAGTAAGTGTAATTTTCAATTTTCAAGTAAAGGTATGGTCTATGGAATTTTCAGCATCCTCTAAATATGAACTAATATAGAAAAATAGAAAACATAGATTCCAAGTTTTGATTTTATGTTGTGGTCCTTTGATGGTAAGTGCAATTCAGGAACGTTTTAGACAACAAACTAAATTGCATTAGACTTCCATTGGATGCATCTGTAATTAGTGCCATCAAAATTGGGTATCTAAATCTCTAAAAAATGGCCATTTTTTAGACTGCAAAGGCCAAAGTGTGGGTTGCTGAGGGTCCATCTTGCTTTCTCATTAAAATTTTTGAGGGAGAAGGGTTTGGTCCAGTTACCCGTTGCTCAATAATTGAGCACCTAGAATCTTGTTCAGTACAATGTTGGTTGTGGTCGAATCGTTTAGAGTGGTCTCATCATTGTTCGTGTAAATTGCTTCAAATTTTCTGCGACCTTGCTTTTATCCTTTTGCGATTTGATTGCTTCTTCATCACCCATGTTCGTGTCTTTTCTTTTGTCTGCAAGTGCCCATTGTCTCTCTCCCCCTTTTCTTTTTATTTTATTTTATTTTTTTGAATTTTTGTTTGATTTGAACAGAAATAATTAATTGAACGTCCCCGATCTCAGAAATTGTTTCCCACGACAAAATAATAAAAAAAAAGACTTTTTCAGAAAGCTGTGATAAAATAATACCTTTTGCCGTTTGGTGAGTTGTTTTTATATTCAAATTCCATTCTCTTTAAAAGTTGTAAAATATTGGAAAATTAACAAAATAACCACCGAATTATGGGATCAAAGACAAGTGAACCACTACATAATTTTCTTTAATAAATAAAACACTTCATCTATGAAAAATTAATGACGTAAACATTGCTGTTAACTTAAAGGAAATGATTTGGTTATATTGTTTCAGATAACTCACAATGAAAAATAGTTAATATTTATAAAAAATTATTATAAGAATTTACGATTTTATAGACTTTTATTTGAAAAAAGTTAATTCCATGGTCCATGGACAATGAATTTGAAAAAAAAACTTTTATTTTTATGATTGATAAATTTTGTAAAAGAATATATAACGTTTTAGATGTCAGTGGAAGAATCACAATTTTGTCTCTGTTTTTCCACAAAAAATACAATAAATTTGTTTCTTATTTGTAGAGAACAATTATGTTTTCTCTGCAAAAAAAAGTAATTATTTTTTAATATTGTTTTAATGACTTACTTGCTAGAAAGATAACATTTCATAGCAGAAAGACAACGATTTTTAAACAAAAAAACGTTATCGCGATGTTTAATATGCTATTTTTTAGTAGTTGAGTGTTATATATATATATATTCTAATTTTTAAAAAATAAAAAAAGGTGTATGAACTGGCTTTTCATTTTCCCATTGTTTCTAAAATAAATTAGTAGTATTTTCAAAGTTTTAGTAAAATAAATAATGATAATTTATATTAAAAAATAAAATCAATGAGTACTAGAGACAACAATTCGTGGGCAACGTGCGATTGGCAAGAAATGATGCATTGGCGACTTGAACTATTATTGAGTTATTAGGTAACACGCTCTCTATTTATTTATTGTGTCTTTGTTGTCACTTTGTCAACTCATCAACGAGTACCCAACCTTAAATCAATTTATTTATTTATTTTTAATTGCTTCCCTCTACCACCAATTTTTAATTACCATAATTAAATTATCCCACGAAAACACACTCAAACCAACATAAATCTAATCAAAGATTAGCGATGATTGCGGGCTAATCTAATCAACACGTGTCTTCATTAATGCCCTGTGTATTCAATTGTTGCCATCAAACGGCTTGTAATGCTTCAACTTATTCATGATCGACGGCCGACGTGCAACCCCCAGGCTCCAAGGAATCTTCTAATCAGATGCCGCAAGTGCTATATATATATTTTTATTTAAAATTAATATTTATATCTTCATCTAGAACATTAAAGACAGATTATTATTATAATTATGATTCTTTTTTTATCATATAAATACACTCAAACGACGTCACTTGTATTTAGTTTTATATTCAATATTTTTAATTAAATAAAAATTATAATAATTGACGGAGAACCTTGGAACTCCGGTTTTGAACCTCAGATCAACGGTGGAAATTTTTAGTGGTTTTGTGGGGCCAGATGGGGGCCCATAATAGGTTAAAAGCTGTCCACTGCGTTGACAGCTGCTTTTCCCAAACTGTCCTCGGTCCGACTGCCTCTCTCCTCCCGACTAAATTGTCGGTGCATCATTCTGGAGGGCAGGCTAATTTCGACCATTCCCATCCTATCTTTTATTATATTGTAATAATCACAACTTTATAGGTCTACTTGCGTATATGCCGCGCGTGTGATTACATGCCAGCTAACTTTACCTTTTCACAGCTAATTATAGACAAAAAAAATGATTAATTAACAAAATAAACTGCTTTAATTAGACTTCCATTCCATTTGTTAAAATGCTATTAAAAAATATTAAATAATTTACGTGGATAATCAGTTAATTAGAGAAAATCTTTAGATTGGGTAATCAGTTAATGCATCATTAAATTGGCTAATGAAAGAGTGAACACAGGCGCCTAGGGGGAGCTGGAAGCGCGGTAAAATAGTTAAACCGATAGGGTGAAGGGTAAGCAGAATGGCAATTTTACAGTGGAGGGTGGAAGGCGGACTTGGTCGTCGTCTCCTACGAAGGCGACGGGTATGGATTTTTCACGTTTGCTTTTCGTTTCCACCATGTCCAGAAAAACTGTTATTATTAATTAAATAAAAAATAGTTATTTCAAGTGGAAACTATGATGTTTTTCACGTTTACTTTGATTTTCTCTTTCTTTTACTGGAAGCGAGTAAAATTCTGGGGCTGGTTTTTGTAGAATTCCGGAAGGAGAAAGTCAAGTAGTTTTGCAAATCAAGTCTGGGAATCTTCTGTTTTGGGGTAAAGTTGAAGCAGAGTATGTATGTTATCACCCTCTGAATTACTGCAGAAAAGAAGGAAATTTTAAAGCTCTTGAATTGACAGTTCTATGGAAACGTGAATGGTTTAATTTTTTGAAAATTAAATCAAAGACGTGTTGAGCTGTTCTCATATTCTCTCTCTCTCTCCCTCTCTCTTCCAGTCTCCTTCTTATTGCGTTGGAGGTCATTTCTGAAAGCTGTAATCAAATGCAAGCTGTTTCGAACTTGTTCTGCGAAGCCACGGCTGGCTGCTCGTCTTCTTCCCCCCTATTATACATTCCTCATTTGATCGTATCTTCGAACGTCGCCGAGATTTAGTGACCCTTGTCTCCCATCTGCATCTGTCTCATCGCTGGTCTATTTTCCTTCTCTGTTTTCATATTTTAATCTTCATATGCGCACTGTTTCTGACAATGAGATCAAAGTTGTAGCTTTTCGCCCTTTTTCTTTCGTATCAGTTCTGGGTTTCCACTTCGAGCTGTTGAATTTGAGGTTGAAGACCAAGGGAGGGACTTGTTATTGCAATCTGTGAATCTGGTTTTGGGCATTTGACATCAGATTTCTAGAATGGCGCCCTCGTTCGATTGGTGGACGAAAGAGAGCCACAGAGGAACCCCCGTCGTTGTTAAGATGGAGAATCCCAACTGGTCCATGGTCGAACTCGAAGGTCCATCAGAAGATTATTTTCTCATTGCAGAATCGCCGGCCGGAGTACGAGAAAAAGGCCGAGGTAAAAACGCTAAACAGCTCACTTGGGTTCTTCTCCTCAAAGCCCACAAAGCCGCCGGCTGTTTAACCTCCATTGGCTCTGCATTTGTCGGACTCACCGCCGCAGTTAAACGGCGTGTCGCTTCGGGTAGAACTGACGCCGATGCCGACAACGACAACGACAACGATATTGATTGTAGCAGGGAGAAAGAGAACCCTACATTGAAAACCAGGTTTTATTCTTGTATCAAAGTTTTTCTTCTTCTCTCGGTGCTTCTTCTGGGTTTTGAGGTTGCTGCCTACTTCAAAGGTTGGCATTTTAGCACTCCCCATCTTCAATTGAGCTATTTGTGGGCAACTCCTTTTGGGGTAAAAGGAACTTTCGACTGGATTTATTCTCAATGGGTCTTAATTCGGGTGGATTATCTTGCTCCTCCTCTCCAATTCTTAGCCAATGCTTGCATTATCCTTTTCCTCATTCAGAGTTTAGACAGGCTAATTTTGTGTATGGGTTGTTTCTGGATTCGATTCAAGAAGATAAAACCAGTTCCGAAAGAAGCCCCCATCGACGACATTGAATCCGGCGAGAAGGGCTATTTTCCAATGGTTCTTGTTCAGATCCCCATGTGCAACGAAAAGGAGGTAAATTGGTGAATATTAGAAACCTCTCGGTTTTAATTCATTTTCTGCAAATTACAGTGATAATTTTTGAAGTCTGCGTGTATCAGGTTTATCAGCAATCAATTGCTGCAGTTTGTAATTTAGACTGGCCAAAATCAAAGCTACTCATTCAGGTTCTCGACGATTCAGATGACCCAATGACCCAAGTGCTGATCAAAGAAGAGGTCCAAAAATGGCAGCAAGAAGGGGCCAGCATTGTGTATAGGCATAGGGTAATTAGAGATGGGTACAAGGCTGGTAATCTCAAGTCTGCAATGAACTGTAGCTACGTTAAAGATTATGAATTCGTTGCCATTTTCGATGCTGATTTTCAGCCAACCCCTGATTTCCTTATAAGAACAGTCCCTCATTTCCAGGTACTTGCTTGTTCTTCTATCCTGAACTGGCCCATTTTATGTTTTTAACTGGAGAATTACTAAATTGAACTGTTCTTGCGTTGCTTTAGGATAACGAAGAACTGGGCCTGGTTCAAGCAAGGTGGTCTTTTGTGAACAAGGATGAGAATTTGCTTACAAGGCTGCAGAATATCAATTTAGCATTCCACTTTGAGGTGGAGCAGCAAGTTAATGGCGTTTTCCTTAATTTCTTCGGGTTCAATGGGACAGCGGGAGTATGGAGGATTAAGGCCTTGGAAGATTCTGGTGGGTGGTTGGAGAGAACCACGGTTGAGGACATGGATATTGCTGTTCGAGCTCATCTTCATGGATGGAAATTCATCTTCCTCAACGATGTAGAGGTACATCCTGATCTCTCTGCACCTAATGAAGAGTTTTTTTTAATCAATGTTGATTGTTTTTAACTTATTATCTTCTCTGTTATGTTCAGTGCCAGTGTGAATTGCCGGAATCTTATGAAGCTTATCGGAAACAACAGCATCGATGGCATTCCGGGCCAATGCAATTGTTTCGCCTTTGTTTGCCTGCTATAATTCGATCCAAGGTAAATACATATATGCAAATATCTACCTATTAATAATTCTTCCTTCTTGTGCTCATTTTATCGACTGATTTCTTTCGTTTTTCCTATTGAATCGATGCAGATAAGCTTGTGGAAGAAATTCAATATGATCTTTCTATTCTTTCTTCTGAGGAAGCTAATTCTACCTTTCTATTCGTTCACTCTCTTCTGCATAATTCTTCCAATGACCATGTTTGTTCCTGAGGCTGAGCTACCAGCTTGGGTTGTCTGCTACATTCCTGCGACAATGTCATTTCTTAACATTCTCCCTGCGCCAAAGTCCTTCCCCTTTATCGTCCCTTATCTTCTCTTTGAGAACACCATGTCTGTAACTAAGTTCAATGCGATGATCTCTGGTTTGTTTCAGCTGGGCAGTGCTTATGAGTGGGTAGTTACTAAGAAATCCGGTAGATCGTCCGAGGGTGATCTCGTTGCCTTGATTGAAAAAGAATCGACTCATCAAAGAGGGTCATCAGCTCCTAATCTGGATGAATTGAAGGAAGAGATTCAAAAGCAGGAGCAGAAAGCTTTGCTGAAGAAGAAGATGAAACACAATAGAATATACAGGAAGGAGCTGGCTTTAGCTTTTCTACTTCTAACAGCGTCCGCCCGAAGCCTCCTCTCGGCTCAGGGTATCCATTTTTACTTCTTGTTGTTTCAGGGGATCTCTTTTCTTCTGGTGGGTTTGGATCTGATCGGAGAGCAGGTGGAGTGATCGGAAAAAGATTAAATTTCTGTAGGAAGGAAGTTAGGAAATTGGCGGAGACCATGAAAAGAGCAGATGGAGACTCGCTCTTCTTGAAATTTAAAACTGGATTTTCACCTTATACGGCAGGTAGATTCAGGTGTATAACGACAGAAAATGAAAGAAGATTCTGATGCAATGGAGAAGAGAAAGAGAGCTACAGACAATGAGAATCTGTTCAGTTCGCGTAAGGTTGTCATATCATCATCGTTGTTTCATCTGTTGTTTATCTTGATTCGTTTGGTTTTTTTTGGGTCCATTCTTTTGTGAGAAAAATTTGTTGATATTAGGCAACCATTTGAGCAAAGCTTTGAACTTGTTCATCGTCATTAGCTTGTGTATGGAATAAACAGACTCATCTGGGTACAGATCCAACCGGACACCACGATTGACGGTGTCTTTTACAGACCGGTTTTTAAGCATCGGGAATGGAAACATTATCCAAAACTTAACAGTAGAGGGAGGAGGGAGGAGTTGTACTGTTTTTGTGCTTATCACGAGGAACACGGCGGTGTGTTTTCTCTCTCTAGATCTCTCTCTGTAAATTTATGTTAGGACAGCTGGACCACACTCTTGAACTTGGTTTTTCTGGTGAAGATAATAATAATAGAACCCATTTTTCTTGTGCTGGACAGAAGCAGCACATTGAAGGAATCAAGGGGCTACCCTTATCTAAAACTACAACAGAACAGACACTGCACATGCTTACCATTTAATTGTTGTATACTCCAATCGCTAACTCATAACTGACCACTTTTCATTGCATCATTAAAAGAAAACTGTGCTTATATATTAGTTAGGACAGATCCCTTCTTAGCACCTAAACGTTATTTTCTGGGAATATGGGTGAGACAAGAATCTGTGACGTGCCTTGCACGTGGGATATGTCTGTGTGGGTCCTTGTTTGTGTTGGGCTAGCTGGTCTGATCATCACACAGTCAGCTTGAGGTGGTAGGAGGGCCGTCGCCTTAAATTCCCAGCTCAACTATCCATTCCTCAAATCTTTTCCCTTCCGACTCTTATCCATTATTACAGACAACGTAGAGAGAGAGAGAGAGAGAGGTGACAAATGCCCCAGTAAAAAGTTGATATTAATCCAACGTTGTTTGGTTTACAGCTTCGACGCCAATGATATTCGTTCAACCTCTGGAACTAAGGCCCATTGATGGGTCTTTTAAGAATCATGTACCAATCACTGAAAAGGGTTTCATTTGTTGTTGATTTGCACCTGTAAAAGAAGAAAAATGATGTAATGTAATGATGAATGTTGACTAATTCATAATCCCCGAGAGGGTTTGAAGGAGCAAAATGATGACGTTGTTATCTTTTTGACCCTATTTTTACTTCTTTACCGCTGTCTTTTATGGTCATTGCCAGGTTTCTCTTTAAGTACGTGCTTCCTTTTTCTTCACTTTTCTTTTCCTCCCATCCAATCAACCTCTTCATCTTCCCTATACACCCATCACCATGGGAGATTACTTAGTTTAAGAATAATCTACAATTACTTCACGTCATGAACTTATGGAAGTGAAAATAGGAGAATGAGGAGGTGAATCGCCGGAAGAAGATGGAGTTTCAAAAAGGACGAAGCTGGGGGGAAACAGAGGAGAAAGAGAGCTGGAGTTCAAGGTTTGCTTCGAAGAGGAAGCTATGAGCGACAATGGCAGCGCCGTCTGTGTAATGGAATTCATGTATGACTCAAGTGACGAGCAAACATGAATTGATTGTCCACCCTTGTAAACTAATAAAGAGCGAAGACATCAAAGATAAGATGTAGGATTTGAAATAATGACAATTTGCATGCTCAAGAAGCATAAGCGTATGGCCAAGGGTGGACAAAGCATTAAACTTTATTTGTTTTGCCATTATTGAGGACCATTAATATAGCGTTGTACTTGTAAAGTTGGGGACACAAGCAATAATTTAAGGGCCACTTCTTCTGTATTGGAAGAATCAATCATTTTCATATTCTCTAGTGCTCATTGCCTTGGATCATCATATCAAAATCAGCCAATATCAAAAGCCTTAACATTCCTCCACTTTCTTTCTTGAACTAAACCCACAAAATTTTGACCCATTTTTTACGCACCCATGCAAGATTTTGCCAGTCTTTCGGAGAATAAATGGGTTCTTTTTAGGTGTCATTCCAGGCTGCAAAAACAGGCAACTGAGACATGGAAATAACAGGAGACCTCAGCTGTGCTGTGGGCAGCCATGCCAGTGGAGGCTTTGCAAACAGCATTGGGGTGGTTTTATCTGCGTTGGTGCCCCTTGAGCAGCTCAAACTGGTAGGCATTGGCGCAGGGATAGGAAATAGCGGCCCCAACATTGTTGATTGGCCAATCCCGGGATCAGTCAAACTGACAGTTTCAACGACCGTTGGCTCATCCGCCGAGTTTATCATGTTATGGATTTCACCACTTTCTTCCACTTGTGGTTTGTGATCTATGATTCGGGTTGGTTCACTTGTTTTGTTTCGTCGAGCAAATTCGCCGGCAAGTAGAGTACTACTAGCCATGATTTTTTCGACATCATATCGTGAAATGTCAAAGTTGGTAACAGCATTTACGCCTCGGAACTTTATCGCCGCAATGTCGTAAGCTTCGGCAGCTTCCTCCTGGGTGCCTGCAAGATTGAAAATTTATCAGACATTTAGAAATACCCATTAGAAAATTTGCAGTAAAGAAAGCATTAATGTACAACAGAAGTAGTTTAAGTCTCTACTCACTAAATGTTCCAAGATAAAGATCTTTGTTTCCAGCAACACGGCCAATCCGAGCTTGCCATCTTCCATGCTGGTGATGCCTGGAAAAATCTCAAACAAAAACGAGCTCTGATTGACATGAACTACGTAAAAATTTGAGTGCATCTCAAAGTGTAAGAACC
This sequence comes from Begonia loranthoides, assembly GCA_022433065.1. NCBI lineage: Eukaryota > Viridiplantae > Streptophyta > Magnoliopsida > Cucurbitales > Begoniaceae > Begonia > Begonia loranthoides. The sequence goes on along the minus strand of CM039479.1, from coordinate 27,993,035 downwards.
TCGTTACTCCTCTGTACATTGAAGCTCCCCTAGAAAATCCACTACTCTTCCTGCAAATCTCAAAGAAATAAATAAAAATAGATTCACTGAATTTCAATCAGGAAATGAGGATGTACCTTCTCAGGTGAGCTACGTATTCCTGGCGGCTCATGTTCTTCATTTCTTCTAGTTCAGTATGATAATGCTCCAGCTGCCACAAGATTGAAAAACACTCAGAGATTGCAGAAAAATGCAAAGCACGATTGATTTGATGAAACACTACCGGAAAGTTTATGTGCGTTGATGGTCCCCAGTACTTGAGAGCCGCAAGATCGTAAGCTCTTGCAGCTTTCTCTTCCATATCGTAGCCGCCTGAGAACGGAGTAAGATTTAGCTTTGACAAATCATAAATTTGTCCCACAAAAGATTCGTGATAGCTTACCCAGATAAACTGAGATTCCATCATTTTCAGTAGATTAGGACGAACAAGCCCAAAAAGAAGACAGATCGAAAAAAGTTAGAAGAAGTACTAAAAGGGAGTTTAAAAAGAAACAGAGCTAACGAGTCTGGTTTTCTTCGAAAATAACCTTGTCTTCCCTTTCTGGTTTGTCCTTCCTTCTTGCAACTGTTGTCCCATAAATGAGCTTCATACCTTCCGGTCCACCTATGTCTGACACAGAAGAAATATCAGGAGTAGGTGAATGGAGCTGAAGAGAAACAGAGGAAGATGAAGATGAACAAACCAACAAGCAAACCTCGTAACGCCTCTGTACTGCGACGTTCTTTGTCCAAAAGTATCAATGGACTTCCTATGAACAGGCTGCTTCTGACCCATCTTCGTAGAACCTCTTTTCTTCGTTTCAATGTCTGCACAATCTACATCAGCAGGTGAGATCTGGGCAGGAGCAGTAACGCAGCTAGACTGTGAGCCCGGGCTCATAGACAGACTAAGCGACTGCAAATTTCCGCAGCTCATCGGACCGACAGACCCAGAAGAAGCTCCGACTTCAATAATCCCGGTGCTCAAATGCTGCTCCAGAGGTTGATTTCCGGAGTATTGACAGGCCACCCAGATGGAAATATTGAGCTTCGATTCCTCCTCCGATGACGGATTGGAGAGCCCGTGGCAGGGGATTCCTGAAATGTACGGATGAGAATGAACTGGAATGTGGCTCTCTTGTTGCCCGTATGGCTGTTGAAGCAGATCGAAAGAAACTTCCCTCTCTGTTTCAGATTGGCAGTTCTGATTATAAAAGCTTTCTTCTCTTCCATGGCTTCTGTAGTCGTGTGCAAGTGTTCCTAAGCTTGCACCGCCGAAAAAATCCTCCAGCTTTGGCGAGGAATTCAGAACCATTCCTTTAAATACGGAAAAAATATAATTTCTCAAAAACAGGCGCAGTTATCTTTTTCAAGTTGCAGATAATGAAGAAGCTAACCTTCGGGCTGTGATCTGGTAAGAGCTTCCATGACCGAAAGAGACCCGTCTAGCTTGAGAGGCAATGGAGCGTGGAAACCGCCATTTCCACCAATCTCGTAGCCGAATGTGGAGCTGTTGAAATGAGGGTAAGAGTAGAAGCTAGCTGGAAAAGCATTGGTGACGGACGCCGAAGTGTTCTCGTCCATTTTCTTATGTGGTGACAGAGAAAAACCCAACCAGCTATTCTTATTATTGTTGCCACCATTTTTTACATCATCAATGGGCTTCATCTTCTTCTTCTTCTTCGTCCTACTTCGACAGATTCTAATGGGTCAACAGTATTTCAGGTTATGCTCAATCATTGAGAGAAAATAAACTAATCATATCAATATATCTCCACTCCATCTTACCAATATACTTTTCTTTCTTCCCTCCCTTCTCTCTCTATATAGTCTCTCTTTCTCTTTCTACTCCGAAAGAATACAAAATTTGGGTCTCTTTAAACTATACAAAAAGAGTGATTTTGGAGCCAGCAAATACGCATTGCCGGGAACAACCCCAGCATTTCGTAGGGATCTGTGCGAAGAAGAAAGACCTTAATTTTGCATTCCTTTCAACCCACCACTTCTTTTTTGCCTTCTTATTCTCTTATTACCCTCCAAGCCAAACCAAATTTATATTACCTTACCACCATTTTATATACTCTCCTCAATACCCAGAAAACAAATCCTCAGTACATTTGCTCTCTGTATCTCAATCTCTCTCTACAGTTACTGTATGAGAATACAAAGACAGAAGAGGGTGTGGAGAGCCAAAGCAGGTTTTCTTTATTCATACAGCCATTCATAGATTAGTCGAATAGGACACCTGCCAATCCAGTCTTTTTCAAACAGTACATCCTTCTGTGTCTCTCCAAAAACACAATCGATCTTAATGGAAGGAACACTGAATTATCCGGTAAATCAAGTATTTGTACTTCGTATAGAGCATTTCATTTAGAGAATCTTGTATTAATCAAACTGCGGGAGCAGGTTTTTGTTTTGGAAGACATCTTGATCATCATTCTAGACATTTTATGTTAATTTCTCAGAAACGAAAAAAAATGATTTTTTTTCCGTCATGGGTTTTCTCTGTAACACGATCTAATTCTCGGTTCTGTATAAATCTCAATACTTTCCAAGTTATCAAATTCGGTGTGACAGTCCTCTGTGATTGTGACCATAAAATGATCACAGCCCATTTGACGGGGATAAAGTGGGTTATGTCGGGGAGTCTACGAATGAATCTGCAAAGACGATGTAAAAGATTGAAAGAAATGACAACATTGGCGAAAGGAAATAGTTCCTTTGAATATATGGGTGTTACCGTATTGCTCTGAACAGGCCTCTATTTGTTGTTTTTATGGAGACGAAATGACTGAACCAGATGGGGCCAAGAGACAACCTGCTGACAGTAAACCATTCGCGGAAAACACACAGAAGCTTATACCCAGAAATCAAATGGAGGATTTGACGCCAAAGGAAGGAGTTTTGACAACTATGTTTTTTACTACTGAGGAAGTACTGACAATGGATAAGTGAGGGGGTGAGTCAGAGAGTTGAAGAAAATGCTTAACTTTTTACTGCATTTGTATTAATCTTTTCTAAGTTTTGATGAAACTGATGACTGGGTTTTGACTGAAATTCTCAGTTCTTCAGTTTCCTACCATTTTTCTGAAATTAGTTTTTGGTTAATTTACAACCAGGAATGCGTTTGCCTGCCTCCAAACATTTTCAAATGAAGAGATATGAAGTGCTTTTGGTGACCTGTAGTTTCCATTTTCTTGCTGTGGATCCCCACCCTTCATTTCCTTGGTCAAAACAACTTTATCTTTTTCAGTCTCTTTAAAAAGAAAAAAAACAAAAACTTTTAAAAGAATTTCTCCTGCGAGTGACACTGAATAATGGCTCTTTTTCGAGACGGGATACAGCATGGAAATATGCACGAAAGTTTCGATTTTTAATGGAGGCAGATTTTCAAATGCAAATGATTATGGTTTGAACATTTAAAAAAAAAAACATCCGGTGAGAGAGAGAGAGAGAGGAACTGGGTTGCTGCTACTGGAGGTGTAAGATTTATCTGACTTAAATGGGGGAAGAAGTTATAAGAATCACGTGAGAACGCAAAATCCAGAGAAAGATTACGGCGAAATAAGAGAGAGGCCATGGCAGGCAGGCCAATAGAGAGAGAGAGAGAGAGAGAGAGAGAGAGTGGATTATCTGACACTGCACGATGGCTACTTAACTCAGGAAGGACAACGACGCTCTCTCTTTCTTCATTAAGGTTGTCTTACGTGAAAGGGTTTCGCTTTTAATTCTATTTTGCACCCAGAACCTGTCTCAGACGCACAGGTTCTGCCTGGAATGTCAAGTCAAAATCCAACCTCATCAGTCATGTCTCAATCGCCATAGATTCTCCCTCCTCCGTCTTCTTCTTTATTATGGTAAAATGCTAAGACTGAAATATAGTCCACTGTCCACCTTAGACATTGAATTATCCTTAAAAGTTCAGCCATAATTGGCTTGCTTAATCATAGTTATAAATCCTGTCGCAATAAAAATGAAAACCTTTAAGAACATAGCCCACGTCCACATCCTACGAAGAAACCATTTCCATCCCCTCCAAAGGGTTCCAAAACAGTGAAAGGCCATTGAAGCAGTCTCTACTCTCTGGTGTTAGAACAATTCAGAGCAGAAGTGCTGAGGGGGAGGACCTATCACTTCCTTTCCAAATATCAATCAATATCTGCCATTTTCGCCAGTTTCGCAGATAGAATAACATTTCATCTCCCTTCCTAAATTTTACCCCTCTGCAATTATTTCCCTCTATCAATTATTTCCCAACATTTTTCCAAAGATGATTTTTCTTAAATGTCACGCGTGAAATAAAAGAAAACTTTCGATTGGTCAATCGGGGGACCACTAAAATATGAAGTTTTGCAGAAAATATGAGGACAGATAATTTTGCATAATCATGCTAACTGGTCAACTCTTACTTAAACCAAATAAAATTTTAATGATTTCGTCGAATGAGGCTGCTAATCGATGGGACAGCTTAGGCAACAGAGCCAGATCCACTCTCCACCGGCGGAAAAAGGTTGCAGCGACGACGGCCTCTCTTTGGTCTTCCCTATTATATCACCTACGGACGTCTGTTCTAATCACTCTCCAATAAAAATCACAAAATTGAAACTGGGTAGACTAAGCTATTTTGCATCATCCTCTTGTAAAAGATTATCAAGCTAGAATGCAACAGATTAAAGTTTATGCGTAAATCACTACTATTTCAAACAATGAGCAATTTGAAAGAAAACTGAAATGATCATCGGAGAAAATTATCAACTGCGGAGATGGTTTCCAATATGAGAATTTCTTTTCCATACTAACTCATAAATGATAATATGATTAGTCAGTCACATTTGACAGGTGAAACAGAGATATATTTCCAAGGAGTGTGGATTGAGAAAACGGAAAAGTGAGTAACATATATTACAGAGATGTTAGAACTGTACCAATGAATCACTTCACAAGAGATGATACAGAGAAAGAAAACATGTTTATGGTACAGACTACAGAGACGACCACCTAAGAGAATCCAAAAGAAAGTTAAAAGGAAATGTTTCATCTAATCAGAGATTCAGCACCATACATCAGCGAAGAATATACTAACCCGTTCATATCTCTGAAAAATGAGCAGCCTACTAGAATTATAAACCAGAGGTAGAGGCAAAGGCTCAGCCAATTCCTACTGGAATGTGCTCTGCCCTTCCGCATTAGATGGCATCATATCAGGCCGTGCATTCCCAGTTCCATGAAATTCCTGATTTTGCTTCAAAGGGCTTCTTGCTTCAACAATTCCATTGCCTGAAAGACTAACTCCACTATTTATGTACGTGGGAAAAATTGGACTGCAACCAAAATGTAACGGCCATGACCTTGTTTCGACAAAGGGAGCATACCAAGTGCCCCTGGGAGGAGAAATCTCATAACCAACTCCACAATATGCTCCCACTGGATACCAACCTCCATAGACTCCCGATCCATAAAAATTACTACCATATGCAGCATAACCCGGAAGTGGTTGATAACTAGACAGAATTCCATGGCCAGGGGAAGGAGGAGGATGATTTCTCCTATGGTGATTATGTACATACCCTCTCCCTCCACCGATTCTTGCATTATAATTCTCATCAGTGAAATTATTCCCCTCTTTTGGCACAGCTCTCTTCACTTCCACTAGCCTACCATTCAAGTCGTGAAAGTTATTCTGCACAACAGTCTCAACAGATTCCTCTAAGTCAAAGGTTATGAACCCAAATCCCCTAGGACGCTTGGTTGAAATGTCATGCATGACTACTACATCTGTTATCCTACCAAACTTCTCAAAGTAACTTTTGAACTCTTTCTCTGTTAGATTAGCTGATAGGCCACCCACAAAAATCTTTTTCGTTTTATACTGATGATTGTAGGATTCATTCTTACAACTGTTACTTAATCCTCTATTCTGTTGTGGGTATGGTACTTGTTCACTTCTGGGTACTGCTCTTTTAACCTCAACCTATAGTAGGAAAATTAAACACGACGTAAAATAACCAATAAATTACTCAGACAACAGAGACGGATAAGATTTATGGTTGAACAAGAAACATCAGAAAACGACAATACCCCAACTCATAAACAACAAAGTTGCTCAATTAAAAAGTATATGAAGCACTATAGAAGATTTTGCGACTCAGAACAGAGTCAAATTCAAACCAGATTCGCTTTGATCCAGAGTTGATATGAACGAAGTCTATGCCCCAAGACAGACGAGAAACGCAACTTAGTAAGACATAGCCGTAACCAATAGTGTCATTTCACACAGAAGCAGAACAGAGTACAAAATGAAAATGGGAAAAATTTAAAGACACTAAGGAAAAGGAGAAACTAACCGCTCGTCCCAGAATGACATGCTTATCCTCGAGAGCTTTTTCTGTAGAAGTTGGGTCAGCAAACCAGACAAAGCCAAAACCTCTAGGGTTCCTCGTAACTCGATCTCTCGCAATGGCTGAACCCAAAACGGTGCCGTAGCTTTGAAAATGCTCTCTTAGGGCATCCTCGCTGGTCTCCCTCGAAATTCCACCAACGAACAACTTTGCTTGATCAGAGCTCATGTCCGAGTAACCTGTATTCTAGAATACCCCAGAAAACCCTAAATGCACCAGAAGAAGCCCAGCGAGGGCAAAACTCCCTAGTCCTGACTAACCCTTAAAAAAAAAAAAAAACAGATAAAACTTTACTCTAGGGTTTCCAGCACGATAATGAAAAAGTAAGAAGGGACCATAAAGATTTAACCTTACAGAGATTAGAAAGACAAACCGGTAAAAATGGGGACTTTCGCAAAGTCGCAAATTACCGCCAAAAAAACATATCCACAGACAAACCCCGCCAGATCCCCGATTCGTGCATTTAGGGTTCTTGATTTTCTGAACTTGGCTACGCCACAGTTTAAACTGGGTCTCCTTTGAATGGGCTCAGTTTTAACCTAATACTACTGCTCTAAATTAAATGTAGTACAGCCCGCAGCTAACTATGGCCCAGAATAATGGGCCCTAACATGGATAATGTAAAGTTTGTCTAGTCTCACTTTTCAATTTTCATGTGTGATGGAAATTGGAGAATAATAAATAAAAAGAAATTCATACAAAAAAATATTTTTAAAAATTGATATTATCCTCATTTTAAATTTAAAATATGAAGGAATTATTAGCTTTCACATCAAAATAATACAAATATCAAAGCATATGGGCCACACTGTTAAATTGGGGCCCAGTTATGCGTACTAGTGACGCGTATTGTACGTTGCATCAAACATTGCGGGCCCAGCCCAGGCTGTCGGCACAGAGGAAGCGAGGTGCTTGCGTCATCAGGCTCCCCATGGATCAAAACGACGCCGCCAGGACCTCATCCTTTATAATCTTTTCGGTTGCGGTGAATGGCTGATCGGCGCAGATCTGGTGAGGGGAGGGCCATTTATGGCCCACGTGGCACTATTATCACATAGACACGTGTCGCGTTACTACCACTAAAAGAAAATATCAATTTGTGTTTGTGACCAAACAGTTGGAATTTCGAGACGACGTGCCCTTGGCTTGCTTTACTTTCCACTTTTTTGTCTTTTCATAATTCAACCCTCGATTTCTTGTATCTCAAGTTCCAACCACAGCAGCAGCAGCTTGTACAGTAGTGTTTCTAGAATGAGTTTTGTGAAAGAATGGTTGAAAAACACTTTGGAAATTGATTTGTGGAGGCTGGTCAGCGTGGAACTTACAAAATTAGAGTCGGAAGAGTTGGAAGATTAGATATTTCTGTTCTCAGATTGTCAGTACTTACTCTGTACGCTCCATTTCTCCCCCACCACACACTCTCCCGACCTCTCTCTATTTCTTCGCTCCTCTGCAATTATTGTATCTTCAACGATGATGGATTGGTAGCCTAAGAAGCTCAAACAAATCAACCAATCAAACCGTCATTGGATAATATGTGTACGTTGCAGAGCTGGGGTAGTTTTCTGAACACCCAATCCTCCATTCCCTTAGCTTTGACGTGAAACAGATTTGGTTCCTATTCTGAGGATTATTGGTTTGGAGGGGGTCGGATTCCGGTTTCTCTTGTCTTTCTTCGTATTCCAAAATGAAGCGCAAATTGTACGGATCCGACGGGTGTTTGAAGGAGGAGAGATCTTGCTCTGGCGATGAAGAATGGTGGTATTCGAAAATGGGGAAGACCGTCGATTTATCTGCATTCAAGGAAATAGAGAGAACCCCATGGATGAGATCGGATTGCTGCTTCTCCGACGACCAGAAACAAGAGCAAATGCTGATTTTCGCCTCTCCAAAATCAGACTCCTTGTTGGTGGAAACGAGTTCTCAAAATGTTGCATTGCCTTACCCTCACCACAAGTCTGCTGCATTTTGTCGACGGGAAGGTACAAAATTATAGCAAGACTCAGATGATTTACTTCAAAGAATTATTTTGAATCTTCAATGCGGCGAAACGCATGTACGGACCTTTAAAACCAGAGCCTGGTTTTTAGGTTTTGCTGCTTCTACTGACTACTATGTGGTCTTCGTTTTCCTCCCCAGTGAAGGAAATAGCCGGCTGTGGTCTATTTTTTGTCTTGTCAAGGAAACAGTCGAATTCTGTTCTTCCTCTCTTGAGCAATTAGTGGTTGATAACAGAAGCTGATGTTTTGATTCCTTTTTTTGTTTCAGTCTATGGATGTGGAAGCTTCAATTATGGAGTCTCATCTTGTGCCTTGACAGGACTAAGAGGGCCATTTACTCAGTCTCAATGGATGGAGCTGGAGCACCAGGCTTTGATCTACAAATACATGACTTCTAATATTCCTGTTCCATCTCATCTCCTCCTCCCCATCAGAAAGGCCCTTCATTCTCCTGCTTTGTCTTGTTTTTCAGGCGGATTTCTTAAACCCAGTTTTTGTACACTCTCTCTCTCTCTCTCTAAGTAGTCATAATCCGATCTGCTATGTTTTCTGGGAGAAGTTCGTATGTATTGATATTTCATGTACTATCCTTGTTTTTAGTTGGAGGGGGTTCTTTACAAGTGGGATTCTCCAACAACGCCGATCCAGAACCGGGGAGATGCCGGCGGACCGATGGGAAGAAATGGCGGTGCTCGAGGGAGGCTGTCGCCGATCAGAAATACTGTGAGCGGCACATGAACAGAGGCCGTCACCGTTCAAGAAAGCCTGTGGAAGTCCTATCAGGCCATTCCGTCGCCGAAAATTCTTTTGCCACAAACGGCGCCACTAAGCTGATTCCTTTCCCGCCGAATTCAGCAGTGGTCGTTGGCGGCGGATCGTCCAACAGCTTCGCTGTTACTGACCAATCGCTCAGAACTGGTCTATCTCAACCGTCTGTTCCCTCCCGAACAGACAGGTCATCGTCTTTGGACTCTTTCACCAGATTATTTCCTCTTTTAAGCATCAAAAGTCTTGAATATGTCCCTGGTTTCGCTACTTAGTCTTCGTTTCCAGATTTATGTACATTTTCTTGTCTGTTACTATTAAGAATGAACAAAATCTTTGAATGTTTTTACTGGTTTTTCAACGCATACGCCATACCCATATCGACAATTTCTTGTCTCTCCTCAGATTTGGCCTGACTTTCAGGGTAATTTTGCAGGATACTCTCGAACACAGAGAAGGTGAAAGCCGGTGATAGAAGAGGAGGCGGATTAGGCCTCTCCACGGAATCTCCCACCGATGACGTAAAATCGGAAGCCATTCCATTCTTCATTGAAAAACAGCAAATTTCATTTGAAGAATCAGAAAGATCAGGTTTTGGAGTAGTCTCCTCTGAGTCTCTCCTCAATCCTTGTCTAAAAGACTCCCAACATTCCCTCTGTCAATTCACAATCCCGCCTAAAAACCAATGCAATCGAACCGCCATTTCATGGCCGGACCTCGAGTTCGAATCCGAAATCACGCAACTGACGATGTCCTCTGCATTTCCTCCAAATGAGAAACGCTCCCTCCCTCCTGGACCAGATTCCACTGGAAATGGTTTAGGAATTGCAAGGATTTGGGAAACTTCTATTGGCGGTCCTTTAGGAGAGGTTCTACATCAGACAAACAACAATGGAGCTCAGAACTGGGATCGATGCCCTCCATACGGCTCATCTCCTACTGGTGTTTTGCAGAAGGGCGTGTTTAGCTCACTTTCCAACAGCAGTGGAGGGAATAGTCCAAGAGCTGACAACGCCGAGACCTAGACGATGATCATCTTTTCAGCTCAAATTTGTAATTTCTTTCCACCATTTGTCTTCGATGAAGACGAATGATCAATGACTCAGTTCGTTCCTAGCTGACGCGTTACTCATTATTTCAAGAATTTTTATTTTTATTTTTTCTGAATTTTATAAATAATATAATTTTAAAGATGAAGCATGCGCAGGAAAAAAAAAAAAAAACAACAGTTTAGTGTCAACGAAGTCAACCACTATTCTTTATTTTTTAATAAATTAACTATTAACGTATGAGAAATAACAAAGTCAACATCGTTGTTATATTGGCCGTTAAAAAATTGATCAGACGCCGCACGCAGCTACTCGACGCCTGATTTTTCAAATAAAAAAAAAAGTTAAATTTAACCTAGACCTTGCGGTGGTGTCTCTTGACCAATAAAAAACATTGGGTTATCCATTACATGGACTGTCTGGCCCACTTTAAAATGTAAGCCCAAGATGCCAATGCCCACAAGTAAGACCAAGTTCGGCCCATTGGAGAAGTAACCGTTAACAATGTAGCAATATGCGTGTGCGCGGGTATATATTGCTATACTGGCTTGGGTATTTGCGAAAGGCGGTTTATCTCCTCTCCCTCTAGGGACGACATCCCTTAAACCCTAGAATGCGATAAACGAGGATACTGAAAATGATCTGTTCGTATTTTTGATTATTTATCAGTCAGAAGACGTCCTTTCAGTTCTTCACTGAACCTCGGCTCTCAAGCGCTGTAAGTTTTTCGTTTGCGCTGAAGAATTCCGTTTTCTGTTTGTTTTATGAGAAATTTTTTGGCCCCAATTGAACGAGTGTGACGTAGAACTGATATTAATTTAATTGTCTTTCCACTTTCAGAATTACAGTCTGAATTTGAATGTCCACAATTAGATTTTTTTTTATCTAATTTCGTTCCCGTGTGGAGTTGGCATTGTTTTCCCTTTTCTTTTTTTTTTTTTCTGTAGATTGACTACATCTATTTCCTGCTACATAATTTATGTATTAAGAATTGAATTTGGTCTTAAAAGTTTATGTCTGAGTGCTTCATTCATAACTTGTTTTCATTTGTAGCTTTTCGAGGAAGCTTGCGTTTGCATAGAGATGGCAAATCATTCACAGTCTAGTGGTGCACAGGTGTCTGAGTTCTTTCTCGTTGCTAGAAACTTACTATTCTGAATTTATGTTATTCTGAAAGAAGAAGAGGGAGGGCGTAAATACTTATTGGTTTCTACTTGTACATTGTGTTTTTCCTTTTAATTTTCCCTTAAGATTTTTTTTTTCTTGCAATTTTTTTTCCTTTCATTCTATTCTTTTCACTTCTTCTTCCTCACATTTTCAGACACACTATTTCTTTATGTTTTGTTGAAAATTCTTTACATTTGTATTTTCCATTAGAGATATAGGCAAAATTTCCTGATTCCGTTGAAAAAAAATACACTTTATCATTGATAGGTTTTTTATTTTTATTTTTTTATTTTGATGAGGAACAAGCCAATGAAAGTTATGGTTTCTTCCACTAACTGACTTTATATTTGGAGATAAATTTTTGTTGGGGGTAGAAATTAGGAAATATTTACAAACCAGGTGTTAATCATATATAAATTTATTACTTTAGCATCCTCATTCCATTTTACTTGAATTTGGAATGGATTTTTATCCATGTTTATGGGAGAATATATCTTTTGCGTCACGATGATGGCACTTTGTTCATTGGAAAGAACTCTAAATGATGATGTTCACACTTAACCTAATGATCTTTTTGCATCAGTTTCCACCCGTGGTTCCGTCACAAGGACAGTTGTTTATTCCATTGGCATCCTCTGCAGGCCAACAGTTTCAAAATCTTCCGCATCAATTTTCTCAAACGATGCAGCAGCTCCCTCTGAGACCAAGTCTTCCCAGTTATGCTGCTGCCGCACCTTCTTCACAGGCATTGACGATGCCATTTATTCAGGTTTCTCACCATCTCCAGTCGCAGCAAAATGCTCCTCAATTGGCCAATAATATGTCCAGTGTACCAACTCCTGGATTGCAGTTTTCTTCATCATATACTGTAAGTTCCATTTCTTTTATGTTAGTTATGAATTTGGACTTATCAAATGTAATGTTGCTTTATTTCACATTTTTGTTTTGCATGTTGCATGTTTCTTTTAATACAAATTTGATATTTATTTATTTATTACTTTCTCCTCAGTATGCACAAACTCCTTTTGGACAACCAACAAACAATGCCAGTTATCTGCCAATATCACAAATTCATGCCCCTATTGGAGCTGTTGCTGGCCAATCCTGGTTCTCCTCTGGAGGTCAGAGTGGTGCACCTGTTGCAACAGTGGAGCAGGCAACCCAGCAAACATTAGTCAACCCTTCCACAAATCCAGTATGACACCTGCCTTCATACATAGAAAATTTATTACATATTCTCTTATACTGTTTAACTCTAATTACTTGTTTTTTGTTCTTCTCTGAATGCATACAGTTCTTTTCTCCTCTTGTCCCATAAAATTCCAATCTTTAAGCTATTGGAATTTCAATGGATGACATTGTTTCATAAATTTCGAATTCTGTTATCACCTTTGCCTTACCTGGATACATGAGAATATCGCAAACATTTTGATTCCAACATATGTTGAGCTTCTAGTGGATCAATGTCACTGCCCTTTTCCTGCATCAATTACCAAAAGAGAAAAAAGGACTGTAATAAGTTGGTATCCCAAAAAATATACTACTCAAGGCAAATGAAGGAAAAATCTGTTGATAAATGAATGCCTTTTTTGGATTTATATCTTCACTTGATAGTCTCTTCTAACACATTTTAAGTTGTAAGTATTCTCTTGTTCAAAATGACAATTTTTATCTAACAATGAAGAGTTAGTAATCCCTGTGATACATTGGACTGTGATGAAGCGTTAGTAATCTCTTGACGAGATTTCAGCAGGCTATTCGACAAATTTCGATGTGGTCTATTGCTCACTTGTCATATTTCATTTTTTTTTTCTTTTGTTTTTGTTGCAAGATGTGGTTTTTAGTGTTGTACTCTCTTGGATCTGGTTGTCCAATGAAACTTATAATATTCCCTATCCATCTCCTCCATTCTTCTTTTTTTTTTTTTTGTACTTAGATTAGATATAATAGGTTTACAGTTAGCTTGAAAAAAATGTGATATTTTGGACATTGTTTGAGGCTTTCTTAATATTTTACCTCTTTCATTATCCAAGTTACTTTATCTTTCCAGTACCTTTGACTGTAATTAATTTGTGAGTTCTTACATCTTACTGTACCACTTTTTTGGGATTTCAGACTGCTAATATTCCTCATTTGCAATCTTCATCTGATTGGCAAGAGCATGCATCTGCTGATGGAAGGAGGTGATCATGTTTAAAATGAATGAGTTGATTAAAATTTAATTTAGACTTGCATAATATTTTTTAGTGATATGATACTTCCTTTCTTGGCTTAGTCTATTTGTTACAAAACCCTTCTGTGTACTTGATAGTTGGTGTTCCTTGTAATTGGTATTTTTCCAGATACTATTACAACAAAAGAACGAAGCAATCAAGTTGGGAGAAGCCTTTAGAACTAATGACACCGCTTGAGGTTAGTCACATGACTTTTTTAGAGGCCAGCTGTCATTCTTTGCACTTGAAGTGTTTCTATACTTTTATATGCATAAACTCTACTCTTTTTCATGTCTCTAGAAAATATATCTAAATTATCAATATTGTTTCAGAAGATATTGCTTTGTTGGCAATGGCAAACAGTGAGTCTCCTGCTTTTATACATTGTTTGTAGAATCTTGTCGGAAACATATTCTTGTTCTACAAGATTAAGTTACTGCACATACAGATTTTTGTTTTTTTTGCATTGTATTGTGTTCTACATATATATATGGTTCAGTTGCGATCTTGATCTTCATCAGATAATTGCTTTTGAACTTGGTTAGTGTGATACTCTTTTGGTTTAATGCTTCATAAAATATTACATAAAACACTTAACTTTGCATTTCACATGATTGCTCATTGATTGTGTTTGACAATTCCTTTGAGAAGGATAGTGGAAAATAATTATTGTAATTAGATTGTCTGTGGAACGAGTGAGACAAATATCTAGTATTTTTTTAACACTTGCTTCATCAATAATAGTTTCGATACTACTTTTTAAACCACTAATGTTACTAAGGTAATTCTTGTAAGTTGTGAACTTCAATTATTTGTTTCTCTTGTGGTAGACTATACTGTTTCTGGGAGATAAAATTCTGGACCTTGATCTTTTGAATTATGTTGTTTGCCAGACTCACTTTTAAGTGATTACTTTGCTGCTTCGTCATTCTCATTCCTTTGTTTTCATGGGTAATTAGTATGTTCTCATTTGTTTGTATTGTTTAAATATTGTCGTTCTCATCATTGATTGTTTTTTAACAGAGGGCAGATGCTTCAACTGTTTGGAAGGAATTTACTACTCCAGATGGAAGGAAGTTCGTTCTTTTTCCATTTTCTTTTGAATCATGAATATATGTAATTTTTCATTTTTACACTTTTGAAGTATATTTTGATTCAACAATTTCTGTATTTCCATGTTGGATATGGATTTCCAGGTATTATTACAACAAAGAGACAAAGGAATCTAAATGGGCTATGCCAGATGATTTAAAGGTTTTACATCATGGATTCCATTCTCTTTTCTGTCGCACATGGAAATTTATGCCTTCTAATCTTTATTAAGAGTTGCTTCAGATGGCTCGTGAACGGGCTCAACAAGAGGCTAGCCATGAGACACAATCAGATATGGCTGAGACTTCACATGCTGCTTCTGCAATTGAGGCTCCTATAGATCAAATATCTACTGCTGCTATGTCTGTCGAATCCAAAGCTTCTATAACTCTGTCTGAGATGCCTCAAAGTTCAGTTGTTGAAACACCTATTGTTATTGTATCTAATCCTCCTGCAGTTGAATTGGGAACTGTTTCATCAAATGCACTGACAACTGCAACAAATCAATCTCCAGTCACCAGCAACCAACCCGTTTCTGTTTCCAGTAGTACTGGTGCTCCTGCAACTTTGGTTATACCCAACACAGGATCAGTGTATGGCCTGCTGCTGCTGTTGCTGCTTTGGCTCCATTTTCTTTGTTTCCCATATAAATTACAATGTATTTTGGAGAATCACTACCTTAATGCTCATCAAAATTTACAGGATTCCTTCTGAAAGCCTAGCATCTAAAGATGTGAAGAATGATAAATCTCCTTTGGAGGATCTTGAGGTACTTGTTGTAAAAAAAAATTAACTAATGTTTATTTAATTTTCCAAGTCCAAGGTTAAAATATCTTGAGTATTAAGTGTACCCAAGTCAAGTTTGTAATTTTTTACATGTTTTGAATAAAATATGTTTGTTTTTAGTTTTTATAATATTTTTTGTTAGGAATTGTATTTATGATTTTTTGATTGGGTTTTGATTATCTAAAACATGTATACTCGTTTTAGGAAGGATAATTTTCCTAGGAAGATGAGAATCTATTTCCCTAGACCAATTATGTGATCATTGTTTTTGTTTTCTGATGTAGTCGTGGTGTGTAATTGGTAGGAGACAAAAAAGGGAATTGCAGTGATTGGGAAAGTCAATCTCTCAGAGGAAAAAGCTGTTGAGGATGAACCAATGGTCTTTGCAAATAAGTTGGTACTGTGATAGATAATATTATATACATCACTTTTGTTATTTTGGACCATGGGGCATTGAATTGCCTAATTTACTTACTTGATCCTTTTGCTCTAAAGGAGGCAAAAAATGCATTCAAAATCCTCTTGGAATCTTCTAATGTTAAATCCGATTGGACTTGGGAGCAGGTAGCTTTTTATTCAGTTCAGTATACTGTGTCTTTGATCGTGTTTAAATGTATGTTTACTTGTTGAATTGGGTTGTCAGACTATGAAAGAGATAATCAATGACAAAAGATATGGTGCATTGAAAACGCCTGGTGAAAGGAAGCAAGCTTTCAATGAGGTAGGCAGCTTGTAGGTTTTTATGCATTTCTATCCCCTGAATGGATGTCAGATTATTTTGTATTGTGTCATTTTAGTACTTAGGTCAGAGAAGGAAATTGGATGCTGAGGAGAGACGCATGAGACAGAAAAGAGCCCGTGAAGAATTCACAAAGATGTTAGAAGTATGTAGAATGCGATTTATTCCTATTTAAGATAGTGTTGCTTTTCCTATCATTTGATATATTATTTTGGTATGATTTCTTTTTAGGAGTCTGAGGATCTCACATCATCTATGAGATGGAGGTTTTTCTTTTTCTCTAGATTTCTCTTCTCTATTTTGTAGTTCTGGATATCATTTTTAATGTTGTTTCAATTGGAACTTTTACCTTACAGTAAAGCTATTGGCCTATTTGAAAACGATGATCGGTTTAATGCTGTTGAACGAGCAAGAGATAGAGAAGACCTTTATGAGAGCTACATGGTGGAACTTGAGCGGAAGGTATTTGTGTGTTATACTCGACCATCCATGTGATCTTTAGGTTGAAAATTTTATTTGGTATTCAATTTTTGAACACCTTCAAGTTACAATATGGATTAAATTTCATGGAAAAAGTTATACTTAGGTTGAAACGCAAAACTGGCTTTTGTGTGGCAAGTTGTATTTCTGTTTCTTACAGTTTTAGATCATCTAGAGAGACAGTTTTTGGAAGGAATTTATAAATTTACAAAATGGGAAGTGAGAAAATTTGATCCGGGAAAATTGCCCATAGATTAGTTTTTAGTTTCTATATTTTATTTTTTGTTTTCCAACTCACCTTCTTTAGTCCCTGATGTTGATTATAATGGAACTCCTACTAATTTAGAGGATGAATTGACTTTCTCGCTTCTTGTTTTGACTGCTGCTCTGGGATGTTTGTATTTTTTATGAGTGCTGCTGTTGTTGTCATTATAACTACTCAAATTTTCTACTCTATATTTGTATTTCTACTAGAATAGCTTGAACTGATGTTTTGCGTAATTATGAGTCTGATCTGTGTGTGTGGGTGGCTGTACAAATTCATAAACACAGGAGAAGGAAAAGGCAGCTGAAGAGCATAAGAAGAATATAGCTGAATACAGAAAATTTCTTGTGGCATGCGACTTTGTTAAGGTACAATTCTCTAAACTATAGTATACTGAACTACGCTTAATACTCTGTCACTAGTGAATATTTTATCATTGTTTTTAATGTGTGGGTGTTTTTTTAAGGTTAACAGCCAGTGGCGGAAAGTGCAAGATCGGTTAGAGGATGATGAAAAGAGCTCATGTCTTGAAAAGCTTGATCGGTTGCTTATTTTCCAGGTATATTTCTGCACTTAATGTCATTTGTTACACGTGATGAAGCTTCATGCTGATTTTTGTTTTTACAGGACTATATCCGTGACCTGGAAAAGGAAGAGGATGACCACAAGAAGATACAGAAGGTATAGTCCCTATTTGTATAATCAATTCTTGTTTGATACAGTATAATTTATTTTTTCCCCTTAAATATTAGGAGCAAATCAGAAGGGTTGAAAGAAAAAATCGTGATGAGTTTCGCAGGCTCATGGAGGATCATATTACTTCTGGTTTTCTTACCGCTAAAACTCTCTGGCGTGAGTACTGTTTGAAGGTACCGAGCTTGTTCCAATTTTTTTTTCCAGGAAAACAAGTAGAGTTCTTACATAATCTGTATGTCTTCCCTTGCTCTTGTCTCTTGTCCTATAGGTCAAGAACTTACCTCAATATCTGTCGCTTGCTTGTAATATGTCTGGTTCCACGCCAAGAGATTTATTTGAAGATGTGACTGAAGAATTAGAAAAGCAGGTGATGATTCATAAGTTACATTTTGTACATGTTACATTTTACTTTCAAGGCAGGCTATAGTCAGTATCTGCTTCTGGTCTTTTGGACGAATGCAGTTGTGAAATTTTAGTTGGATTCCTTTTGGGCGATGGTTAATGTTATTGAAAACTGTGAATCAATGGATGTTACCCAGTAACTCTTCTGAAGGTTGATGATATGTCACCACCGGTGAATTTCACTTATGCGAGGAAGAGCAAAATGGAGAATTAAGTTAATGTGTCTTTTAATAGTTCTAAACTGTCTCATAGTATTTTTAGTCATTTATGTCTAAGTTTTTTAGTATTTTATTGGTGTTATCTCTTAATATTTCTAGCGTGTCTCTTAGTATTTCTAGATATTTATGTCTAAGTCTTTTAGTATTCTATCGGTGTTTCTATTTAAGGAAACAAATTTAATAGGTAGGGGCATTAGATATTTGGTGAAATAAATTTGGGAGAGTTTATAGACCTCTCGAATAGTCTGTATTTTGGTTTTGTAAATCGTAAAATAGCTTTTTGTCTTTCTGTTTTGAGTGTTATTAAGCTGATATTGTGTGTGGAACAAAGGAACTACAACCGCTGACAATATGTATTTATTCCATTTGATTATTGTGTAAAATTGCTATTGGGTTTAAGTTCGTGCTTTATCTGTGGGTACAACCATTTTTTTGCAAAAAACAAAATAAGATACATCTGATGATTACATTTTAAATGCATTCAGATTTTTAGCATAATTCTCATAGTTTTTGCAAATCATCTTGAGCAGTGGGACTTTAGATCTATAGAATTTAATCTGACCAAAAAATACAAGTTATTTTTCCTCTCCCTCCCTCACTGTGAACAAAATGGAAAACTCTATCAGACTAAATTGTTGCAATATTCCTAAAATGTCTGCAGCAAAAATTTCAGCTTTAAATAATCCATCATATATTATTTTTTATCTCTGCTTGAAAAAGCTGAATTACTTGAAATCTCACTTTTTTCCTTTTCATGACAGTATCATGAGGAAAAGGCTCAAATCAAAGATATTGTGAAATCAAGCAAGGTGAGAAAACTCCTTTTGCTTGTTTCTGTGCAACTATTTTTATCATCAAAACATGGGATTTCCAAATTTTGATCATATTTCCCAGATTGCCATGACATCAGCATGGACATTTGAAATGTTCAAGGCTGCTATTAGAGAAAATGCTGGTTCTCTTACAGTATCAGATATTAATTTTGAGGTACTTTATTTTTCCATGTTTCAGTCCAAGTGAACTATATATGTCAAAGAAATGGCAGCTTGTTGGCAGTGAAGCTCTTTTATTTTTAAGTTGTTCATGTTCAAGATTTTTATTTCTGTTTTCATTTTATTTTTTGTAAGCTGTATTTCTGAATGAGTAGTTTTTGCTCATCTCTCATGAGTATAATTTTTATAAGCTGTGTTTCCTATTAGTTGCTGTCATTTGTGAGTATTATTTATCTTTCTTTGTTGATAGGAATCGATGTAGAGATGTATGTGCTCCATTGTGGAAATATGATTTTTACATTCCATAATTTTTTCCTTTCAAAATATGAACACACCAATTCTTTGAGAGCCTTTGAGCTATCACAGAACTTGGGCTCAAAGAAATGAATTCCACTATCCGCAGGTGCTTGAATATGTCGTTCACATGGCCTGAGGTTTGTGTTTCTTATAGAACATATCTTCATTTGGTATTCATTTCTTAAATATGACCATTTGTCATTCCCTATACCACATGGATGCTTGCATCTAAACTATTGGTTTGGCAAGAACCATTTTATGCTAGTAGGATTATGATTTTACTGTCAATGCTATTTCCCTTCATCCTAACTTGTTTATCATTTCAAAGTACACAAATTTGTGAGTCGTGATTATTCTGAATAAGATCATCCTCTTCTGTGTGTTTTTTAGTGGGCTTCATAACAATTGCTTTAGCTCCTGACATATATTTATGTGTTACCAAGATTTGTTAACATGTCTATACTTTGTTGAAGCTTGTATATGAAGAGTTTCTAGGAAGAGCCAAAGAGAAGGAGGAGAAAGAAGCTAAAAGGCGTCAGCGACTGGCCGATGACTTCACCAAGTTGCTGCATACGTTCAAGGTAATGTTATATTGCCTTGAGGTTCAAGTATCATTACCGTGCAAAAATCCCTAATTGTTGTACCTCCTTTTAGGAAATAACTGCATCTTCCAATTGGGAGGACAGCAAAGAACTTTTTGAAGAAAGCCAAGAGTACAGGTAACTGTTATTTTCCACCTCAAGAAAATTAATGTAAAAACATTTTGTCCTTTTGGCTGGCTTGTGTACGTACACTTCTCTCGATATTTTCTTCTCTTACATATTGCTCAGATCAATTGGGGAAGAAACCTTTGGGAGGGAGATTTTTGATGAATATGTTATGCTCCTACAAGAAAAGGCAAGAGAGAGAGAACGCAAGCGGGAGGAAGAGATGGTATGTAATCTTTCTCTTAGGTTCTTAAAGTTGGATTATCATTTGAGCGATCATTTGCATATGATTGTAAAAATTATTTGCGAGGAAAGCTGTACGTAAAATTTTGGTTGAGTTGATTGTTTCTCAAATTTGATTTTCTTCTGTGATTTTATTTTCCACAAATATTAGAGAAATGAAAATTTCTGGCTTGGTTCTAATTTCAGTGACATAACGAACATATTTTTTTATATCTAATTCTAAAATATTTCTGGCTGTGTATTTCTTGGTTAGACATTAATCATGTGTTTTTAATGAGCGATATATTAATATCAATGAAGGGGAGGATGCCAAGGAAAGAAGATAAAAGACCTTAATTTTCAACAATAACCTTAATATAAAAGCAATGTGAACTAAAAATACCTTAATTTCAACAATAACCTTTACATTTAAAAGAATTTAAGTTTGGATAATGCAAGGGAGGTTTAATCTTAAACCAATCTGACAATAGAAAGGTAACTTCATCTAAAAATATTAGTTATTTGGTTTTGATGTTATATGTTATACTGTTTCTCTTCAACTATTTAATCGTACAATTTTCTATTTCTCTTTGAACTTGTAATCAAGAGCTGTTTTTTAAGTGCCCTGTTTGGTCATCTCATTGTTGGTTGGGCTGGACTCAGTTATGTTTAAAGTGGTGGTTGCACGTCTGATGAGTTTTCTTGCATTTTCACTATGAACATACTGCTATAGATTGAGTTTAAGCTCTCTATATTATTGTTGTGTTATCTATGATCTTAAAATTTTACAGGCTAAGAAAGGAAAAGAAAGAGAGGAGAAAGAGAAAAGAAAGGAAAAAGAGCGGAAGGAGAAGGAGAGAGGAGATCGTGAAAAGGACAGGGTTCGATCGAAGGAGGGAACTGATGATGAAGCTACAGATATGATAGATGATCATAAAGAAGATAAGAAAAGGGACAGAGACAAGGAAAGGAAACACCGGAAGCGGCATCATAGTGCAAAAGATGATGGAGTTTCTGATAGGGATGAAAAAGAGGAACCTAAGAAATCACGCAAACATAGTAGTGACAGAAAAAAATCAAGGAAGGCATGTGAATTTATTTTATCGCATGTCGATAACTTCAAACAATTTTTTGATCACTGAGGTGCTGACTGATGTGTCTTAGCAGCATGCATACACCCCCGACTCAGACAGCGAAGGTTGGGATAGAAGACATCGGAGACATCACCGAGAAACTTCTCGTAGGAATGGAGGATACGAGGAACTTGAGGATGGTGAGCTCGGTGAAGATGGGGAAATCCAGTAATATCTGTGGTGGGATCTTTGACTGTTATGCTTGTGTAACCAACCTCCTTGTTCTAATAGGCTTTAAGAGCTACTGCTATGAGAAACAGCTGCCGAGAAGTAATTGTGGAACCCAGAGGTAAATGAAGTGTTGTATTATGGAATTAGATGAAGAATCTGTGGTAGCTGTGATGTTCAATTTCGTATAATCTTCAAAAGTGTTTTTTTTTTCTGCCATGAATAGTGATGTAGAGGAGGCCCATATGGGAGCCATATATTTATATTTTTTTAACCTAAAGTTGTTTCTCTAAACTTGTGCAAGTTCCGTGATAGAGTGGAAGTTTTGATTCCCGAACTTGAAACAGGATGATATGTGTATCAAAATCACGTTCAGAACTTTGAGTGAGATTTTTGTTTTGTTTCTTTTATGGTGGAGTTGTCCAACCTATTAACTTGGAATATACTTTTTAACCATCATTCCTCGGAGGTATCAGTGTTTGCTACTTGTGATGCAGGAATGTTGCTGGAATTTTGTAAAGAAGAGGAATAAATGAATGATTAAGCTAGCTAGCTAGCTCTCAGTAAAGAAAACCGAAAAATGTACGTATTTTTTCTCAGCTCGGCATCTCGATATCTGTATTTAGCAATGATGCTGAACTGTTAGAAAATTAAAAATAGATATAGTTGAAGAAGCAATGAAATTTGCCATTCTGCTGTACTTGTCTTGGGATGGATTCAGCAACATGAAACCCCCATCCATTTGTGCTATAGAAAGTTGAAATCACTCTATTCTTCTGCAGAATCTAGTTTCAATAATTTTGCTACGCATGCCCATCTCCGTGTGTTTGCTTTCTCAAATATAATCTTTCCAAATAATTCAGACCCATCTCCATCTTACAGAACTGCACTGTCTTGTAATTGTCTAGGAGGGAAATTTTGTGATTCCAGGAGTATGTGAAAGATTGATTGAGATAGCTGTAACTTTTTTGGTCAGGGAGAAAGTAGACTGTCGTCTACCCATTTTCTGTCCGTTTCATTCGTTAAGAGATGTTTTAGTTTGTGTTTTTGAAGTTAGATAACTTCATAGGTGGCTTATTTGCTAGCATCTTCTTTGGTTCCTAGGACTGGCATAGAAGGTTCTTGAAAGTTGTTGAAGTATTCAGAGAGAGAGTGATTGGCCCTCATTTTCCTTAAAATTGCAGAATTTGAAAGTGATGTGATCCTGTTGCGTAGAGTAGTCTGCATGCTGATACGCGATAGAAATCAACTAGGCAATCCACAGAGAAAGCTAGGAGGGAGATGACTACTGAGCCTGATATGTTAGTCAGACTACAAAAGAGGTATCAATTAGGCATAGCTTGTCATGGTCTTGTATAACAACAATACGAGGAATTTCTTAAGACAAAACTCATGTTTTACACCCCAGACAAACTCATTAAATTCAACCAGAGTAAAATCCTTTGGGAATTGAAGCTCGAAGATGCTTAATTTTATTTTAAAACGGTGTTTTCTAGGAATAAAAAGCAGACCACGTCACCTGCTTATGAATTATGAAATAGGAGTTTGGATTATTATGCATCTTTCTTCCATTAATGGAATAATGGCCGAAACATTGCATAAACAAGATGCATGCTGATATGGATATTTGCTACACTGAATATGGCTGTGCCTGCCCATCAATGTGATACCTCTCTGCTAATGGTAATGGTAATGGTAATGGCAATGGTAGGGCTGCCTAAGAAAGGCATTTTCGTTAATAGCAAACGAGGAACAAACTCATCTTTTTCAAGCTTTTTTGTTTGTCGGCCAATCCTTGGAATTGGAACGAGAAAATATAATAATAATTTGAGTTTTCTATCTCTGTTTTTGATGTATCAACTCAACTGCTGCTAAAAACTTCTCAGAAACCCATATTCCATGGTTTTTATGATATTTTTTAATTATGACAGCTGATATTTTGTCTTTCAAAAACTGCATTTTAATTTCCTTGTTCATATTAGCTTTGGTCATCTTCTGGGGACTACGTATCATCCATGCACTTGAACCAGAAAAGGGTCCAACAATATGAGGTAGATATTCCATTTCCATCTATTCTCTCTCTCTCTCTCTCTCTCTTCATTTACTTAGTAACTCGGTTGCACCAAACATTTGACTGATACATGCATGTGCTTAAGCTTTTTAACACGTCCCTTTCGTTTGTTTCAAAGTTGCTTCGATTGTCTGGTTGGATAAGCCAAAGGTACAGTGTGCTCGCGTTCATAACCTTGATTCCCCAGCAAAAGTTAATGCCCGAAAATTCATGATCGACCCAGCTGCCAGAAGCATCTACTTTGTAATTGGGTGATCGTTTAGGTGCTGTCCACAACCTTGTTACTCTCTTTGTTGATCGTTATTAAAATAGAGAGGGGGAGGGGAGAGAGAGAGAGAGAGAGAGAGAGAGAGAGAGAGAGAGAGAGAGAGAGAGAGAGATGTTCAAGAGTTTTGTTTTGTTTAATGAGAATGCATAGTGAGATATATCAAGTAAAGATCAGCAAGTCGGGCGGAGAGAGCTAAATATTCTGATCTCAACTGGTTATTTTCTTTCAATACTACACCATAGTTATGTAGTACATAACCCATTTTGGTTTTCATCGCTCGGTTCTTCATTTCCAACCCCGTCGCTTCCTCCGTCAACTTCTCCAAATGCCTCTTCTTTCTCCACCGGGACCTCCTCGCCGACTCCCTGTTTGATATCATGCGCTGGCGTTTCCTCTCGCAGTTCGATCCTTGTGAAACGGACTGCTCTCCTACTAGGAACAGAGACAAAAGCTCCTGAATTTCGACGGCTGTGAATTCAGATTCATGAACCGGGTATGACAACCTACCCATTTCTTGCGAATACAACATCTAAAAGATTAAACGACTGAACTTGGCTTGCAGAAAAGAGGAGTAAAGGGAAGGAACGAAGTGCAGAAGACTGGTATTTATGGAGGAGATGGAGGGACACGTGGGGCCACCGCAAACGAAGAATCAAGACATGATTGTGGGGAAATAAAAAAGAACATATCAGTGAAGTGATCAGGTACGAGTTACAGTGGATTTGTGGGAGTGGGGGCAGTCACAGAAAGATTAGGTTACCTTAATCACGAAGAATCGAACTAAAACCACAAACTAATATATAATGTTTGAGATATATACAGAGAAAAAGATTATGAAAACTATGTTGAGACAGATCGAACCATCTGCTGCATCGTTAGAACATGATAATGATGATGATGATAACATGTTTCTTCAAAACTTCCTTGGAATCATCATATTCTTTATGAAGCATTATCAAATGTCATTCGGTGTTGTCGTTAACAGTTTTTCTGAGCAACTGGAAAAACGATAAATCAAAGTCTACTCAGCCATGGAAGAAATGAGCCGAAAGCTGTAGTGGAGGAGAACATGCAATTCAATCTTTTTTTAGCAAATTTTAAAGCGAACACGCCCCACTTACACACTCTTTCTCATGTGCATGTGCTGCCATTGATTTAATCTAAATCTGTCTCTGTTAACTTTTCAATTTGCTATTATCTTAATCGGACTGTGACTGGGCCTAGGGGAACTCAAATCCGCGATAGAGATTGGGCCAACAAGGCTGCGGGTATTCCAGTTCCACTTCCAGCAACGCAAAAGCCCACTTCCAATGTTAAAATGATCCTGGCTGTTATTCACTTATATAATAATCAAGTTCAATGTTTTAATTAATTTATTAATTATATATACATATATATTCTAATCATCATAGGATTCCCAAGTAGAGCAAAACATTATTATGATCCCCAAATCGACCGCAACACCACTGACAACTTGTCTTTTTCAATTCCTTAAAGTGGCTTTCATCCCTTCTCACTCTTTACTTTGTCTGATTTTCAAAGTTGCAATTGACGATCTCAAGAAATTTAGATGGGCGTCAAGAAAATTCAAAGCCAGAACAGATTGAAAACACAACAATTATTCACAATCTTCAATAAAAATTACAGATCATATCATATTGCTAGCCATTGTTGATTATGATTATATAGTTTCATATGAAAGTGTTGAGCCAAATCTCTAAATCTCAGCCAACCAGTCGACTCAGGAAACTAAAGAGGAATTGCAGAATGGATTTGAAAATACTTTCACAACTCATCAAAACCTACTCACCATTTATCAACCAAGAAGAATTGAACAACCTTGAATTATAGAAAAGCTGTTTTACCCGCTTTAATGGATTCGCTTTTCTCGCCGTTGTCGGTCTTCCTCCGAGTTAAAACTCCGGCACTGCAGCTGCCATAGAGCCCCAAATTTCCATCGTTGAGAATCAGAGGAAGATCAGTTGTTTCATCGCTATCATCTTCAGTAGAAATACGTATACAGGAGCAGCGATCCAGAGAAGCAAAAAAGGCAGTAGATAAACCATTCATGAGCCAAGTTGCCACCCCATCAAGCTTTTTACTAGTCGATGAGCCATGGCTAGGTGTGGCCCGGACCCTGGGCTCGACAGAACTTGGTCTGACTGTGAAGAAACTGGTGCAACTGATGGTACTCGCCCCCATGATCTCAGTCTCAGAGATGAGCTCCAAGTTGAAGTTTGCCTGAGAGAAGAGAAGGGGGTCTATGAACTTCAAGCTGACTGGATGGATGTCTATTAAGGATAATAATCATGGTGAATTCCAATAAATGCCCCCAAAGCAATCATTATAATGAAAAGCAAATAATAAATAAGCTAATTTCTTCATTCCATTTATCAAAATGGAAAACCATTTATCTTTTGCTTTGTTTCTCTCTCATAAATGCTAGATTTGGTAAAAATATGAAGTTCATAGAAACATTTTCTTTATCTGAAAGACACTGAAAAAACACGGACAAGATCTTGAACAGAGAGGATAACTCGATCAATTTTTAACCAAACACTGTCAAAAATGAATAAATTGCTAATGAAATCAAACAAAATTGTCAAAATAATGCAATTTGAAAGCAACCAGCATGGCTACCTGATGAGCAAAGGAACCAAGATGATGGAAGACAATAATAATGGTATACATGTACAATAATAACGTTAATGGAGATGAGAGAGGAACAGAGAGTAGGAAGGCTTCAAATTTTGTAGTTGAAAAGATAAAGGAAGGCAATGATGAGACCCACGGGTCCAAATCTGTCTCATCATGAATACAGCCACACAGACCCACCACCTCGTTTCGGCTTAAAAAATGAATCATTCGACAAGTAATAATTTCCCAACACATGAATATGAGCAGAGTGAGAGAACATTTCCATGATAGCTAAACTAGCAACAAAAATGACACCTTTTTGTTATGAATACTGATAAAACCAGCAATAATCTTAAAATATGGAAATTCAACGTTTCATTTGCAAATTTGAAGAAATCTAACCTTGTATGATCAATGTGTGAAGATATTTGCTTCTTTAATGGCGGCTTCTCATGGACTGTGCACTTGGCTGTGAGCCTGTGAGTAGCTTACATGACACTTCACTCAGTTAACCTCACTCTTTTCTATTTAGCCTCTTCAATAACTTTTCGTTCAATAATCAAAGGTGTATGATTTAGTAGTAAGAGGGGATTCAAATTGAACCAGCGGTGACTTACCCAACAAACCACAGACAGAGCAAATTACTGGCTGTCAATCGCAGCGCATCCTGAAATGCATTGAACAACTAATTATGAATTTTCTCAGTGACTGAAAACCTGATCATATCAATCAGCTTTTACCATGAACTCAAAGAGAAGATTTTTCTTCAATCTGCATGGATATTAAAGGCTTACCAGACATACCTGATTTCTGTGAACTCTATATACTTAACCACCAATGAGAGCAGCGAAAACTAAAAAGTCAATGTTATGTGAGCACTGGAGAAAACTACAGCGATTATCTCAGATTGAAATTTAATAAATGTTATTATATAATGTCGGAAGGAATAAAAGTTGGAATAGTCTCTTTTGAATCCAGAAGTCTCAAAGCAAATGAGACAAGACTATGAAAATACTTCTGCTATCAAATATGTCTAGAAGATAACAGAGTTTAAGCCTAGCACAAATACATTTGATAATATTGGCTTCATGTTTCTCAAACCTTAGATATTTATAGACACAGAAAAATTCACATCCCTCAAAATCATGAAAGCAACTCATACCAGAATCCCAACTCAGGAGATACACATATCATCATGATGCCTTAGCAAAATGACAGTAAAGCAACAACTCGTCTGATTACCATGACTGGGCATCAATGGCATTGTGCTAATGAAGGGAGCTGGTGCAACAAGACAAGGAAAAGAGGAAAGAGACCTTCTGGAAGATATGAGTTCATTAATGTAAGGCTTCCACCCTCTATAGTCATTACAATTTGAAAATGGGGTAGGACAGATACAAATATTATGCAGGCAGGAAGACCCTGGTGCTGCACAGAAGATGCAAATACAACGCAATACATATCATAACAATGACAGAAGACTTTGCTCCAAAATATCGAACGACTTCCAGTCCCCTATCGACAAACTCCTCCTGAACTACATAAACACTTCTTTTGAAACCATCCATTAGCTTCCACGACAAAAATTGGACAACAGATTTTGTTGTCTCGAATGTGACTCTACCAGTCAAATCAAGCACAAACTTGCGATTGCTTGGAACTGCTAATGTTGAAGAGACCTGGTCGACCCACCCATTTTTCTTAACCCCATTACTTAAGTTTACTTCGCTCAGCTGCTTTGAATATGTATCTAGTTCTAAATTTTTGTCGACTATAGCCTTGTTGGATCCTTCTCTTTCCTCCAAAATTGAATGCGAAAGCACTGAACTAGAGCTTGAGCTACATTTTGAACGTGTCAATACCTTGTGAGATGTTGTCACAAGGGTTTCCACGGCTCCATTGCAAATAGTGGCGAGAAAGTCCTTCACTTTCCTCTGATGATGCGGATTGGTCAATCCACTGAACAGTTGGTCATATGAGTTGACTTCCATTGTCTTCTCGAGATACACAGCAACAGCAGTGCTAACAAAAACTTGAATGCAATCTGCTACCAAGGTTTTGCATCGATGATCCAGGACCAGATTTAACCATCGTGGCACATCTGACAAATTGGACCCAGATTGAGAAATGTTCGCCCCTGGATATACATTTGAATCATTAACAGAACCGGCACCAGAGAAGAAACCCATCACCAGATTCTTGGCAAAGCTCCCTACCACAACCGATATGAAACCACTCCCAGCTGTAGAGAAAAGTCTGTCCAAGACCGTATCAGAAAAGCTCGAATTCATCGACCCAGTCTTGACTTCGTGCTCATATTTCGTCCCATCTTTATACCCTCTCAATAAACCAACTGTGAATGCCTCGGTAACCTTAACCAAAGACTCCAAGAGCTCCTCCGATTTCGCAATTTTTGAAAGTTGCTTCAAGCTATTGGGAATTTCATCCGAATCAGATTTTAAAAACTTCCTCAAATCCTTGGCAACCACTCCAGCGGCATCTGAAGAATCAGCGACCATTTCGGCCACAGAAATGAGTGCTCCAAATAGCTTCATCATCCTATTCCTCTTTTTCACCACAGATGGTAAATTATAGACCTTGTAAATACCATACCCCGAAGCTCCAAACACGGCGAGAAGAATAAGCCATTTCTTTCTTCTCCGAGAGAAACTCAGCCCCGTCTCCACCAATTTCAAATCCATAACGAGACTCAAAGCAGAAGAAAACAAACCCTAGAGCTCACAAATAAAAAACCATAGGGTTTGAATATTAAAAAAAATCCAGACCTTCAATAATGGAGAAGGAATGGGTTGGATGGATATGATAACAAGTTTCCTACAATCGAGATACGTAATTCTCAGCGCCTTCCAGCTACATGAATGGAAGTTGCAGCAGGAGATGAGATTAAACGTGGGACATTTCACTTCATTTTCATAGACAGGAAATTAATCGGAAGAGAAACACCGTGTAGGCCAAGACAGAGACAATAGAAGCCGAGCAGATTGACCGGGCGATGGAGAGTCTTCTTTACATTTTCGCGGCAATTAAGAGGTGTTTTTCCCTGTTTGCCAACTCGAATACTCTATTGCCACCCTGGAATAACGATCACTACCCCACCAACCCTAAACAAACACTTCAATTTAACTCTATTCAGTAAAATCCGTAGTAAAATACATCATCGGTAGTTTGTTCCTCATAATTTAATCTTCTTAATTAAGTGTTTTTAACATACAAAAAAGTCAATTAGTAAACTTGATTCTTATTAGTCGTTGACTAATCTCTCACGAACGATCAATTGGTCAAACAAGATGATTGTGGTAACTTTAAACAAATTTACGAGCACTTAAACACAAAATTAGAACTAAGAATAACAAATGAAATCTATAAGCTCTTCTTCCTTGCGGAACCAATACATATATAGTGTTGCTAGTCACAAATAATCAAACGAATCATTTACCCAAATCTAACTTTGAAGGCCCTTTCATTTTTACATCATGTCTCTTGAATGGCCGGCCATCTTCTACTGCTTCAGCTAACAAGCCTGTGAAAGTGGACAACCGGCAGCCTCGACATCTGGTTTTATAGCCTTCCACACTCAAACATAGCTTCTCCACACTATCGTTCAGCATTTATCAGTCTGCTGCCTCCGATTCGACTTTATTCGAGACATTTTTTGGTTTTTGTGGGTACAATCACATCATCATTCTCCAGATCACTGAAAGATATATCTTCTTCATTCTCCAGAGGAAGTATAGTTCCACTGTATCCACCAAACTCTGAATCTTCCTCAGGCCACTCGTCTGTCTCGTCATCATAATCCCGAACCGTGTCTTTAGAAGAAGAACAGAGTGCAATGTTCTTATTCTCTGTCTTGATGACGGGCCTTTCAACAATAACAGACTTGTCGACAAAATGAATCTCATCACTTTCAACCTGATTTTTCTCAATCTCATAATTTGCAGTTGTGGATGATGGTCTTAATATCATGTCTTCCGAACGAGTGTAATTGGAAGACAAGGGACCCTCATCGTCATACTGAAGGCGAGGGCCATCCTTGGAATAAGAAGTGCTCCGTCCGTACCAGTTAGATTCTTGCTTGGTCTGCTTTTGTAACTCCAGCATCCACATTGCTCTGGCTGCAACTACCTGTAAACAGTAATTTAAGCTCTTATTAAAATAAAGCAAACTTCGCTTCTCCAGAGCTAAATTAAATTGTCCATAATTCAAACGATTGCCAGGTTTTGTGTTGCAACTACTACCAGGATGTGTTTGGCTTGATGCTACAGTTCGTAGCCAAGATCAAATTTAGGATGGTATGAAGGAATTAATTCATCTTTTTCCATGTTCTACAACAAGTAGTATTTGGCATGAAGACACTTCAAGATTTAAGGTCTTAAAGGCATCGTTAATCCCTTTTATAGAAGCAAGATTTTCACGCAGCACTGCAAGTTTAAACCTATTGCGATCTTACGTATGCAGCAATGTAGCCAATTTAATAGATTCTCCCGTGCATCAATAGAGTAAATTCGCAAGGGATGCATTGTGCCACTGACATGTTGAAATTCATCTGTACAGTGAATTCCATTCTTCAGAGTTTTAAAATCAAACACCTGGGGTAAAAAGGGCAAGGAAGGTCCAAACAACGTGCAATTTCATGCAAACATACATGGAATGTAGTAAAATCAACAAACTTAAATCTGATTTCTGACAAGTTCAAACTGAAATCTGACACTTGAAGGCTCTGGTGATAGCATCACAAATTGACTAGTCCATCACTCATGGACATAAATTGTAGCATACTGACAATTTAACTCAACTACGATTCGATTCTAGAACTAGTAAATCAATTTAATACTACAGCTAGAAAATGTTACCTGAAATTTTTTCAGGGACGCTTAATATTTTAAAAAGCTTTTTCTAGAAAACTAACTACTGAAACCTTCAACCAAACAAATAATTAAACAACATTTTGCAGAACCAGGAACAGGGTGACTAACCTGGGGAGTAGACAAGATCTCAGCATCATGTTTATTGAGTCTTGAATGCAGGAGAACAAAATACACTTTCCAAAAGTAGCTCTCACTCATATGGCAAGGACAAAGCTCAATTCTGAGAGCAGCTAACCTTGGAGCAAGGCGCTCAATGGTGAAAGCATGTCCTTTTTGGGCATCAGACAACTCAAAATCTAAAACAAGAGGAACTAACATCAATATGAATTTATTATTAAATGATTATAATACAGAAGTAAATGATCAAGAAAATTCAAAATCATTATTTTAATTAATCAATCATTTCCTTTGCAATTGTTAAAGAATGCAGATAGTTTTAACGGTTTCAGTCATCAATTTTAACTATTCAATTCTTATGAAATATGCAAATCTTAAGTATAGTCAATCATGTCTCCCAGGATAGTTTTAACAGTTGAGTCATCAGTTTTAACAATTTAATTCTTATGAAATATACAAATCTTAAGTATAATCAACCATGTCTCCCAGGATACTACAATTGAAAAGTTTGCGTTACATATACTGAATATTAAGGAACGTTTATTGCTTAAAACTCAGGTACTATAGTTGCATAATAAAATAAATGAGCAAAATTAAACAGAGACATTGGTCAAGTACCATCCAAAACTGCAAGTTCAACCCAAGAATGGAATGGAAGATTAAAATATGCGAAGAAGAAAATCAAAGTCTGGTACTAAATGAACGGCACAAAGTTGCTGTTCTGGTCCATTATGACAATTGATGAAAATACCAAAACAAAAAATGCACATGTGCAGGCTAATATCATCAAAACATGCAGATATCAATATTCACAAACGACCTTGTTAACGTGCAGCTGTTCCTAATCAACACGAGGTGATTGAGAAGGATAGGTCTAAACAAAGTGTAGAAAGTTTAAACTACAGTGCCATATATTAGACCAATTTAATACACTTGAATAATAAAATGATCTGATTGGCACTAGGTTAATCTTTTAAAAGAGCCACGCCGCTTCAAAGCCACATTTTTTATGATCACTTTCTGCCTGAATGTTTTAATTACTCTATGGCGGGTGTTAGGCCATAAGAAACAAGTATGAAAGAACATTGAAAATGATCTGCAAGTGGTTTTACCGTCAATGTTGAAATTTTAACAACAATGTAATGTCTGTAACTATGTGAAATCAATCTCATAAAATTAATGGTAAATTTTCAAATATTAGCAGGAAATTATGAGTTCCATCAAATGAACCAGGAGATGAATGTACATACCGTCGGTGTCTTCCTCTTCATCAATAGGAAAATCCAACCAAGTCTCTGGGTGCATTGCGATATTGCTCGCAAACGTCAACGCCTCGTCGGTTATTCCAACCGCCTCCTCCCAATAATCTTGATACTCCTCATCTTCTCCTTCCACCTCCTCCAACCTATCGTAATTTAAACCCATTTGTGACACATCGGCCAGATCAGACGGCTCCACTTCGCGACCCATGGTGAAGGATTGATCCGACTCAAATTGGTCCCGATCGCAGTCTGATAGATTTGAATGGGAATGAGAGGGTGCAGAAGGGTTTGCAGGAGGAGCGAGGAAAGATGCAACTCCCCAAAATTGACGACTAAGGGTTTGTTTGAGCTCAGTCAGATCCTCCTTGACTCCGCGGGAATGAGCTTCTTCCTCGAATTCTGTTCCGTTTTCATCGCCTTCTGCTCGCTGCTGCAGTTGAGATTCGCGTTTATCTTCAGATGTGGGATTGGATGGTGTCGGGTAAAGAGAGACGGCAGGTACGAGGTCACTGTCA
Source organism: Begonia loranthoides (assembly GCA_022433065.1). NCBI lineage: Eukaryota > Viridiplantae > Streptophyta > Magnoliopsida > Cucurbitales > Begoniaceae > Begonia > Begonia loranthoides. Next base: position 27,959,466 of record CM039479.1, on the reverse strand, counting down.
TCTTCTTCATCTTCTTCCAATCGGAGGGAGTTGGACAGAGATCGCGCCAACCATGACATTGCTTGATCGCACGAGAAGAACGTGGACACAATTCAGAAGTTAAAAATAAAATGGCATTGGTTCGAAGCAGAAGGCTTCACCCTCGGGAAAGCGAACTGCATACATCGACGAAACTAAGCGGGAAATTATGGGCTTCGGTTCCGATATCTAAATGTATTTGGGCCAAATAAATGGCATTCTCCAGGCCCATGTGAGATTAACTCTTGGTAGGCCCATTAAATAATTAAAAAAAATTAACAAAATAAACTTTAAATAATTATAACAACTACAAGACAAACGTCAAAGTAATTTAGTAAACAACTAAAACTTTAAACTATGATAAATTAATGATACAAATCTCACAATCACGTTTTTCATTTAAAATTTTAAAATTTTCCGTAGCAGATACTTGTATTTCGCTACAAAAAATGTAATTTTTTTAGTACAACCAGAGAGTGAATCACAAAACCAACCTGAAGCACAACATCAACTTCAATTTCAAGCATGAACAGTATCTCAATTGGTTCGTTTCCAACTTCTATCCTATTGTTTCTACTCACTGGTCTTTATAAATGAGTCGGCGAACGATAAATACAAAATTTATATTAAAAATCGTTCAATTAATGTATCTAACTGATATGAGGTTGCGTTTCAAGTTAGAGTCGTGCAGAGGAAATTAAGATTTCACAACGGAAGACAAATATCTGCGGTAAAAAATATTCACTAAGAAAAGCAAATCATTGAAATAGATCTTACTTTTTCCAATAAAAACGTACATTGCTGCTACGAAAACTAAATCTTTGACTCTATATACGGATCTTCTGTGAACAGATAAATTATTGGCTGCAGAAAACAAAAATGAATTTAAAGAAAAACCTCATTGAAAGGTATATCCCAAAAATTAGTATTGGAAAGTGTCTCATGTAACGTCATGCTGCCATCATCTTGACATATTGGTAAATTAGTGCAAAATAATTCTATTTGAAAACGCCATCGTTTTCAACGAGTAAAGTTGAAAACAACGCTTGCAATTGCACGACATTGAAAAACTTGAGCAGCTACAATTGATTACGACGTCGGTTTAGAAAAGACGTCCACCTTTGAAAACAACGTATGCATATGCTAAGTACTGTAATTAGTTACTAAGATAAACTCGAAGTCTCTCGAAATTAATGGATAATAACTTAACTGTGGCGAGATTAACCAAATTAATCCTCAAATTAGAACTTCAGCCTAACAAATGCGATGAAATGAGTCAGCAAAAGATAAGATAAGATAAGAATCAATGCCAAACGTACGAACCCAATAGTCAACTACCACGTATCGTCTAATCTTCAATCTAATTATTATTTTAATATTCCCACTATCTCACTAAATGGTAATTAAGTCCAGCTAATGAACTTGGAATTTGTGTATTTGTCCTCGCCCTGTTATTTTCACTTTGATTTTATCCCTTTATTTTAAAGATTCCGCTCAACTCGTGTAATTAATTTATCACTAATTAGAGTGTAATAATAATTAACAGTCTCCTGTTTTTTTTAATCAACGTGCTTTGAAAACTCCAGGTACCCACAGCTTCTTCATTCTTCCACTCAATCTCTCTTCGTCTTCCCGTTCCAGATCCACTAGTTGAATTTAAAAAGACGATCCAGCCTTGACCCATCTCCAACTTACCTCTCTTTGAAAAGGGTTTTTGTTTCGGAATGGGGAAAACACGAGGGCAGAGCAAGCTGATGCGATTCGTCTCGACGCCGGGGAGAATTCTGGTGAAAGCGAGAGATTTTTATGTGCGAAGCATAACTAGCTGCGCCGATGGAGGGAGATACGGCCACACGGTAAGCTACCCCGGCGTCCAATTCGTCTCCTTGCCGGGAAGCTTCAACTCCGGGGGGCAGTTTTCCAACGAATGCGACGATTTCAAGGAGCTCGTAAAGGCTGCGTCCGGTAATAACTTCGAAAATAGAGTCGCAGTGGATGTCATCTTGCGAGAGCATCTGAGGCGGCCGGTTTCTAAAATTGGATCCAAAAGAATGGCCAAAAGCAGCAGCGCTCATATGGGAAGGATTGACGAAGACAAAGCTTATGAATTTGGACGAGATGGAGGCGATATCAAGGCTTCGAAAATCCGAGCAGATAGAAGCCGCTCCTTCTCGAGAAGATGGGGTTTTGAATTCTGAGATCTCTTCTCTCGATCTTCACTGCATGGTTTTGTGATTTCTCTGCAGTTTGAATTGAATGTATAAACACGTTGTTTCGAAATTTCTCAAAGTTGCAGCCAAATCAATGATTTACGATGAAACAAATTCGATGGATAAACAACATTATTTTAGTTTTCCAAATAATCATATAATTCGCATTTGGATGTCACTGTAATGGAGGATATGAATGATTTTGATGTGAAGGGCGCACCGATTGAGCATTATTGGACTTTAAGAGATTATTGTATGTAACATGTTTAATAATATTCATTGTTATTATTCATTATAATATTTTTATCTATATTTTTTACATGTGTTTGAAAGGCCTAAAGTTAGAAAATACAGTCTCCTATTTTAATTAAAAATAATATTCTTAATATAATTTATCATAAATTGAGTGTGATTTTACTGCGTTCATCACGCCCACATGTACTTATTCGAGGTGAAGAGGATTGACGGAAAAGATCGAAAGTTGATTTTGTACCAGTGTGAAGTAACCTACAAATGTATAGTTTCTTAATCTTTTAGATTATATCTAAAAATTAAAGATTATTGATGCACCACGGGATGCAATAAACTCACACTCACAGATCTGGAACTTCTCGGCCAGAGAAGTTCGTCGTGTCGCCTGTTGCCTCGCCGTCACCGCCATGCGCCGGACAACGCACACCCGAGCCACCGTCGCCTCGATCGTCCGTCACTCGCCATCGTCTCCTTCTCAATCACGCTCCCTTGGTTTCTCTCGGCCTCTCACCCGCACTCTCCCCCTTCTCTTCTTTCCTCATTTCTTCTCTCATGCTTCAATTAACAGGTTCTCGGAACCGAGAACCGCCGGGTCCGGACCCGGAACCGACCTCGGGTTCGGGTTCGGTTCTAGACCCGAACGGTTACGGGTTCGGTACCGACCTCTCGGAACCGAGAACCGACTACTCGGTTCCAAACGGTCCAGAACCGGACCCGAACCCGAAATGCCCACCCCTAAATAAAACAGTTTTCAACCACCCATATTATCGAGTTAATATCTTTCGATTCTAAAATCCAATTAACGTCAAAAATGGAGGGGACGTCAAAAACATAGTGACCAAAGACTTCACCAAAAATTACGATTAAACTCATTACGAAGAGGGAGTTATACAATTAACAAAATGCAGCTCTGAAATTGACCCAGTAAAACAGATTCGGGAACCATATTTGAAAATGCTATATCTTTCACTTCGATATCCAATGGCTACCAAATTTGGAGGGGACTTACAAGACACCAGGATGCAGGTCGTCACCGAAAATCACACTCAGAATCGCAGGGAAAACAAAGTTATGCATGCAACAACGCACTACCCGAAAAAGAGAACCCCAAACACAAATTCAGCTATCTTCAATAAACATGCACAAAATCATGAGTTTAATTCCAAATTCCACCAAACCATGACCAATTCAAAACATTCCAGAGAAGAAGCACAATCTCAAATTCTAGAATCAAATATGTTCAAACACAACCAGAACAGAAAACAAACATACAAGTCGGTCCACAAATCTCATAACCTGAAAACCGTGACTTCAATGGACCCTTGAGCAAAGGACACTTCAACTTGTTTTCCACCAATCTTCTGGTCTTTCTCTATTGAGTAACACTTCTAGGGAAGTGTTGGGAGAACTCAGTGTAAGACCCTTCCTCCAAGATTGACAAAACGTGAGGAAGAGAATGTTTGGAAGTTGAGTCTTTGGCTAAGCGTTGACAAGAGCTCCGGTTGGGGTTTCGGGAGAGAACTCCAAAAATGATTTTTAGCTGGTGCTATTTGGTCTTCAAAAATTGTAGATTATGGCACCATTAGGAAGGTTAAACACCCCTCTAAAAGATGCCCTAATTTACAATGATATAATTGCCCTTGTGTCCCAAAATGAGCATGAATGCTAGGCTAACATGCTAGCCAAACACTCTAAAAAAAAAAACTGAGTTAACATAACTTAAATCTAACCAAACCAATCCAACAACCAGTATCTTAACAAAAAAAACATGAATCTAAAAACCAAGTCAAAGCATAAAATAAACATATCTCAAGCTAGGGGTCATGACATTATTAACTTCGGTGATATGATCCTCCAATTTGTTGCAGATGATGTGACCGAGCCAAGGGGTTGCATTGTCAATCCATGTGAGCGTATGTTTCGTCATTCCTTTATTCCCTTGCAAAAAGTCATCTTTAAAGCCTTCAAGTGAACTTCCATTGCAAAATAAAAGCATGTTCGAAAGGCAAAGATCTTCTTGCCCCGAGATCGAGTGATTGGTCTTTGAGGTGTATCAATTATTTAACACATGATTATTATTATATTATAACAATGATCCATTTATGTTCATGTTAAAATTATTTTTTTATGAAACATAGGTTATGCATGTTACCATTGTTGTGAATATGAGTAATTCCGTCGTGTAAGGGAACCTAAAAACCAACATATTGCATACACAATATGCGTATCATTTCAATCTCTATAAAATAGTATAATATTATGCACTTTAAGTTGAGACTTTTACGACATTGTTATTGAGTTTTACTTGAAAATATTTTATACTAGTTAGAGACGAAATCTTACCTATACAGCATATTCAAAAAATACAACAAAGAAGTGTGAGATTATAATCATGTTAATTGGTCTTGGGCGGCAACCAGCCTTCACAAGAATGAGCTATCGCATATAATAAAAAAACATAGTCAAATATCACATAGAAACATGATCAAATACTTTTATTTTAAATGTGTATTTGACGTGTCAATTTGAAAACTTCGTAATGAAAAACTCAACTATGTATAAGCAAAAATGAAAATGATATTCCTAAAAACAATTGAACATTCAAATGAAAAGTCAATGCGTGCACTAAAAATAAGTAAAAAAAAAAAAAGGAAAATACTATATCTAGATGAACTTGGAATTCAACGTTTGGATGTGTCATGTGACTTCTCTAAAAAGCAATATGAGATTTAGGTTTTAATACTATACATTATTAACATTTTGTTACCTTAGCTATATGTTTTTTTATCGTGATAATGTTGCGTGCACAATTTAATTTTACATTTATCGTATAGTTTACTCAACTAATTCTTTGGAGAAAGTGGAATAATATTTTAATTATTTTCTCCTTTATCATAATTGTTTAATTAACCAATGACTATTATGCCACAATGCCAAAAGAGAGTAAATAAAACGCTATTTTTTTTTTATTAGGGTAAGTAATTTTATTATAATAAATCCTAGGATTTTGAATTTGTGACACGTTGAATCTTAAAAAAAATTTGTAGACAATTAAAATCTCGAACTATAAAAATATAATAATGCAAAACTCACAATTACATTTTTCATAAAAAAAGGTCGAGGCCAAATACCGCAGGAGCGAGAAGACAAACCAAAAGAACTGGTTACGAGAGGGTGTCCCCTGCAGACCCAATAATTCATGGCTTTGTTCATCAGCTTCGACCCTTTTTCTATAGTTCTCGCTCTGAAGTTGGGTTGTGTGAAGTTATTACGTTTATGCACTGAATAAAAATAAAATTTATTGATGTAATGGAGTAATCTGGTTGTTGTTGGGTTTTATGATTTATTGGTCTTTAACCACGTCCACTCTTCTTCAACCTCTCAATAATGGCGAACCCTCATCGCCCTTCTGTTGATGATTTGAATCCATTTAGATTAATGCAAATAACCATTCTGTACCTGTCAAGAGTATTTCAGGAATCATCATGTTACATGTTTTGGAACCTAAGTGTCAATTTCATTCTCCGAAATGATGCGGGCATGGAACGCACTGCACGTGATGGATGAACGCAACGCTTCTCACCTCCTTTGATAAGAACGCGGCTGCAAGTTTATTTCGTGATATAACTCACACGAAAGAGATTTTGGATATAACTCACCAAAGGGTTATTTGGATATCACTCACCAAATAAAGAAAAAGGATCTCTCCAATTCCTTAAAAGCAAAAACTTTCTTTTTTATTAATCTCCAACTCCTCAAACATAAGACTAAGTGACTTTATATATAGCCAATTTAAAAACATAAATTAAAAAATTAAATAAAAGATAATTTAAATAAATGAATTTAGATCTCCTAGATAAGTGGATCCCGATCTCCTAAATATAGATCTCCTAAAAAAAAGTGAATCTTTTGTTATGATTCTCGACCGATTCGAAAAATTTCCATGATCTTTGACTTGGTATCTTTTGATGAATTCAAATTTGTATCATCCTATTCGGGTTTTTGAGCATTTGACCCTAAATCTTCTTTCTTTGATATTTGATTTGATATCTTTTGATGGATTCAAATTGGCATAATCAATTATTCTCTTGATCTTCTACTTATGTTTGATCTTCATAATATTCTTTGAACTTTGATAAATAATTGAATATTCTCATTTCAAACCACCAAAAATACTGGATTGGATCGAAGATCTCTGTACAACGTCAATACTCACTTCACTGACCCCGACCCCGACCCGTCATTTCCTAGATAAACTGTCGGGTAATCAGCTTTGCAGCTTTTTCTGACATGCATGCACTGTTAATGATATTGAGCTCTCTTTAGACATGCTAATTGAGTGCAAATCTTCTTTGTTTTCCCGTAGAACTATGGATATTTGCTGTGTACTTATTGGGCAAATGATCTTAAAGTTGAAGAGTGTCACGACCTAGAGGGGACCCGAGACAGAACGGGGAGCGACCCTGCCCGAAAGTCAGACCGAACCGCCCGACCCTTTTTATTTATTGAATTATTTATTTATGCAGCGGAAGTCCTTATGAAATTCTAATATTTGCCAGGGCTCGACCAAATGGGCTATACCAAAGGTCCAATAATGACATCGAGATATAGTGATAATATAAGTCCAAAATAAAAGTGCACAAATCCATACATATATTATTACAACTTTTAAATAAAGGGGTTTATCCTCACAGAAACTCTCGAAATAAAATACTATAATATTAAAAGCATGTTGGCTCAATCCTGTGACGGAAACTGATAATCGTCTAAATTAACACCTGAACATATATGTCGTTTGGGGTGAGTCGACTCAACTCAATAGGGGTAGCATTTTATATTCAACAATTAGAATAAAATAAATGAGGGAGCATGCTATAAATAAAACAGTTATTTAAAATGGAATAAAATCGATTAGTGAGGCAAAATGTGGAAAACATACACTATAATGTTGTATATACAGAAACTAGGCTCCACACAATCTTAGCAGAAAAGGAGTCACTCACAGGCTCCGAACAGATAGAATAAAGCGATACTCGGCGATCGCAAAGCCAAATAAATTACCCTGATCAGGTTTAGGGTTTCGCACCCAGAGACACGGCACAGTCAGCTGCCCCATTATTCTAGTTAAAACAATAAAAACACATTCTCAATCTATCGAATGTGAATATATAAAAACAGAACCATATCACGGTCAATAAAGTGCATGCTCGAAATAAAATATGTCCAGCGAAAATAATAATTATAATATCGTAAAAACAGACGGTCAAAAATGGACCCATCGTTTTATATGATAACACGTCTCAAAATAGTCGTTTGGAAAACGATGCTATGCTGGATATAAAATAAAACCTCTACCTCAGTTGGGCTACCAGTAGTCGGGAAATGCTTAATTGCACGAAAAAAAATAATCGGTCCAAATCCCACGTTAATTCTGCGAACCTATACAAGTATAGTTATATTCCATTAAACTCCATTTAATCCTTTTAATATATATATATATATATAGTTTTCTCATAGTCTCTGACCAATGGGTCCAAGTTGGGACTTCTCCACATTTTCAAATAGTCTGACTAGGCTACATGTTTGTTACAAATGAACGAACGCTCCTTATCACTAAACGGATGTCCTTTATATAACGACTTTTAAATTTTTCAGATCTGTCATTTAAACCGAAGGATAGACGACGTGGTCTTTCAATAATGAACGTCCCTTGACAATCAAAAATATAGATTAAATGTTAAAACAAAATTTTCTTTCTCGAAATTGTCATCCAATTTATCCTTAATACAACTTGAACTTCAATCACAAAACCAACAGAGTTAACGTCAAACAACTGAAATGTAAAACTCATTTTACCTCTCTGTGACGACTGAATGTTCCAATGCAATCACGACAGGACAATTTCCTCAATTGCTTCCACACCAGTGAACAACCTCGCAACCTCGCAACTTTCTCTGCGCTCCTTTCTCTCAAAGCAGTTTATGCTGAGAGGGATTTTCAAGAATATTTAAAGAACAATATGGTATGGAGTTGGATTTTAAATACTGCAGGTGTGTGCTTGAAGGTGAGGAACACTCCTCCAAAGTTTGCAACGCATTTTATTGCATCTCTACCCCACCTACCTACTAGAGTTATGACAAAGAGGCTCTTCACAGTCGAGAGGTACTTGTAGTTAAAGAAACTATGGTCTAATAAACTGCACGAATAAACGCAACAAATGCACTGCGAAGGGAAGTATTGGACAATGGAAGCGCTGTTTCAGGAAGAATTGTAGCTTCGAAATTTGCAGTAGTTTTCTTTATCTGGCTAACCTCGGTGCTAAAGGAGTACGATCATTAATATATAGGTAACGCAAGTTGAAGTTCTGTTTTTTGGTTTCTATACAGTGGGGATCACGACATGATAGTACCATTCTTGGCCACTCAAGCATGGATAAGCCTTTTGAACTACTCCATCGATGAAGATTGGAGGCCATAGCTGGTCAGAGGCCAAGTTGCAGGGTACCCATTTAAAACTCAACCAGAGTTTCTTTAGTTTGAACTGAATATCTGAGGGAGAAAGCTATGTTAGTTCCTGGAATGCTTGATTCTTACAGTTTTACGAGGACCTACTCAAACAAGAACTGTTTAAGGCGAGGAATTGAGCCGGTCGTCCGATTATTTATTTATTATAATTTTGAATCCAACCCAAGAGTTGAAAAACATGGTTTCTTCTTGTCTGAACTGGGCTTTCCTTTCTGAAACATTATCTGCAGGGATGAAGGCATACAGCTCCAGAATTCAAACCAGAAGAATGTTTAGCCATGTTTGAGAGATGGCTATCTGGACGTCCCCTGTAGACCAAGTCATTCATGGCCTTTTTCATCATCTTCGACCTTTTTCTGAATAATTTCTCACTTTCCTCCGGTCCATATGTACTTATCATGTCTATCCACTTAGTCAAGACAGCAAATTTAGTGGTCTCAAGCCTCATTATGTATTGAAATAATCTCGTTGTCGTTTGGTTTTATTATCTATTGTTTGTTTGTTCTTAATTATTGCCAACAGTTGGTTAAATTTACGCCATTAATATATAAAGTTGATGGTACAGATATGTCAAACCAGTTGTAAAGAATAAATGAGAAAAATCCAAGTCATTTAGTCAAATTTGATGAAAATTCTTTGTCTGCGATGTCTCAGAGATTCCTCCGAACCTCAGCCTCGTTTAATATTATCTTTTTGCATTTGTCTTTTGTTCCTTACGTCTCGGTAGCTGATTAAGATTTTTGAACGTGCGTGATGTCAAGTTACCATTTATATGAACAAGGATTTGATCTTCAATCATGTCCACTCTTCTTCGACCACTCAATAATGGCGAACCTTCATCTCTCTTCTTTTTCCACCCTTCTTCTTCTTCTTCTTTTACGGGCGGCGTTAGTGGCTGCAATATCTTCCTTTGACGTTAAATATCTACCTGGATTTGAGGGCCCTCTTCCTTTTCATCTTGAAACTGGGTAGGTTGATATGAAAAGTTATGGTGGTTTCTTTTTTTTTTTTTTGGAATTTGAACTAGCGAGAAGTTGATATGATTAATGCTGCGTCGTCAGATACGTAGGCGTGGGAGAGTCGGAGGATGTGCAGCTTTTCTACTACTGTTTCAAGTCGGAGAAAAGCCCGGAGAATGACCCTCTTCTCCTTTGGCTCGTCGGAGGTCCGGGCTGCTCTGCTATGTCTGCTATAGCTTTTGAGATAGGTAAGACGAAAATCTTTGACTTCATCAAATGGAAGTTGCGCATAGCTTTATTAAAAAATGAACGCCGCGCAACTATTCGACACAGAGTGAAAGATAATCATTTTCGCAGGTCCAATAAATTATGTTATGAAGCAGTATAACGGGAGCATGCCAACCTTGGGACTGAACCCATATTCATGGACGAAGGTCTCTCTCTCTCTCTCTCTCTCCCTCTCTCTCTATGCTTAACTATGGATATGAGAACTGAGTGCAGGAAGCGAGTGTACTATTCGTAGACTCCCCTGTTGGGACTGGCTTTTCATATGCAAGAACACCGAACGCTTTCCAGCCTGGAGACTTCAATCAAGTTCACCAGATTCATCAATTCCTCCGAAAGGTCTGCTAACCAAATATATATAATCTGCTCTTTTTCCTTGAATCCGCCTTTCTTCTTGCTAATCAACTGCACTGTGCAGTGGTTGACTGATCATCCAGAATACATATCAAATCCTCTCTACGTCGGTGGAGATTCATATACCGGCATCCTTCTTCCGGCCGTCGTGCAAGAAATCTTAAATGGTGAGAAACCCGTCATTTCGAGCTACCTTTTTGATTCATATAGTTCAAAAAACCTCTTTAATTTGCTTGATCACTTCTGCAATTTAGGAAATGAGCAAGGTGCTAAGCCATTCGTAAATCTTCAGGTCCGTGGTTCTCCTTATCCCCCGCTGTTCATAATTTGAATCCATTTAGATTGATGCAAATTCAGCGATCCTAAAGTATGTAATTCCTGCAATTCAGGGATATTTACTTGGAAATCCAGGAACTATTTCCTCAGTTGAGTCCAATTTCTTAATCCCCTATTCTCACGGAATGGGATTAATCTCCGACGAACTGTACGAGGTAATAGGCTCGTCGTTCATCGAATGCATGCAGATTTAATGAGAAGAGCTCTATCTAATGGAGACTTTTTTTAAACTATCCATTTGACAGTCACTGAAGCAGACTTGTAGAGGAGTGTTTGGAGATCTCCACCCCCTCAACAAAGAGTGTTTACAAGATCTCGACGAGTTTCGTAAGGTCAAAAAGCAAATTCGATTCATGTCTTGTGCAGCAGTCGATATCATATTATTACAGATTATTGCAAATCATTCTATGAAACTGACGCGCTTTAACCATTTTGTTATGTCAGTGTATTACAGGAACTAACACTCCCCATATTTTGGAACCTTTATGTCTTTTTTATTCTCCAAAGCCGCAAAAAAGACTCGATCGAAGATCTCTGTACAACACCAATAATCTCTTCTCCGACTCCGACCCGCAGTTTCCTCCAATTACCTGCCGAGTAATTGGCTTTTCTCTTCTTCGTGGTTGCTCAGCTTTAGCAGATTTTCTCCCGCAATGAGCGTTGTTCAGCTAACAGCTTAGTTGTTGTTACCACTGAATCTTGTTTGTTTTCACGTAGAGTTATGGATATTTGCTGTGTAGATACTGGGCCAACGATCCCGATGTTCAAAAGGCTCTTCACATACGAGAGGTAATATAAAAATGAAATTGAACAAACTATGGTCTGATAAACTGCTGGATGAAACTCTCAACAAACATGCGGTGCAGGGAAGTATAGGAGAATGGAAGCGCTGTGGGCTGGAGAGTTATCGCTACGAAATTTTGAGTAGTTTTGCGTATCATGTAAACCTTAGTGCTAAAGGAGTTCGATCGTTAGTATATAGGTAATACAAGTTGAAGATTTGATTTTGACTATGTTTTGGAGTGTTTGATTGTTTTGTTTTGTTTTGTTTTCTGGGTTTCTATTACAGTGGGGATCACGACATGGTAATACCATTCTTGGGCACTCAAGCGTGGATAAGGCTTTTGAACTACTCCATTGATGAAGACTGGAGGCCATGGGTGGTCAGAGGCCAAGTTGCAGGGTACCTTTTCGAAATTGAACCAGAATGTTTTTTAACTTAGAATTGATTGTCTGAGAAAATCCTTAATGATTCTCACAGTTTTACGAGGACCTACTCAAACAAGATGACCTTTGCAACGGTTAAGGCAAGGAAATCCAACCCATGAGTTGAAAAACATGATTTCTTCTCCTCTGAACCGGGTTTTCCTTTCTGAAATATTATCTGCAGGGAGGAGGGCATACAGCTCCAGAATACAAACCAGAAGAATGTTCAGCCATGTTTAGGAGATGGGTGTCCGGGCGTCCCCTGTAGACCGAGTAATTCGTGGGTCTTGTCCACCCGCTTCAATCCTTCGCCCTAAATAAGCTGTCGCGCCGAACTTGGCCCTTGTGAAGTTATTATGATTATGCACTAAATGAAAAATAAAATTTCTTGATGCTGGATCTCATGATGCAAGAGAATAATCTCCTTCTTGTTTAGTTTACTCTCGTCTAGCTCTGGTTAAATTTACAAGTAACATATAATATGATAATGTGGATAAAGTCATTGTTTGAATCATTATATCAACCATCTCATCATTTATTTCAATTGTCTTGAAAAAAAAGCTGAATTGAAGATGGTCGGCCATGGGCGGACGGGACCAGTCCCTTGCTCGTCGACACAGTCAAGAGTGACAACATTCAACCAAATGATAATGGGTTTTCTGAATCTCTTTTCTTCTTAATTCTCCTTTTTCTTCTTCCTTTCTTCCTGGGTTTGATCTTCTCCTATTCTTCTCCTCCTCCTGTCCGAAACCAAGAAATTCAGAAAACCCAAAAACGTCTGAAATACCCAAAAGCTCCGAGCGCAGCGAACATATGCAATGGCTGAACTTAAAACCATAAGCCTTTTTGGGTCATTCACTAGATATGGGCTTTAGACCTCATGTAGACCCTTTATATATATATGGCCTAAGCTGGATGATTCTATTAGTTCAGCCCATCAACGACCATGAAAAAGCGCCGCGCTAAACCCTGAGTAAACCTATCTACCTCGCCCATCACCTTCTCCTCTCACCCTGTGTGATGCTGTGTCTTCCCAGTCACTCTCCCGCGAAGCTCAAGCTTCCATCCGTCTTTCTTCGGCATATTTTTTAGCCTTTGACATGCTTGAAGTTTACCGTAACAGTTCAATTGACTGGAAGCCCTCCCCAGTTGTTGCCCTCGCCACCAGCGCCGATGACTCTCAAGTCGCCGCTGCCCGAGAAGACGGTTCGCTCGAGATTTGGCTCGTGTCTCCCGGCTCCGTGGGCTGGCACCATCAGATGGTACGATAACGCTTATGTCATCTTTTTGTTTGTGGGATTGACTGATCACATAACTTCACTTTATTGACCATGCTGACTTGTTTTCCATTCAGACAATTCATGGAAATCCTAATTGTAGGATTTCATCACTCATTTGGTGTCGCGGTTGTTTCAAAGGCATGAGTTATGGTCGCTTATATTCGTCCAGCATGGATGGGTCCGTTTCCGAGTGGGATCTTTGTGATTTGAAGCAGAATGTATGCTTTATGCCTGCTCTTAATGTACAAGGACGTCTGAGAGCATTTTTAGCAATTCCGCTTGTTATTTTCTACTACATACAGTCCAATGCTAAATTTTTAAGTATGCAATCCTCCAATTATTTATGGCTCGATAATATCATCAGATATAATTTCAAACTAAACTCAAATGATATCGTGGCATTGTTTGAACTACATTTTTGTAAGGGAAAGCACCTCAGCTTGAAGTTCCTTTTGATCAAAGTATGATCACGGCTTGTTTATAGTTTAAACTTATTATCTGGCAAAGTTGTCGATTATAGAAGGACAATCTCTATTTACTGCTGTGTTTGCTTCATATGTAATTAATAACACTCAGATTCAAAAATAATGTTATTTCATCTCTATCAATTTCCTTGTTCGATCCTGAATGTGATATGTATGTGCAGACTGTGCTAGATGCTATTGGTGTCTCTATCTGGCAGATGGCTGTGGCTCCTTGTGTCAATCAGGCACTTCATGCTGTGCCCAAGACCCAAAATATGGAAAATGGGGGTTCAAATGAAAGTCATACCTATTGTAAAGATTCCAGTGAAAGCGAAGATGAAGCTGACTTAATTGGGCCTGATCACCAATCAGCTACTGATAATCTACTTGCAGCAATAGCTTGTGATGATGGTAGTGTTCGAATGTACAGTATCTCTGACCTGGATGGTTTTGTTTATACCAGATCACTGCCTAGGGTCAGTGGTGAGACATCTACTTCTCAGTGGGCATGGCTCTGGATTAAAAATTCTGGCTTATCATCTGTATTTAAAGTATTTGGTCATATGGTTATCAGGTCGTGTTTTAAGTGTCACATGGAGTCTTGATGCAGAAATGATATATTCAGGCAGCAGTGATGGGTATGTTTGTAATAACTGTTAATGATGACTAAAGCCATTGTAAACGCAGTTCCTTCTGATTTTGTTCAATTTTTGTTACCTGGATAAATATTTTGCTACCTGTTCTTGGAATGTTAAAATTAATCTTTATATGGGTATCTATCCGGAAAAACTTACAATTTTGGTTTTCTTTAATAGTTTTTTATCTTCTGAAATTTTACAGGTTTATTAGGTGCTGGAATGCCAAATCGGGCCATGAGATCTACAGGATAACAGTAGGACTTGGAGGTTTGGGTTCTGGATCTGAACTTTGTGTTTGGTCTTTACTTTCCTTAAGGTAGGAATTTTATTGTTATTTGATTGCATGCGTTTTATTTGTTGTTTTATTTTGGACCTGGTAAAAGTCTTTCTTTTTAATATTATGTTTGAATGCGATATCCTTGTTTGTAGATGTGGGACACTTGTAAGTGCTGACAGCAATGGAAGTGTTCAATTCTGGGACAGTCGTTATGGAACTCTTCTACAAGCACATTCTCAACACAAGGGCGATGTTAATGCTCTGGCAGCTGCTCCCAGCCACAATAAGGTGTATTCTGCTGGTTCTGATGGACAGGTACATGTAATGTTGGGGATGTCATTTAAACAATCTCGGTCAAAAATGGTTGAGGATCTTACCATCAATTAGTTTATGGAATATTTCTTCGTATTTTTTTTCCTCATAATTTTTTTCCCTTGCTAAATGATTTTATCACGTTTCACTGGCATAAATTGCTTAAAATTCTATACTTATTGCAGGTTGTTCTATATAAGCTCTCAAGTGAAACAGTTGAATATGGTGATGACGAGTCTTTGTCTAAAGTGATGAAGAAATGGATCTATGTGGGTTATGTTAGAGCTCATACACATGATATTAGGGCTTTGACTGTGGCAGTACCAATCAGTAGAGGTCTGTTGGTTAATTTAAGAGTGTTTTTTTGTGTACTTTGTCTGCTCTTTTTTATTTGTATTTTTTTACTTCATTGAACAACTGACATGTTGGGGCGTTATAAGTATTATCTTGTTTGCAGATCCATTTCCAAAAGAAGAGGTGAAAAGAGTTCGTGGTAGAAAGAAGCCCATTGATTTTACATATGGTAAGTGGGCTCATTTGGGCGTTCCCATGCTAATATCAGGTGGTGATGACACAAAGCTCTTTGCTTATTCTGTGAAGGAGTTTACTAAATTTTCTCCTCATGATATTTGCCTTGCACCTCAAAGAGTTCCTATGCAACTCGTGCTCGATACAGTTTTCAATCAAACACCATTGCTGCTTGTCCAGGCCTCCCATTGTTTGGATATCATGTGTATTCGTCGGAGAGGCGGTGCCTATCCTGAGATGGCTTGTGGAACTTCTGGCGCGCATGCAAATGCTGAATTAGTTGCTCGAGTTAAGAGTAAGGGTTCTCGTAAGATCATTTGCAGCACTATTTCTAATTCAGGAAAGCTGTTTTCCTATTCTGACCACCGGAAACCCAGTCTATTTGAATTGAAGGGATCCAAAGTCACCAAACATACATGGACTGTTAATAAGAAGCAACTTCCTCGTGTACTGCCATTTGCTCATTCCATGGTCTTTACCTCTGACTCTTCCCGATTGGTGATAGCAGGGCATGATAGATTGATTTATGTAAGTTTTATTCTACTTTTTTTCCCAATATTCCTGTCTATTGGTTATTTATTTGCTTAATTTACTAAATCGGTATCAGTTCTTTTTATTAATTTCTCTTATTCATTAAGAATTGTTCTTTCAGCTGTTCTGAATGTTGTATCATCATCACTGTTGTCGTTGTAGTTACTAATCTTGAGGATTTGAAACTTGGAGTGCAACCTGCAGCAGAAATTTCAATATGTTAGTTTTATTTTATTTTATTTTTTTCTATTTGTCCTATGGATTCTTTTTCAAAGATGCATATTTCAATTTGACTTCAGTTTTAGGGTTTTGGTATTGAGCTATGTTAAGAGTCTAATTGGAGGTTATGGCTTCTAAATTCTTGCGTGAACCTTTTGGCAATGCGAGGAATACTTGGATCTAAGTGAATACTGTTCTTAATTCACATTTATGGACGTTGCAGGTTGTGGAAATTGGAAGTTTGGAAGTAATACACCGTTTCACACCATGCCAACAACTAAAAGATGAAGAACTTCCACCCAAAGAACCTCCGATAACAAAAATGTTTACCAGTTCAGATGGCCAGTGGTTAGCTGCAATTAATTGTCTTGGCGATATTTACATATTTAACTTGGAGCTACTAAGGTGTGGCATCATATATTGCTAGATTATCTCTATTAGTTTACTTAACCCACATTTCCACTTTGCATGTTGCAATATGCAATATCAGATCTGATGAAATGTGTCTGTTTAGATTTGAGATTCAGAGGCCATTAAATTCAGTACCAGTTTATTAAATTCATGCATCTTTCTTTAAAATGCAGGCAGCATTGGTTTATTTCTAGACTAGATGGTGCCTCTGTTGCTGCTGGTGGGTTTCCTCAATGGAACAATAATGTGCTGGTGGTTACTACCTCTTCGAATCAGATTTATGCATTTGATGTTGAGGCCAAAAAGTTGGGTGATTGGTCACTTCGACACCCAGGTGCTCTTCCAAAGAGATTTCAAGAATTTCCAGGAGAAGTGATTGGTCTCTCGTTCCCTCATTCCACAAATACTTCTGCTGTTATTGTATACAGTTCTAGGTACGTCTAATTTTCCTCTGTTTTTTTTTGGATGCAATGCTTGTTTATGCAGTGTGCTTTGAGAGTTCGAATATTTGAACCTGACACTAGTATATATAATCTTTCATTTGGTTTGTCCTTTAGAATGACCTTGAGAGGCCATTTTTGTGTGAAATAAAAAAGAGTACGATATGAAAGGAAGGGAAATAAGAAGGAATTGAAACTTGAGATGATTATTCACTAAATCTATATCTGGAAACGAGAAAAGTCTAAGCCATGCGCTCTAAAAACAAAGTTAGGAGTAAAAAACCACCGAGTGAAACTAAAGTGATAGGAACCCGAAGAATTTAATTAAAACAAAATCAAAGCATTGGAAACGAAATAACGACATCAGCACAGATATTTGAGAGATCTGTTAGTTCTTCTTTTAAAACATTAACTTTCATAAAATACTTTTAATGATCCTCCATGTTAGAATTTTCTCTTGAAATAATTTTCATGTAGAGAATCTTAAAAGTCACAATCAAAATGAAACTCTTTCATCCCACTAGTTGCACCCTTTTATCCCACTATAATCATTACTAAACAATCTTCATTATTACATTCATTATTTATTTCTTTTCTTTTAGAATAAGTGAATTTAATGAGAGGTCTATCACAAAGAGATTGTAATTCCTTCTTACATATTTACAAGTGCTTTTAACTAACCAAAGCATAAAAGAGACTGCAAACTGATTGCTATCGAGCCAAATAAAACTCCATCTCTTATTCTCATCCATGCAAACTTCCAAAATGACACTGACCATTATAAGCCCCAAGACATCCTCTGCAGTTATGTAACACCACCATAGCCTACGACACTAATGCTTCCTTTGGCCTCACCGTTTTAATCCAATTCCAATAATTGAAAGAAGGTTGCCTTCTTACAGATATTACCTTGTGAGCAAACTGAGAAAGAACTTGCAAATTAAAAACCTTTACTGCAAGTAATTCTAGTTGATTGTAGTCTGGTACGAATTTAAATTTTGTTGAATTTTGTGAAATAAGATAAATTTGGTTTTGGGAACAATAATATAATTTCTCTTCTATGTCCTAGTTTTCTTGATGACTTGAATTGTTTGTTTGGGAAATGATTGTCGGTGGATTATTTTACTAACTGGCGTATTTGGACATGGTGGTTAAAATATTTAGTGTTAGCCATAAACATTGGGTGCTCAGTTATGTAATTTCTTAGTGGAAATTTCATTGAACGCAAACTTGCTGCCTATTAACTTTTTTGTTTGATACAGTACTTCTTTGTTTTCCAGGGCAATGTGCGTGGTTGATATCGGTTTATCTGTTGATCGAGATAATGACTGCAGTCAGGATTTGGCTATGAAGAATTTAAAAAATATTTCAGTGAATGGAACACGCAAACGGATGTTGAGCGATTTACAAACTGAGAATAAACTCTCTGGTGGAAAGAATTTTGAAATTCGCTCTTTTAGAGATCCTGTTTTATTTGTTGGACACCTATCCAAAAGTTCCCTCTTGATCATAGACAAACCATGGTTGGACGTGGTTAAAAGTTTCGACAGCCAACCTGTGCACAGACATATATTTGGGACATAATTTCTCAGTCAGCAGGCCTCAGAATTCATTCTTTCTACATGTCTTCTTCTTGCCTTCATCATCCCCCCGTTGTAATACCAGTTAAGGTATGAAAGTAAGGAAGACATGTAGTGTAGTGTATACTTAAATTTTTATCAGCTTTTTGAGTTCCCTCGATCTTCGATAGTTCTTTTTGGCGCCCCCCTGTATCACTGCTGTTAGTCACTAACTGCTTGTGTGCTGATGTTGCTGAGCAGTAAAAATTTTGAGCTCTCCAAACTACAGAATTCCGTACATCTTGATTCACATTCTCTAAATCTATGTTGCATTTCTTACTGTGGACCATCGTTGTTTTAGGTGTTTTTGGCTTGCACAAGATGTTGAAATGATGCACATGCACGGGCAGGGTAATGTATTATTGCACCTTGAAGTTGATGTGACTAAAAAATGATCTGAAAAATAATGAATGCCCCATAATTGGCTTTGTTGTCTTCCCCGTGTGACAATCTATATCAAGGCTTTTTCTCTCTGCAGATTTAAGATTTCTTTTGACCCCCCACCCACTGCATTTGGATCGTTGATCACAATGCTTGTTTTTGTTTGAATCTCGATTGCTAGCTTCAAAACGGACAATCATGCCTGGTAATTTCAGTTCCATCCCAAGGAGGTTGTACTTTTGGGTTTGGGTCAGGATGTTAAAGGGTGATTAATTTAATCATATGCTTCATCCCATGTTCATGATTCAGTGTTTGGCTTGGAAATGGACTGCTTCAGACAAGGACGTGGCAGAATGATGCCATACCACACTAATACAACAAGGAGATGCAAGCGACTGGACGAGCCCCACTGTTAACTGACTGATGAAGAATAATTTGGTCATCTTGGCAGTAAACGACGTCGGATGGTCTCATCACTTTCAGAATGAATGATGGGAGAGAAATTTGAGAGGATTGGGGCAAGTGGCTCTGCTCCATAAACGGCCAAGTCCAAGGCTACTGGCTAAGGGTCGCGTCAATACACGAAGACCAGGGAGGGCGGGGAAAAGCTTCCAAAATGAAGTCGAATAATTGGAACTAGAATCATGTATAAATCATTTAGTTGTTAGCTGACAAGAGTGGTGGGTATCAGATAATTAATTAAAATGAAGCTTCCGATTCGGTTCCTTCCCAACAAATTGTCTCTTTTTGAGCAATCTACGACCTCCAATCAAACCATCATAACCACCCACCCAGCCTCCCAATTCAACCCGTCTACTTTTACCCTCTGCTCTGTTTTCAAATCCACGTTAAAAATTGAATCTTTTATTTCGTTCTTCTACCATTGCTCTGCTTTTGTTTTGTCTGTTTCTGGTTGTAAAATATCTCGTTCGGTTGTTCCAAATGAATTTAGGATTCGTGGGGCCCATGATAAATTCTGGGTTGTACGTGGCTTATTCTTGGCTAGCCTGGCTTTAATGGCTTCGGCCTCTGAGTTATAGTTTCTGGGTCAAATCTTTTCACAGCGGGAACGTAGTGGTGGCTAACGGGCGGGTTGGCTCGGCAACCCGCTCGCTCAGCCCATCATTGTAGCAGTCTGAGCTCGGCTTGGACCGTCACAGTAACCGAACGAGCTCGGTCCGGGCTCGGTAGACGAGCCGAGCCGAGCCCGAGCACCAGGGCTCGCGAGCCTGCCTGGCTGGCTGGCTCGCGAGCCTGGCGGGCTGGCTCGCCGCCCGAGCTCGCGACGACGGGGAGTCGGGGACAGGGGACTGAGTCCCGCTAGCGACGACGGGGACAAAGCTCGCGTGAAGGCGAAGCTCTCTGAGCAGGACTGGGCTCGCGACGACGACGACGACGACTGAGTCCGATTCCCAGCCCGGGCTCGCGACGACAGCGACTGAGGCTACAAAGCTCGGACGAACGATGGAACGACTGCGAAGTGCGAACTGGCTCAGTCTCGAACGACAGAACGACTGCGACGGAAGCTCTCTGAGCAGGACAGGGACTGCGAAGTCGTCGTGTGCCGTCTCGCAAAGTCATCGGAACTGGCTCTGTTGTCGTGCACCATCTCGCGAAGTCGCCTCTTCTCTCGGTCTCGCGAACTGGCTCTGTAATGTTTAGACTTGCAGAGCCAGTTCGCGAGACCGAGACTGCGAAGTCGTCGTGCGCCTCTTCTCTCGGTCTCGCGACCGAGACTCCACTCTCCAGTGGAGTCACTCCACTCAACCAACGGTCTGAAGACCGTTGGCGAGTGGCGATGGCAACGGTCACTAGATCGTTGCCTGTTGGCTGTTGCTCGTCTGAGGGCTTGACTGAGCCTCTCAGCTGTTGGCTGCCATGTTGGGCAACGGTCCAAAGACCGTTGCCCAACGATCCCAACACAGCAACGGTCTTCAGACTGTTGCTGTGTATTTCAGCTTCAGGCTGAAATGAGATCAAGCAACGGTCTTGAGACCGTTGCTTGCTTGATCCAACGGTTGGCAAAATATAGGCTATATATACTCCTTATTATCTCTCAAATTTTTCATCTCAACTTTCTCACATTCTCTCAATCTTTTCACCAATTTTTCTCTCAATATCTCAATCTTTCCCTTCATTTCTCAATTGCTTAATCTCTCTATCTTTCTCCCAATTTCAAAGGTATATTTTATTTTTTTAATTTTAGTTTTTTTAATTTAATGTGTATTACAAAATAACTAATTTTTTTTTTGCTATTTTTGTAGGACTCGTATTCGGGAAGGAGGTGATCACAATTCACAACATTTGCATACTATTGTTGGGTAATTGGTGTGCGGTATCATTTTATTTATTAATTGTTTCGCAGTAGTCAATTTTTTTAATTATGGATCCTCGTGATTTTTTAATTGACACTTTTAATGACACTAACGATGATATTGAGGAAATTAGGGAAGATAATCTCACAATTGCAATTGATCAATCATCGGCACATGCATCCACATCGTCACCTAGAAAAAAAAGAAGTAAAACGTCGAATGTATGGAATAATTTTGAAATGAAAGATATTAAAATTGGTGGAAAAATAGAAAGTAGAGCACAATGTAAATATTGTATTAAACATTATGCATACGTATCCGGTAGTTCTACTAGCACACTTGGTAGGCATTATGCAAAATACCACTCTAACGCGCAAGTGAGAGACCCTACACAAACACTCATAAATGCTAGTGGCAGTGGCAATTTTATGTATTCACATAATAAAATGAGAGAAGGAGTAGCAAAATATATATCACAATCTGAGACACCTTTATCTATGTTTGATAACGAGTTATTTGAAAATTTTATGAAAGAGTATATTAATCCTAGTTTTAGACGAGTCCCTAGAAGTACGACGCGAAGTGATATTATTAAAATGTATAATCATATGAAAAATGAATTAATTGAGTTTTTTTCAAATGCTCCGTCTATGTCTATTTGTATTACTTTTAATTTATGGAGTGCACCTAATGCTTTAGGATATATTGTCGTAACTTCTCATTTTATTGATGACTCTTGGCAATTAAATAAAAGAATATTAGGATTTCGTAGTTGTGAATATCCACATAGTGGCGTTACCATTTATAGATATATTGTTGGAATTTTGCAAGAATATGCTATTAGAGATAGAATTTTTAGTATTACGCTAGATAATGCTGCTGCTAACGATGTTGCAATTTTTGAATTTAAAAGGTTATTTCAATTAGATACGGCTCATAATACTCTTTTTCATATGAGATGTGTTTGTCATATTTTAAATTTAGTTGTTCGAGATGGCATGTCACATATTTCGCTACATATTGAATCTATTTGATCTGCAATTTCTTTTATTACTTCATCTAATACGCGACAACAAAAATATAAAGAATATTGTAAAGTTGCTCAACTTAAATCAAGAAAATTAAAAACCGATGTAGATACAAGGTGGAATTCGACTTATTTAATGTTAGAAAATGCTAAGCCATATTGGTTAGTTATTTGTGCTTATATTAGTGAAAAAACAAAATGTATTACTCTTGATCATAATAGTTGTGCTTTGAAATTGTAATTTATATTTGAAATTGTAATTTTTATTTTCATTTTGAAATTGTAATAAAAATATTTATTCAATTCAATAAAAATATTTATTCAATTAAATTATTAATTATAGTATTTTTACATTATAATAATAAATATTTATTATAATTTTAAATTGTATAATATTGAAAATAATTTATAATATATTTATATAAGATATTATTATTTATGTATATTTGGCTCGTTAGGCTCGGCTCGTTAAGGCTCATTAGGCTCGCTCAGCTAGTTAAGGCTCGGCTCGTTAAGCTCGGCTCGTTAGGTTCGGCAGGCTCGTTAGGCTCGGCTCGTTAAGCTCAGCAGGCTCGACGAGCCAGACTTTTTTAAGCTCGGCCGGCTCGGCTTGGCTCGGCTCGTTAGCCACCTCTAGCAGGACGCTTGTTTTTTAGCTCTGCTTTAGTGTCCTTTTGCCTCGATTTACTGTTTTGGACTTATCATAGATGGTTTTGAATGTTAATTACTCTGAAATACGTTGAAATAGGTGATGTTGTCACTGTCCAAGTAGTCGAGGTAGTTGCACCTTTCTCCTTTGTCTATGGTGGCATTGGAGAAGAAGAGCATCTATTTCAGAGTCTGACGGAATAAAAGACTTGCGAGAAATACATAAAAAAGAATCTGCAATATTTTTCATTTTCTTAAACTGTTTCTGGCTGTTTCCCACTTCATTCAAGAACATGTGGAAGAGAAAGTAGAGAGATAGAAACAGAGAGAGAGAGAGATTCTTCTTCACAGCAGCCATTTCCCAAGTAATGTGAATGAGAAAAAACATGATGAGTGACATCTCTGAATGTTGTAAGAAGCGACCTCATTCTTCTGGGGTGGACTTTTCTTCAATTGAAGAACCAAAGAAACCAAAGTGTTTCGTTGAAGAAGATTTTCCCTGCCATTAGAAGCAACATCGCAAATGTTTTCAGAAACTGTTCTAGAGAGAGAGAGAGAGAGAGAGAAACACGGACTTTCTTATGTGTAGCACTAGCAGGTGAGAAGCTGAGTGAATAATTCAACTCTTTCTCCTTGACAGCTTCATTACGAGCTAGAAAGGCCTTATTCTGCATATTCATCAAACAACCATAAAAATGGTTATAAATAATATATGAAAGTTCGTGTTTTTGAGCTTACTGTGGAGGAGATAAATGCAGGGGAGCTAGCAGTGTCGTCAAGATAAGAATGTTGTCGACTTTTTACACGGTCTTTGATCTTCTTCGTCTTTTTCTTCTTTTTGTCTTTGCTTTCCATGGCTGATTCGGTGGCCGAGGAAGGATAAGAAGAACGCCCGTCGCCATGATAGCAATCTTCTGGATAAAATGGTGGCCCTGAAGAAGCGTCAGAAACCATGGAAAGGTCTTCTTCTTCTTCTGCCTCTTGAAAACACGATCCTTTCTGGCTGTGATCTTCACCAAGAATCCCACCATCTCTGTTGAATTCTTTTTCGGAAAAAAGAGGTTGATCTAAATACATGGTCCAACCCGATTCGCACTGGCTATTAAAATTTGTATCTGACATTTCATCACTCGTGGTTGAAGCTCTAAAAAACTAAAAGCAACACAGAAGTATAAGAAGGCAACATTTCCTTCTCTCTCCCTCTCTCTCTAAAGTTCACAGAGCCAACTGGCAACTTTGATACATCCACAAACAGATAAAACCAGAATGCTAAAAGATGGAGGAAAGATGGAATTTTGTAATAACAACAGCAGAGAGAGAAAGGGAGGAGGCACCATTTTCATGTGAAATATAGGCTGTAGGACCCTGCTTCTGTACGACGATGGTGCTGTCCATTCCATAACTATACAGGAAAATAAAGAAAGAGGAAGTGGGATTGTACTTATTTTTAGCAGCCTCTTAATTTCTATTACTCCTCTCCTTTCACTTTCAAAACCTGCTGTTAAATCCACCTCATTGCATCCATTAAACATCGATTTGAATGTTCATAAAGCGATCTACTGTTACTGAAGATGTTGAATTCATCAGTAAATTCACAAAATATTTGTTCTTTTTACTCCTTTTTTGTCGCCAGCCTGTAATTTAGCCCTACTTCAATCATGGGTAAGTCGACTTCAGAAACAGACAGAAGAAAGTCTCTGTAATTTCTCTCTTCCTCCCGTTGAATCTTTCTAAATCTTTTCATCTTCATCAGGTTTTGTCTGTATTTGCAGAAGACAAAGGCTCAATATTTTGATGTAGCAACTCAACTTCTAATGCAAAAATCAGGCGAGGAATCTGATTCTGTCCAACTACCAGCAACAGATAACATCCAACTTGAAGGCAAACATTCAGAGTTGTGAAAAGAAAAGGAGTCTGAAAATGGAGCATCAGAAGAACTGTGAAAGCTAAGCGTCAAAGTAGGTGAGACCCACATTTTCCCTACCAGTAAAGATCAAATATTTAGAGTCAGAGCTGAAACTGTGTGTTGTGATTTCTGTTGTTGGCTACGATTTAGGCTGTTTGTGTTTTCTCTTTATTGGGCTTTCCTTTTTGGCCTGGGCTGATGTAACTTCTTACTATTTTTATGCGATGACTTAGTTAGCGAATGACAATTATCAGTTGTCAGTGTAAGCGTCGATAATCCTTATTCAATCCGGCTGGTTGGCGAGATTCAAACGAGAGCGTAGTACAGTGGTTTATCAGCTTTTGAGTGTGCAGGGAAAGCAAGTGAAGGAAAGCCACGTTATGGGTAGTATTCCGCTGGTGTATCTGCTCAGATTTTGAGGCTCCCAACGCAGCAAACTCCAATCACACTCGCCCTCTCCTCTCCATGCATGCAAGCTAAGCGTCGCCCGGGCGACACCTGGACAACCGCCAAACGTAACCGACAGCCGAGAATGGTAAGTTGGTAAATACGATGAGATATTCCAAGAATCGACCAAAGGGTTTGTATGATAGGTGTTTCCACGCATGGTCGCCAAATCCAAAGCGCAGTTTACAAAAGACACTGAATGGTAAAGCATACGCCGATTTTCATATGGTAAAGAGAGGAGAAGGGCCGCCATTGGCTGGGCGGAGGCGCTTGAGCGTGGAGATCAGGTGCATTTTTGGAGATGTGTTGGCTTTGCATGGACCCACCATTGAAGCCTCAATTCCCACATGTCCCTTTTCCTAACCCAACTATACACGTACCCACCCCTGTTCTCCACGTGTCACTCTCTTGTCTCTCCTTCCTTCATGTTGCCGCCACCCATTTCTGCAACCTCGTTCGTCCCTTCTTCTCCCCTCCCCCTTTTATCTCCCTCCCACCCACCATCTTCTTCCCTCACTCTGCGCCTCTCTTCCAGCGCCATGATCAAGACGCTCAGTCCTTATCACTCCAACACGGCGAAAACCGCCGAGATTATGTCTAGGTACAGACCCATAGCTCCGAAACCGGAAGTTTCGGGCTTTCCCGTTGTTGAGAGCCAGTCGATTTCTCCCAAGATCAGCCAGTTTGCTTATCTGAGGAACTTCCGGCCTCAGCTTCAGGCGCGGCCTACCAGAACCAGGAAGAGAGGTAGGGTTACTTTATCACCCCCGACCTTCAAGAGACAGAGGACACGGGCTGTCGAGGTTTCTTCTCCTTTAATGGCGCAGACTCTCTCCTTCAGAGGATTCGCTCCTCGGTTCTCTCAGCTTCCTATATCAAACCTTGAACTTTCTAGTACCAGAATCGAAATGGAAGAGCTGTTTATTAGTCCAACCTCGGTGAGTTTTCCTTTTCTTTCATCTCCACCATCTGTCTCCATTGTCTCCAAAGAAGCCGCCGTAAACGAACTCACCTTCAAGAATTCGTTTGAAGAAGACAAAACAATAGGTTTAAACACCATCTCAGAAATTCCTAAAGAGAAGGATCTCTTAAAACAACTGCAAGCACCCGCAACAGCCACTTCGGGTAGCGTCATTACTCCTCAGCCGGTTCGACCAGTAGGCTCGAGCATAAGCGTCGGTCATATTAGCGAAGATCCGTCTCTTCCTCCATCAAGTCAAGCTACAAAGAAACGGGAAGAGGTCGAGAAAGACGTTGAATCAGAAGCCCTACCTGCAATCATATCAGATTCAAACAACAAAGTAAGAATGGCGAATTCAGCGTACAAAGAAATGGTGGGCCAGCCGGAATGCCGATGGCTAGACTCAATGGCGATCGGAGACGAAAAGCTAGGAGGAGGAAGCTCATGCAAAAGAATCAGCGGAGAGATCATGCTTCATCTCTCGGATTCAAAAATGCCAGTTTCATCAAACGGACTTTCTTGCTGGGTGAGGATAGAGTGGGGAAGAGAAGGGGGCAGATGTTCGATCAACACCTTCTGTGATGTGATAAGATTATCGTGCGAATCTAGGGATTATCTCTTTGCGTGGAGGTTCCATACTGGAAGCAGAGAGAGCTTTCAAACCCAGTTTTGAAATTTCAAATTGTATACATACAGCCTAGTATATCACTGCACGCGTGTATAGCTCACCCGCATGTATTATTGTATATGTTATATATTCCAGATGTATGATCATATTTATGTTCTTCGTTCAGAACTAAAGTCTTGTCTGAACTTTTGAGTTTGCGTAAAAACGAAAAGAACGTAGGTGGTAGAATGAAGAGTGAGCTGGTTTGAACATACAAAACCATTATTTTACGGACCAGTTCAGTGTACAGGTGAGGTAGAAGAGAGCGTGGAGGCCAAGAAAAGCTTGTGTTTAATAATATAACAAGGAAGAACATACACAAAAATGGAGTGATAATCCTGGCTATTTCTGACTGTATTATCAATATGAATGGGAGGATCAAGCATTTAATTGGGAAGGATGAGTATCGTTTGAACTGTATTTGTCTACTCATTTATTCGGTCCTAATTATTGTATTTTGTTTACACAAATACTTTCAACTCTTCTACTTTTTACCATGTTGTATTCTAACATTTTCACTTTTCTCTAATTTTTTAATTATTTTTCTTTGTCGTTGGCATTTGGTCGGAGGTCCCACGTTTTGGTTCATGGTTTTAGGTTCCAAAAACCGTGAGAATTATTAGAAACCGAACAATGGGTCAATCCTTTAAAAAAAAAAACCAAAGATCCGACATCAACCTGTTAATCCAATCCAGCCCAACCATTAGCCCAGCTTAAGCCCATTAATGATTAACTCACCTGACCCAACCCAGAAAGTAAAACCTAGAAACTAAGAAACCGTGCCCCAACACCATGGCAGAACTGCTTCTTCAGTTCACTTCTCGACGGCCCACTGTCGCAGACGAGAACGAGACTTCTGAGTGAGATTGAGAGCCGACCGGCGAGAGGCGGGAGGTACTGTGTCATGGGCTGAGTTTGTGGGCTAGTTATGGGCTAGAGTTATGGGCTTTTCCTGGAATAGAGATGATTATTTAGTTGGAAGGAGTAATGCTGGAAGGGCAATTATGGCGTGAATACCTTTTGTTTTTCCCTCTTCATTCTGTTTCTCTCCTTCTCCTTTCTTCTTCTTCTCAGTTACTGTTTTTGGATAATTTCTGGTTTAATCTACTTCTTTCATTGTAATTCTTCTATTGTAATTCACTCAGAATTAATAGAAGATTTTGTTGGTCCTTCCTTTGCTTATTTTGTTGGTTTACTTTGATTGTTTACTTGTGATTTGGAGATATTGTTCTGGTTTGTCTACCGAAACCATAACATACTGACTGAGAGGCGACCGGCGAGTTGAGTACTACTGTGTCTTCGACTTGAGCCGGCGTAAACTCAACGGAGACGACATTCAAGTCTTCAGTTTTGTTCTTCACGAACTGGAGAACGAGACCGAGACAGTTGTGACTCGCAGTAGGTGACGTCTGTTCTTCAGTTCTGTTCTTCTACTGAGTCTTATGTTCTTCAGTTTGATATACTGCATTTATCAACTCCAATAATCAAATATATTTGTATGGAAATTTGATTCACTGCCTTTAGAAATTTGATATTTTGTTGGGCTTTTTCATCTTTTTTTTTTTTTAGAAATTTGACACTCCTCCAATCACTGAATTAGCGATCGGTTTCCTTCAAAATCTCTGTAGAGAAAAGCAACCTGTAAGCAAAGATGGTGTTTGGGCAAGTCGTGATTGGTCCTCCTGGATCGGGGAAGACCACCTATTGCAATGGAATGTCTCAGTTCCTCAAACTCATTGGAAGGTTTGACGTCTCTTGGATCTGAATACTAAATCTTGTTCTCTTTTGGTCATTTGTTCTTCTTTCCTGTTTTCTCTGCTATCAGACGCCTGGTATGCCAAGCGATGATATAGCTATTACGCCATTAATGCATACAAGATGACTATGTTATTGGTTCTTTCATTTCAAATGGAAGGAGAATCAATGTGGATTTGAAAATGGATTGGTCGTTTAACAAGTTTATTATTTATATTGTAATTCTCTTGGGCAGTATGTTATGTAGTTTAGAATTGGCACGTTACAATCTCGTTGAATGCAGGTATGAAATGCCAATAACTGTATTGATATTTCCAGTTCATTACATATTTTCACTTAGTCAAAATTTGATTTCTTCTGATAGAAGGAAGTGTAGAGGATAACAAGATTTTCATATTTTCTCATATCATTCTGACTATTTTTTGCTTGTATGCAGAAAGGTTGCAGTTATCAACTTGGATCCGGCGAATGATTCATTGCCGTATCCTTTCTTGTGGATTTTCCCCTGTCTTTTTTTCCCTAGCCTTGTTGACTTTTCCTATAGCAATAAAAACTATGTATGTCTTAAGGTTATGCTTCCTTTACCAAACACTTAGCTACGACTGTGCTGTTAATGTTGAGGATCTTATCAAACTAAGCGATGTGATGACACAACATTCCCTTGGTCCCAATGGAGGTGAGAATGCTCTGTTGTTTTTTTTTTTCTCATTTAAGTTGTCAAAAAGGCTTAAAATGTCTCAGGGATGGACTGCTTGAGTAAAATTACATTGTGCATTGAATATTTAGAATTCTTTTACTCCAAAAAGTGAAAGAAAATCGTAGATGAAAGCTTAGTGGTCTCTGGATTCGACATTAAGATTTCTGTAATTTTGACTACCTAAAGGTCTATTATTGATACCCAAACTTATTTTATTGTATATATTCTTATTGAATGCTAATTGGAGTACCTTCTTGAACTTCTTGTTTAAATACTTAAGAATGAAGTCTGATAATTTTTTGTTTGTTCAGGTCTTGTTTATTGCATGGATTATATTGAGCAGAATATTGATTGGTTGCAAGCTAAACTCGAACCTCTTTTAAAAGGTTAGTGTATGATGATTCCACACATTACGAATCTTTCTTCTGTGGGGACAATTGGGAGATTTTTGACGGTAGGAAAAAGAATTTGCCTAGAGTAACATTGTTTTATTTGTTTTAGTGGGTGTAAAACAAAAGAAATGGGATAGTTTTTTAGGGGAGGCGTTTAAATTTTGTGCCTTTTAATTAACCTTTCTATTTATAATGCTCTTGAGTTGTGGGAGAAAAATAACTATTTTATTTTTTGTAGTTTTGCCTTTGTGCATAGTTGTAGCTCCTTGTAACTCGCTTCTTTATGGTTGTACATTTCAAGCAGCAATACAACTGTATTTGCAGATAAAAAAAAATCTTCCTTAGTGATCATTTGAAGATCATCATTTCCCTTTTGAAAACCCTTGCCTGCTATCAATCTAAATGATTTTTCGGATGAAATAACTGAATAATGTATCAATTCACATTGTTATGAAAGTGATATATCAGAAAAAGATTTTTATTTAATCTAATGCACTTTTTGTGTAAGTTTTTACCAAAATTTTTATTTGAAGACCCTGATAATTAATAATAATTTTCTCGACACTTTGTATAGTCATTATAAGTGGAGACTTGTCAATAGAGTATATTACCCCAATAGAGCAAGGATTGTTCTTCTTACATTTAATGCATGTCTTACTCTAGTTGGTTTTAGTTTTGCAGGTTTGCGTTAGACATTATTGTTTTAACTGTATATGGCATTTTCATCTAATGATGTGGTGGCAATTTCAGATCATTATCTTCTCTTTGATTTTCCCGGACAAGTAGAACTTTTTTTCCTTCACTCCAACGCCAAGAGTGTCATAATGAACCTGATAAAGAGATTAAACCTGAGGGTATGATTTTATTCTGGAGAAATTTGATGTATTTTTACCTTCCTTGTGGGCAATGAAACGATGATGTGACTTTATCAGACTCAGTGGCTTTGTCCTTGTTCTGCAGTTGACGGCAGTGCATTTAGTTGATTCTCACCTATGCAGTGACCCGGGAAAGTATGTCAGTGCCTTACTTCTCTCTTTATCAACCATGCTACATCTGGAACTTCCACACGTCAATGTATTGTCTAAGATTGACTTGATTGAGAGCTATGGGAAGCTAGGTGGTTTGATCACTTAATTTCTTTCAGTATGGAGTTCAGAATATGTGAATACCCTTGTGAGTTCTTCTTTTTTCTTTTTGTGCCTTGCAGATTTCAACCTTGATTTCTACACGGACGTGCAAGACTTATCATACTTGCAGTACCATATTGGTCAAGATCCTCACTCTGCTAAGTACAGGTAAGTAGATTATTTTTGTGCGAAATTGTGGAGACTTGCTTTGGCTTTGAATTCCTTCTAGTGACACTATGTTATTGCTAATTGTTTCATTATTATTGTAGAAAGCTTACTAAGGAGCTCTGTGATGTAATAGAAAATTACTGTCTCGTCAATTTTTCAACCTTAGACATTCAGGTGTGCCAACCTATGCTTCATCTCACTCATCAGAAGTTTCTATAACTATTTATTACTACTTTTCTTGATTTTTAGTTGCATCTCAGGACAAAGAGAGTGTTGGGAACCTGGTAAAGCTTATTGACAAGAGCAATGGGTACATCTTTGCTGGCATGGAAACAAGTGCGGTAGAATTCAGCAAGATTGCAGTGGGTGCGACTGACTGGGATTACTACAGATATCCTTCTGTTATTTTGCTTTGTCTACGTCATTCAATCTCTTATATGATATGCCGCATATCCTTTGATGATTTTGTTTCTTGAACAAAGAAGTAATTAGAATAAAATTAATCAAAGAGACATATGGCTTTGAGGATTCATTATTTTTCTGAAATAAGAATGCAAGGTTAAACTTTGTGAATTGTTCTACTAGCCTATGATGATGCACCTATCCAATAGATGAGTCGAACACACCATAGCTTTGTTGAAAATATAGGGTTGATGGGTGGTTTTTCCACTTAACAATGCTTCACAGTTGCAGCCGTTCAGGAGAAGTACGTGAAGGATGATGAAAGTTCTGAAAACAGTGACTGAGTACGAGGTGTAGGACGCCTGGATTTTCCCTTATCTCAGGCGGAAGCTGAAGGTAGAACTCGTCTCACTACAAAACAATTCTAATCTCCATGTTTTGGTAGTCCAGCTGCAGAGGTCGAAGCAAATGAAGGGTACTCATTCTCATATTCATTTGCTGCAACCTATGTTACCATGTATATTACTATGTTTCCTTGTGCACACCTTAATTCGTCTTAACTTTTCTGGTAATCTGGTTTAGATTCTCTGGTGTTTTTAACTTGGTATTTTGTTGGACTATTTTTTGCATATTTGGTCTGACATTTTCACACCACTGATTGGAGCAGTTGTCGTCATGACTTTTCCATTAAGAAAACAGTTTTGTAGTGTCCCTAAATGCATTACTTTTAATAATTGAGTAAAATAAAAGCAGAGTTCGGCCTTGAATTGTTGAATTATTGTCGTCCTTTCAACTGCTGCTATTGCCTTTCTATGCACTTTAGTCAAGTCCAGAGAAAACTACTTGCTTGAAACTTTTGTTTTGGGTAAAATTAAGGAAACAACCAATAAACCACAATGACTTAGTTATGAGGTTAGTAAGTCTACGCAATCACTGCATCATTTTTTACAACAAATAAAATATTAAATTATAGAAAATAATTGATACTTAATTTGAAGAAACGTTTTATGATAATCAAAATTAAAGTATTTTAATTATTTATGTATTGTAATTTGATCATAATTAATTATTAATTTTGAGTTATTTATTTTATATATTAATTTTTTATCTTCTCTGTAACTTTATAATTCAGGGGTTGTTTTATTAATTATCTTATTTTAACTCAGCATTGAGATTTCTTGGGTTATATAATTGTCCATTAATCACGTGACCGTTGAATCTTAGTGCCATCTTCTTAATCTTGAATTTATATTTTTGGTAAGAGTCTTTTTATTGTTAGCTTGGCAAAAAAGCTATTTATTTTATTTGTTACCAAATTGGAAATTCTGACTTTATTTTTTAATGCTTTGATATAAGCTGAGTTCATAGAAGGTTCTAAAGGTTTTATAAATTCAAAGTTAATTAGCGTTTGAAAATTAAAATCTAAATAAAAAAAAGAATGGTGTTTGTGATGCCCATCACGTCAGTCCATTCTCTTCCATCCGGAGAAGAAGCTTCTTCTTCGCCATTTTTGCATTTTTCAAAGTTCTCGTTAGACTTTACCTGTTTACCATTCTGGTCTGCTATTTCAGGTCCTCTAAATCTCTCCTTCGATCAACCTTATCTTCTTCGACTTCGTCAAAATCCAGCCCCCTTTTCTTATTCCGATCAAATGGTAAAACCCTTCCTCTGCGGCACTTTTCCTCCTGAAGCTGACGATGAATCTCCTAGCCCCTCCTCACCCAGAAAATGGAGAGCCGGATTTCGATGCCTTACCAAGAACAACAAGAACCCATACTCCACTCGCGGGCTCGACAAATTTGCATCTCTCTTAGCTGAACTTGAACAGAAGAGGCAAGAGATTTACTCTCAAATGGATTCGGAAGACACTATCATTCGATTTGTGTACAAAAACGCCGACGATTGTGTTCCGGTTGTGGTGAAGCCGAAACACAGAAAAGCCGATAAAAACAGAGTTGACGCAACAAAAATGAAGAGCAAAATTACTAGCTCAGAAGCCATGGCCGAACCAACATCTAAGCCAGCCGAAACAGAGACAGACGGACCCATATCGGTATCGGAAACTGGAAAGAGGAGCGAGAAGAAGAATACTTGGCAAATTATGAAGGTGGAAAGGTGGAGAAGACCGTCGAATTATTTGCCAGCCATCATAATCTTAATTTTGCTCTTGATGGCCTTATTCGGTCGATCCATGGCGATTCTGTGTACTTCGATCGGTTGGTACGTCGTTCCCAGTGCAAAAGAGACGTCGACTTCAAAAAGACCGACGAAGAAAAAAGATTTGACGAGGAGATATAGTGACACTAGGATTATCGTTAATAGGTTATCGTCTCCTAGAAGAAGCAGCATCGCCGGAGCCGAGAAAGACGACAAATCGAATCTCTGGCAAGGTCATCAGAGAAGCTTTTGAATAATTTGAAATTTCCATTTTCTTGTTCCTCTCTCTGAACTAACATTTTCCGGTCGCCTGAATACTTTTCTGAATTTCCAGATCATCCAATTAACTTGTTTTGGACATAATCATCGAATGATGACGAGATTACGTTGTTGCTTTCGACTAATTCAAATATTTGACAACTTCATTTGATCCCCACGTTGGTTTTGTGGTGTTCTTAGCTTAATTAATTACCTAATTAACGAGAAGCACTCATATTTTTGATAAGGTCAATGGAAAAGGATGAATGTTTGATATTATTGTAGATAAGTCTTATGACGACTTAAATGGCTGATTTAATCTATATACTCCAAAGTTGAATATGTCGAATAAATGGGTTTGATTGGATCTGACTGTCCATTGTAAGTATACTATACGTGCTCCAATATTAATTAAAAAATTTAACAATGGTGCCTTTCTAGAAATTTAAAATTAACAAAACAACCACTAAATTATAGGATCAATGATAAGTCAACCACTAAACAATTTTCAATAACAAAAAAAGCATTCAACTATGAAAAATAAATAGAGCTAATATCGTTATTACGTTTTCCGTCAAAAAATATCTTCTTTCCATTGCGGAACATTGTTTTTCTATTATAGAAAGTGAATCCTTGAAATAAGATTCGGGAAAGATAACGTTCTGCAGCGAAAATACAACATTCCACATAGAAAAATTTCCTTTTCTTTCTAAAAAGTGAATAAGAAGATATTCAAAAAATTGAAAAGGTAGAAATTGTTTTTGACTTTTTTTGTTAAGTATTTATGAGCTTTCAACATTGTTTTTGAGATAAGATTGATTCAATTATTACAATTTTAACATAAAACTGAAGTAAAATTAAAATTGAAGAGCAAATTTAACAGTAAAAATTGAGTGTTTTTTTATAGTAAAAATTGTTTAGTGTTAGATTTATCATTGATTTCATAATTAAGTGATTATTTCGCTAATTTTTCATAAATTTATTAGGAATGATTTGAACAAGTATTCCAAAGGGCATTAAGATCATAATGTATGCTGAATTTAGGTCCAGTTTGGTATTTTGTGATCAATTAGTTAAAGGAAACCCACCCTATTCTTGTACGTAAATTAACTTTTATGCATTACCCATCTCTTCTAGAGTCTCCCTGGCCTAGATAGAGCTTTGGACAGGGACTGGGACAGAGGACTTGAGCTCGTCGCAGCTTGAAAAAAGTCGGCAGCTTTTTCGATATTATTAAGTCCCAGACTGAACCGTCCAATCTGGCTTGTAGGTTCCTATCTTTACAGAGCTCACTAATAACCTAAGTGCGATTGGAAGAGATTGGCTGCCTAATTTATACCACCTCAGCAGAAGACATGAGGCTTGGGATGTAATCAGATTGAAAGGTGTCTGTTGGCTGTTGCCTGATAATTCTGCGACGGTCTATAAGATTCCCTTCTGAGGACTCGAGTCAACAAAATACATAAATGATGAATCAATTTACGAATAAATGCAACAAAAAAGTTAGGTCTATGTTCTTCCATCTACCTTTCCGTATGTATAAAAAAAATTAGTAAAAGCTGGAATCTGTACCAAATCAAGACATAATTAGGCCATTTACCTGAAACAAACGTAAGAGACAGTATGCACTCTCGTCAGCCCGTCTGAAGCGGAAAAAAAAAAGAACCAGAACTTGAAGACAGGACTGATCTGCTTAGTATTGGTCCGAAGTTTTACAGTCATTAATTGGAAGATGAGCTTCAGATGTTTCACAAATGGCGGTGGAACCATTCATTGGATTTACTGCAGGGGATCTCGATAAAAGCTTATGGCACATGATGGTTTCCTGGAAGTTCAAGAAAGTGAAATTCAGAATCCCCCATCTCTCGGAATCTGTCAGAGGCGAGAATCCGAAGGAACCAGTCCAAGTGTTGAGGACAGATGGGGCAGCAGGTAGAACCAACCTCTTCACACCCATCTCCACGAGCTGTTTTTCGAGCTCATTCATCAGAATTCGACACATCCCAAGCCTACGATATCGAAATCGAGTGCCGACAAGAGGAACTTCTGCTACCTTTTCTCCATAGACCCTCACTGTCGCTGCAGATATTAAATCGCCATTTCTCTCCAAAATCACCGTGTAGAACCCTGTGAAGTTCAAGCGCCTCACCACTGATTCCTTGCTGAATATAACATCTTTAACAAGATATCTATTCGTGACAGAATCTTTAACTGGCTCAAAACATTCATGCATCACACCGAGAGCAACGTTAAGCTTGCTATAAGTCTCCGCCATGACCTCTGTATCAGAATTTTGGACAGACTTCAACAAAGTCCAAGTCAAATTATCGCCACCAACAGAAATTTGTCTCCCCAAAAGTTTATGGAGAGCTAGAAATATACTTCCACATTTAGTGCTGCAAAACCATTTTTCATTGGAAGAAAGCTTGTCCATGTCAACTTCCCCTTTGCTCCTCAGACACCCAATATGATATTTACGTTCGCATTGATGACAATGGGAATAATTCGCATCTGTTTGATGTTCAGAGAGCTGTGTCCACTTCCCCTGCCGGCAAATTTCGCAGCAGCATGATGGGCAGAACCAATCACCCTCTGGAATCTCCTTCAAACCGAGGCAGTTGCCGTGAAATGAAGAGGGACATTCATCACATAAAATTAGCTCTCCTCCATATTGGCAAACAGAGCAAATATGGTCGTTCTCTGTTGCAAGCCTCTCATCAATTGTCCTCTCAACTGGATTTTGGATCAATTTTGTCTCTTTCTTACTATTCATAAGCTGCATTTTGCAATCAAACAGCGACCTTCCATCTTCAAGAAATATATTCGCAGCCGGTCTATGTTTTGTGCTATGAGCATGAGCTTCAAAGCTGCTCAGAGTAAATATTTCAGAGCAGCAATTGCATTGAATTCCTTTATTTGTTATCTTTCCCCAAGCCACTGGAGCATGATTTTTTCCACCACCGTAGTAAACCTTATCGTTCTCAAAGACGATTTTGTTGTCCATCAACAGTGATAGAATCGTTCGCGAATTACGATGTGAGGAATTGGCTGTCTTTCGCTCTTTTATTCGTATGAATGACTTCTGCACACAAGGAGGTCGACTGCATTTGGATCCTTCGTTCATGTAACTCAACACTTTTCTTCCCTGAGCATCTTGATTAATTCCATTACCAAGCTTTACACCATCATCTGCTGATCCTGGTGAATTGATTTGAATACAACTACCCCCTGATACTTCCTCCTCGTTTTTCCTTTGTCCCCCTGTAGATGTAAATTTTGATGGCTTCAAAGTTTTCGCCAATTTTCTGTTCTCGTTAGATAACTGAAGATCCTCATCAACATCAACGATCAAAATATCAGTGCAAGTTGAAGCATTACTTACAGAAAGGTCGTTTAAGCCATCATCAACCTCAGTGGCTCCACCCTCATCTATACAGTCCTCACATGCTGTTCTAAGAGAGTGATAAACGATACCACTTGGTGATCGGTAACGCAGCTTAAACTCCCCTTTCTTCTCAACATAGTAAAACACCCATCCCATAGCAGAAAGATGTTCCTTCGCTTTTAATTTCAACTCCGAACTCGTAAACCTTCTCTTGTAATTCTGTTCTACGCCAGACATGCACAAATCAATCACAGCCCCAGGGCACTTATTG
This sequence comes from Begonia loranthoides, assembly GCA_022433065.1. Taxonomy (NCBI): domain Eukaryota; kingdom Viridiplantae; phylum Streptophyta; class Magnoliopsida; order Cucurbitales; family Begoniaceae; genus Begonia; species Begonia loranthoides. The sequence continues at coordinate 27,921,639 of CM039479.1, read as the reverse complement.
GCTTCATAAACTACTGGGCTAAAAGGTTCAGCCGGGTAAATCTCACATTCAGTGCTAAAGTTATCGTCCAAAGCATCATCATCTTCATTATCATCATCATCGTCATTCGAGTATTTGTTTTCTTGTTCTTCGCCAAATTTTTGCAGCATAAACGGAGCGGATCCTTTCAAATGTTGGCAAACCTTGACAAGCGAAAAATAAAACTTACCAGCGGGTGACGTATACCTGAATTTCACAATGTCTTCGTCGTTGCGAAACTCGATTTTCCAGCCGATAGAGAATAGGTGCTTCTTGACGTCCACAGAAAGATCGTTGCTCTTCCTTTCTGCATATTGCGCGATAACTTCCGGGCAATACTTTGATCCCGAAAGAACAACAGGATCAACAACTCGCCAACTTAATTTTCTCCGACGCTTCCTACCTACGCGGTTCTTTTTGTCAACTACATTGAAGTCAGAATCAGGCAAACATACAGGCGATTGAAAAGAACGGCTTTCCGGTTCCAAAGATTTGATTGACAATAAAAGCTGCCGATGCCTAGGTATCTCTTCATGAGAAAAAACCACATCGCTAGTGATTGAACCTAAACGGCCATCCGAAACCCTAACTTTTCCATCAACACCATCCATTGTTCTCAGTCTGACAGAGGAGTTTGTGGTCGAATGTGGCTTGGGCTCCATGATTTGCAGCGTTTGCGAGACGGATGGTTTTGGAATTCCATTCCGCAATAATATCCTAAATCCTTTGTTCTAGGGTTTCCGAAATCTGCTGTGATTCTCGATTGATTTGCTACGTTTTTTTAAATATAAGGAAGGATAACCCCATAATCTCCATCGTCCTCATCCTTTCTTCGTACTGCCTTTGCTATGGATTCATGCACATATTATATACATATTCTCCTTTCTTAAATTATTTTTAAATATAAAATATTTACTTATCTTGTATATTTTTAATTAATTAAATTTAAATTAAGGAAATTACTCGTCTAATATTTGAATAAAATCGTGTCATCGCTTAAAACCTATGTTTTTAACCATGGCAATCTAGAGTTGACAAATAAACTGGTCGAGTCAAACAGAGCCGAATATGAAAAAGTATAATTCGTCGAGCCTAACAAGTTAAATGAGCATAATTTAACGATCTCACCCAATATTTTTTTGACCTGAGCTGGCTGGGAAGCCACGAGTTAAACGAACAGAGTCAAGTCGACTAAACAAGTCTCACGAGTTGAACATATATAAATATTTCTAATTTATATCGATATAATGTATATTTTAATACTTTAGTTATTAAAATTATAATAATTATTTATTATTATAATGTCAAAATATAATAGTTAATCATTTAATTAACAAAATTATTTTATTAACATATAAATGAAATGTATTTAAGAAAAAAAATTATTAACATTATTACGAATATTTAATAATTCCATCACTACAAATTATATACATAATTTCATTTTTGAATACTAATCTAATATATTATATCATTAAATTTAACAAAAAATCACAATATAATTTTTTAGCGCCATTTTATTTATTTATTTCCGTTAAAATATTTAATTGGAGTAAAATAATTTAAATCAATTTAATTATTTTAAAACTATATAAAATTTTCTTAATTAATTTAGTTTATAAATAATTTCAAATAGGAGTCGAGTTAAATTGTCTTTTAATTTTTCAGTTAAATTTAATAACAAAAATAAATTGAAAATTTATTTTAAAATTATAAAATTCAATAAAAAAATTAAGGTTGTATGACCTAAAATAAAATACAATTTAAGGATGAATGAAGAGACAAATTTTGGGTACAGAGTTCTAATCTTTGCAATGTTTTCTCACATTGAATATCTTATGCCAACGTAGAAAAATAAATCAATATTAAAGGATGATTATCACAAATATATTATATACTTTGGTACTATAGTAAAATACAATTTTGTCACGACTTCACAAGCAACATATTTTGTTTTCCTATTTTATTTAGTTAATTCAATTTGCTCTGATGAGGGGCACAATAACTGGTACACCAGAGGTGCATCCTTCTTGGTCCTCTCGTATTAGGGAAAGGTCCTCTTAATGCTCTAACGCGCACACCGGATATGGACCAAATTGTCTCACGACATTCTAAACTCAGCTCACGTACCGCTTTAATGGACGAACAGTCCAACCCTTGGAACATATTACAATCTCAGGTGGCGAAGAGCCGACATCAAGGTGCCAAACCTTTCCATCGATGTGAGCTCTTAGGGAAGACCAGCCTGTTATCTCTAGAGTCACTTTTATCCCTTGAGCGGCGCTATTTTTAATTTGGGTTTGTTGTATGTTTAAGATTAAATTAGACTCGCTTTTTTACTTGATTTTAGTGGGTGTGGAGTTGACTTTATATTTTTTATAAATTTTGCATTTAGAATTAAAAAATATATAAATATTATAATTATAAGGCCTTGTCCTATCTATTAGACAATGGAGGATTTTCACTCCTTTTTTTTTTTTTGTTCTTATTTGCAAATCTTTTATTCATTAAAAAAAAAAAAAAAAAGACGCATACGGAGTCTAAAATTTGTCTATTCAATTCAATGAGGTTCAACTTGGCTATAATTAGTATAGTAAAATTAAACCGAGTCTAATTTGCTATTTATGAAAAGTTTGGGACTCACGATGTTAAAAAAAAAAATTCAGAGTTTAAGTTAAATAGAGCTTATAGTTTAAAATTTAGTTTGTACTTTCTCGTATTTTCAATTTAACGTTTTCATTGTAATTTTCTCATTTTAGTGTTTGTAATTAATTTTTATTATATTGTCATTTATATATTTTCATCATTAAATTAAATAATAAAAAAAATTCTCGTTCATATTTTACTACAACGTCTAGGGGTGTTCCCGATCTGGTTCCAAAGTGGAACTGCACCAAATCGGTCAGTTTCGGTTTTGGAATTCCAAAACCGAAACTGGTGTTATGGGAACCCGGTACCGAACTAAAACCAAATCAGAAATTCGATATCGGTTCCAGTTCGGTACCGGTTTTACCTCATTTAATTCTTTTCTCAATTATTATAATAAAATTTTATTAAAATAAAAAACTGCAAAGTTCTTGAATCCAGTTGCTGCCTAAATGAAATATGTGGATTGTAAATCATGTAATGGACGCGAAGAAGAACAAATCAACAACCACATTTGTCATCAACAAACCATAATATGCAGGAAATTATCATCAATGACAGTTAAACACAAAATCCATCCAAGCAAAGAAATCCATCCAGAAACCAAACACAATCCATCATCAATGACAGTTAAACGAAAATCTCTCACCAATCGAACAAAATGATTGTGCGGCTCGGAAGTTTGGAGCCGGAGTCGGGACAAACACTCAGGCGAACAACGACTCGAGGTTCGGAGGTCGGGAGCGAGCGGGGCGAGGCGAGGCGAGTAGTAAGATTTACCTTCTTATCTATTACAATGGGTTTTAGACTAATTTCAATAATAAAATCATGCGGGCTTTAATCCAAAGAGGATAATTTTATATTAAGAGGATTGAAAATATGATGACGACTGTGGAATTTCACTCAAAGATAGATTGCCTTGTGAGAATAGACCTTTCATGCAAGCAAACCTTTTTTCTTTAGCGTATAAAGAAACAATTTTTAGTGAAAAAAAAAAGGTTAGTATAATTCAACAGGTTACTAAACCAGCCAATCAACAGAGTTGCACTCTCAACAAAAACAGGGAGGGAACTCACCAACAGAAGCTCGGCCATCCTCCAGAGAGAGCTCCAACTTCCATGTCTGCCTCAAACCCAAATTCCCTTTCCAACAACAAAACAAGACTAAGAATATCAGGGGATTGTTATCGGCGTTTCTTCTTCATCCCAAAACAGAACAGATATCAACCTAAACGAAGCAGAATCCAAGAAATCAGAATCGGGTACTTTCATTACTCACCGAAAATTGAGAGACAAGCTCAGTTTGGAGCTGCCCTGAGGTGGTTCGGTCATTGTTTGCGATCAACAACCTCTGGGTCCAATCGTTCGCAGCCACCGACGACAGGACGTTCACTCGTTGTCTGCTCAGAACGTTGAAGGCGTTCGTCTCTGACTCAGCTAGCCTTCGCTCACAGCCTCGTCGGACGAAATCACCTGTAGTCGAAAACCCATCTCGACACCAGCAATCCACCTGGAGTCGATCCGTCGCCGCGACTCCCCTACGATCTCCCTCTTTCCCTTCGATTTCTCGGCCTCCATCTCCTTCTCGCAGCTTCCCTCTCTCTCTCCCCATTCTCCTCTACTTGTCTCTCACGGCCGCAGTCTCCCCCTCTCTCTTCTGTTCCTCTCTCTCCAGAAAAACAGAACACACACTTAACCTAATCTCCCATTTCCTCTCTTCACGTTTTCTTCAGCACCAAATTAAAACTACTAACCAAATTTCTATTTCCCTTTTTAACCCTAATTAAATAATATTAAAAGATTTTTAAATGTTAAATATTCGTATTGAATATTAACCGACCCAATTTTTAACTCTTGACTTATCCTAAACATTGTTTAAAAATCATTAGAGTTCTAATTTAAATTTCTTAATTCTATTTTCTAAATTGATTTTTATTAATTAACTGCAAATGATTCCTTTTAAATTAAACTTAACGGTTACGACTTTGGTAACACCCCGATAATTATTCAATAATTTGATTATTACCAATTACGCTCTAATTATATTTATTAAATTCTCATAAAAAGTCGGGGTGTTACATGTCAGTTTCCTAAAGGTTGGGAAAGAGCCGAAGAAGAAGCGACTTGAATTAGTGCACACCAACGTGTGGGGACCCGCAGACGTTTCCTCTCTTGGTGGATCAGTCTATTATATGACTTTCATAGATGATTCAACAAGAAAGGTATGGGTCTATTTTTTGAAGAATAAATCTGATGTTTTCAGTGTGTTCAAGAAGTGAAAGGCCCTAGTCGAAAATGAAACAAACCTGAAGGTGAAATGTCTAAGATTTGACAATGGAGTTGAGTATATAGATGCAGATTTTAAAGAATATTGTGTTGTAAATGGAATCAAGATGGTGAAAACCATTCCTCGAACGCATCAAGAAAATGGAGTAGCTGAGAGGATGAACAGAATGTTAAATGAGCGTGCAAGGAGCATGAGATTGCATGCCGGATTACCTAAATATTTTTGGACAGAAGCAGTTAGCACAACAGCATTCTTGATAAATAGAGGACCCTCCGTACCTTTGAATTTTAAACTTCCAGAAGAAGCTCGGAGCAGGAAAAAGGTAGATTTTTCGTTCATGAAAGTATTTGGCTGTTTATCTTATATTCATGTTGATGATTCTAATAGAAGCAAACTTGATCCGAAATCTAAGAAGTGTTTTTTCATTGGCTATGGTGATTTCGAGATTGATTATCGTTTCTGGGATAATCAAAATCGGAAGATCATACGCAGTAGGAATGTCATCTTCAACGAGAAGGTTCTCTACAAAGATGAAGTTGGTAACACTTCAAACAGTGGGAGTTCAGTATTGAAAGAGTCTACTGTGGTCAACTTCAAAGATTTTTCAGGAGAAGATACTCTGACTATAAAAGAAAATTAGAGTATTATTGAAGAAAAAATTGATGAGAATACGGCTCTAGAAGAAAATATGCAAACGCCGATTATAGAACCAAGACGATCATCCAGAACTAGCAAACCAACTCAGAGATGGTCCCCATCTCTAAATTATATTTTGTTTACTGACAGAGGTGAACTAGGATGTTATGAGGAAGTCAAACAGTCAGATGATTTGATTGAGTGGGAGGTAGCCATGAAAGATGAAATGGACTTACTGAAGTCAAATGAAACCTGGAAATTGACTAAGTTGCCGAAGGGAAAGAAAGCACTGCATAACAAGTGGGTTTACCGGATTAAAGAAGAACCTGATGGAAGCAAGAGATTTAAAGCTAGATTAGTTGTCAAAGGTTTTCAGCAGAAAGAAGGCATTGACTACACTGAGATCTTCTCACCAGTGGTGAAGCTGACCACTGCTTTCCTTCACGACAGTTTAGATGAAAAAATCTACATGCGTCAACCACAAGGTTTTGAGGTGAAGGGGAAAGAGGAGTTTGTGTGTAAACTTCATAAAAGTTTGTACGGTTTGAAACAGGCTCCAAGACAGTGGCACAAGAGATTTGACAGCTTCATGAACAGTAAGAACTTCGTGAGATGTGAAGCCGATCATTGCTGCTACTAGGGGTGTTCACGGTTCGGTTCGGTTCGGTTTTGATGTGAAATCAAACCAAACTAGTCGGTTTCGGTTTTAAAATTACAAAACCGGAATCGGTTTTAGAAAAATCATAACCTAGTCGGTTTCGGTTTTAAAATCTTGGTTCCGGTTTCGGTTCAGTTTCGGTTTTTTCTTTATTAATTTTTTTTCAAATATTATAATAAAAATTGTATAAAAATTATAAAAACCTAATTAATAACAATAAAATTATTCTTCCTCTTCTCTTTTCAAAACAAAATTTTGTCCAAAAAATAGTCATTAGGTCTTTTGGAACTAAAATCACTTCAGAGACTGAGGCACGAATGACCGAATATGGAACTTCAAAAAAAAAAAATACTATAAACTTATTTATGCGGTTCAGTTTCGGTTTTTCGGTTTTGAAAAACTAAAATCGGTAACTGAACCAAAACACTCGATTCTTACAAAAGAGAACCTTATTCGGTTTTTTAATAGAAAAAACCTTATTCGGTTTCAATTTTTTGATCGGTTTTGGTTCGGTTTGTCGGTTCGGTTCGGTTTTGAACACCCCTAGCTGCTACATTAAAAGGTTTGATAATTCCTACATTATATTGTTCCTTTATGTTGATGATATGTTAATCGCTGGAGCAACCTTGACTGAGATTGACAGGCTGAAGAGGGAGTTATCTAAAGAATTTGTTATGAAGGATTTGGGTGCTGCAAAACAAATTCTTGGAATGAGAATATTCAGGGATAAAGATGTTCTCAAACTTTCTCAAGAAGACTATGTGAATAAAGTTCTTAGTAGGTTCAATATGCAGAATGCGAAACCAGTTACTACACCTTTGGCTAGTCACTTCAAACTATCTAAAGATCAATCACCGTCGACCGAGGAAGAGAGAAGCTACATGGCCAGAGTTCCATATGCCTCTGCTGTTGGTAGTCTTATGTATGCGATGGTTTGTACACGGCCAGATATTGCACATGCAGTGGGAGTTGTCAACAGGTATATGAGTAATCTAGGAAAACAGCATTGGGAAGCAGTAAAGTGGATCTTGCGATACTTGAAGGGAAGCTCAAGGTTTGCTTTATGTTTTCAGAAGTCATATTCTAGTTTGGATGGATATGTTGATGCTGATAATGGTGGTGATATTGATAGCAGTAAAAGTAGAACTGGGTATGTTTACACTCTCGGTGGTACCGCAATTAGTTGGGTCTCGTGGCTTCAAGATGTAGTTCCTTTTTCTAGTTGTGAAGCATAGTACATTGCAGTGACAGAAGCCGCGAAGGAGATGATGTGGTTACAGCCTTTTCTACGAGAATTAGGCCAAAACTACGATGAGAGTAAATTGCATTGTGACAGCCAGAGTGCCATCCTTTTGGCAAAGAATCTAGTTTATCATGGCAAGACAAAGCACATACAGGTACGCTATCATTTTATCAGATCCATTTTAGAAGATGGTGTGTTAGCACTTGAGAAGATATCAGGGAGTCGAAATCTAGCTGACATGTTGACGAAAGCTGTGACTAGTGAGAAGCTGAAGTTGTGCGCAACTTCAGTTGGACTTCTTGGATGAGATATGTGCATGATGCCACTGCAGATGGAGAGATGATGTGATTACTCTCCAAGTGGGAGATTGTTGAGTTATGGAGTCTAATTTTATTGTTTAGGGTATTTTGGTAAATTCACCCTGTTTTCATAACCCTATTTCTTTAGGTATATAAAGATGTAATTAGGGTTTTGGAGAGTGTGAGAGAGTAGAAAGAAATAGTGGGGGTGGGGCAAAATCAATGAACAACTTATGTAACTCTATTTTGATCATAGTGAGATCTGTTAGCGGCCAGTAGACGTAGCTCTCAAACTGAGAGTGAACCACTATAAACTGTGTGTTTTCTATTTTCTGTTTTCTTTGATCAATCGTTTCGATACAAGTCGGATTAGAGCGTCTAATCTCAACACCCTCTAATCCCAACAGTGCTTTCATTGAAGTTTTGTTTATGATTCTACATTGGAAATTCTCATCATCAATGCCTTAAAAATGTATTGACTTATGATATGCGATGAAATCATAGTCAATTTATGTATTTGCACGTAAATATGTCACAATTTTGTTTATTTCCTCTAATGAAAAACAAAGATAAGGTGGCAGTTAAAGGTATTTAGAAGTGAGATTTCAACGCAGACGCAAGGAAATTTCTACTGACTACAACTACCCTACCGGCCCACCTCTCCCTTGACGCGTTCACCGCCCACTACCGTCCTATTATAATCGTATTTTCTTTTCGTTGAGAATTAGTGGTCGTGATTCGTGGGCTAGCTGACACAGGATTTATGTTTTTTGTCCTGCAAAGCCGGGCCGGAAGAAAGTGCGTCGCACTAACGATGAAGATCCGGTAGCTACGCCTACGCGTCTTCTTATTTTTTAAAGCATTTGACATTTCCTTCCATTTTCCATTCAAAAATTCGGAAATTGTGGTAGAAAACCGACTGTAATTCTTCGCTCTCCCCTTTAAATAGAAAGTTTTTGGCTGACCTCCTCCAAACAGTTAGCACAACTTGCTATTTCTTAAGAACCCAAAAAATTGAACTTTGATTAGGAGTAAACGTAGCGTCAGAAGAGTGTTTACTGGACGAGAGAGCTAACGGATAGAAAGAAAGTGGATCTCTTGTCAATTCTGGCCATCTGGGTGTCGTCTTTTGACACAAACACGGTCGAATAAAGGAGGCTCGGGGCGATTCACATCAGATCGAAGGCTAATTTGATGCTCGATATTGTTAAGAAGCTTTGTTCTTTTGCTTTATGTCTTTCCTAGACTTTGAAGGCTAATTTGATTCTCGATATTGTTTAGAAGCTTTCTACTTTTGCTTTCTGTCTTTCCTAGACTTCGAAGCTGGAAGGAAATATTGCTTAGTCTTTTATGTGGTAGAGCGTTGCTATTGACGAATACAGGGTGGGAGAAGATGGAAAACTATTTACCTGGGAGTTTTGTGGAGGTGAAACCGAAAAATTCATCTGAGGAAGCGCTTCAGAGATGGAGGAATTTATGTTGGGTGGTGAAAAATAAGAAGCGGAGGTTTCGCTTCACTGCTAATCTCACCAAGCGCTCCGAGGCCCAGGATATCCGACGCACGAATAAGGTTTTTTTTCCCCCTTTTCTGGATCTGAGCTTTCTGTTTGGCTGCTGAGAAAATTTCACATAAACTGAACTTACATAATAGGGTTTTAACCTGATTAATCTATAGTAGCATAGAACCTTTAGAAACTGAAGAAGTAGATTCCATTTGACTCGACTGCTACTGCTACTCCTGTGTTATCCTGTTTCTTTCTAATGCGGCTCCGTTCTTCTCTAAATCATTGTAGGAGAATTTTAGAGTTGCAGTTCTTGTTTCGCAAGCTGCCCTTCAATTTGTTGATGGTAAGGGTCTTGACACTTGAAACTGGCTGTTATTTTTTTCTTCATTAATTCTTATTTGACGTTTGTCTTCAAATTGACTTTTGGACTCCTTAGGTTTGGCTTTGTCGAAAGATTATACAGAACCTGAAGAGGTCAAAGCTGCCGGTTTTGGAATCGATGCTGAAGAACTTTCAACCATTGTCGATGGCCGGGATGTGAAGAAGCTTAAGATTCACGATGGAGTTGAGGGTATTGCAAAAAAGCTTTCTACATCACTAACCGATGGTATTTCTACTTCGGAGCAATCGATCAAGAAGAGAAAAGATATCTATGGAGTCAACAAGTTCACTGAAATCCCACCTCGTGGTTTTTGGGTTTTTGTGTGGGAAGCCCTTCAGGATATGACTCTAATGATACTTGGACTTTGTGCATTTGTCTCTCTTCTTGTAGGCATAGCAATGGAAGGATGGCCTAAAGGCGCTCACGATGGAATTGGAATTGTTGCTAGCATTTTGCTGGTCGTATTTGTCACCGCTACCAGTGACTATAAACAATCTCTTCAGTTCAAAGATTTGGATAAAGAGAAGAAAAAAATAGCAATTCAGGTTACCCGAAATGGATTCAGACAAAAGTTATCGATATATGATCTGCTTCCCGGTGATATTGTTCATCTAGCCATCGGAGATCAGGTACCGGCTGACGGACTTTTTGTATGTGGATTTTCCGTTCTGATCAACGAATCCAGTTTGACGGGCGAGAGTGAACCAGTTAATGTGAATTGCGAAAAACCTTTTCTTCTCTCCGGAACAAAAGTTCAAGACGGGTCATGCAAGATGCTTGTTACTTCGGTTGGAATGAGAACTCAATGGGGTAAATTAATGGCTACTCTGTGTGAAGGAGGAGATGATGAAACTCCATTGCAGGTCAAACTAAATGGAGTGGCAACAATAATCGGAAAAATCGGTCTGTTATTCGCTGTTGTCACTTTTGCTGTTTTGGTGCAAGGATTGTTTAGCCATAAATTACAAGAAGGGTCTCAGTGGGTCTGGTCTGCAGAAGATATGAGGGAAATTTTGGAATTCTTTGCCATTGCTGTCACTATAGTAGTGGTTGCAGTTCCTGAAGGGCTTCCTCTGGCTGTGACATTAAGTCTTGCTTTCGCCATGAAGAAGATGATGAATGACAAGGCACTTGTCAGACATCTTGCTGCCTGTGAAACAATGGGATCGGCTACTACTATTTGTAGCGACAAAACCGGGACGTTAACTACTAACCACATGACTGTTGTGAAAGCTTGTGTTTGCTTTAAAGTGAAGGAACTTAACAACTCTGACGATGCTTCTAGTTACGGCTTGGAAATCCCCTCTTCAAGTTTGAAACTTCTGCTTCAATCCATATTTAACAACACTGGAGGAGAAATCGTGAAGAACAAAAACGGCGAGCTTGAAATACTCGGGACTCCCACTGAGTCTGCTCTTCTGGAATTCGGCCTGTCGCTCGGTGGAGATTTTCAAAATGAACGCCAGGTTAAAATTGTGACAGTCGAGCCTTTCAATTCTCTTAAGAAAAGAATGGGATTAGTTATTGAACTTTCTGAGGGCGGTTTCCGAGCACATTCAAAAGGCGCTTCCGAGATAGTCTTGGCTGCGTGTGACAAAGTCTTGGACAAAAATGGCAAAGTTGTTCCTTTGAATGAAACATCTATCAATCTTTTGAAGAATACAATTGAACAATTTGCCAGTGAAGCTCTTCGAACTCTCTGTCTCGCTTACATGGAGATTGGAAGTGATTACAAGGCTGAGAGTCCAATGCCTGTCAATGGCTATACTTGCATAGCAATTGTGGGTATCAAAGATCCTGTTCGGCCTGGCGTCAAGGAATCTGTTGCAATTTGTAGGGCTGCTGGTATTGCTGTTAGGATGGTTACTGGAGATAATATAACCACTGCAAAGGCAATTGCTAGAGAGTGTGGAATTTTGACTGATGGTGGTATTGCTATCGAAGGTCCAGACTTCCGTGAGAAGAGCGAGGAAGAATTGCTCAAAATAATTCCAAATATTCAGGTAGATTTGAATATTTAGTTGCATAATTAAGGCTATGATAGTCCTCCTTTACGATTTATTTATGCTAGAATGTTTGGGAAGATAAATGTTTAGGTTATGTAATTTTATTAATATGTTTTTGTAATGGCAGTTACGGGTAGTTTTGTGAGTGTTTAAAAAACTGTTTTATAGAGGGAAATTGGGGGTGAGGACAGGAAACGGGTCTCTAGAGAGGAATGGGCTCTCGAATTCCCTTTAGTGATTACTGTGCATGTGTGTTATGAAAGTTGTGTGTTATAAGTAGTATTATTTGTGGAAAAGAGTATTCCTATCAAATTGGTATCAGAGCCAACGATTGTGGGAGAAAAATGTTAACCCGATCAGAAGCACAGTAGGAGACAATAGCAAAGTGGCAGAAGGAGATGGATGGAATCAAAGAAGAACTTAAAAAAATGGAGAAAATTACTGCCATGGAAAAAAATATTTCTTTTATTCAGAAACAGTTAGCAAAATTGGTGACAAAATCGGAAGCAAACCAAAGACAGCCAGAGTTGGACGATTTATCGAGAAATTTCGAAATGGGTATTGATGAGGGCTGGGTTATAAGTGCTAGCACTCCCCCCCTAGTAGACGCATTTTGACTCAGCGCGTGTGGGAGCGTTGAGTCAGGAACAAATTCGTGAGGGCCTCCCAAGCCCAAAGCGGACAATATTTGTGTAATTAAGTTAATTATTAATTTATTTTTGTATATTGTTTTGCAGGTAATGGCCAGGTCTGCACCAATGGATAAGCATACTCTTGTAAAACATCTTCGCACCACTTTTGAAGATGTTGTTGCAGTAACTGGCGATGGCACAAACGATGCCCCTGCTCTTCACGAAGCCGATATTGGACTTGCAATGGGAATTTCTGGGACTGAGGTATTTCATATTTTTCTCGTGTTCTCAACAAACATCTCTGGATTTGTTAAAATATAATTGAATTTTGTATTGTCTAATGAAATAAATAACATTTTGCATTTGTTCATATGGAAACCTTGAGTTTGACCCAACAGATGTCATGACATTGTCCCCATTTTTCAGGTCGCAAAAGAGAGCGCCGATGTGATAATTCTGGACGATAATTTCTCCACGATTGTGACAGTAGCCAAATGGGGACGATCGGTGTATGTTAATATTCAGAAGTTTGTTCAGTTTCAGTTGACAGTTAATGTCGTCGCACTTCTTGTGAATTTTTCTTCTGCTTGTTTGACAGGTTTGGTTATCCTCCATTTCCACTTTGATCCATTGATCTACCTTTTAAATTCACTCTTGCTCATGCTTAGTTCTCTTTAATGTGTTCTCAGGAAACACTCCTCTCACAGCCGTCCAGCTTCTCTGGGTCAACATGATAATGGACACGCTCGGAGCACTTGCACTAGCCACTGAGCCTCCGAAAGACGACCTGATGAAGAAATCTCCAGTTGGCCGGAAAGGAAACTTCATCACCAATGTAATGTGGAGGAATATCTTAGGCCAGTCTTTATACCAGTTTGTCATGATCTGGTATCTCCAAACAAGAGGAAAAGCCCTTTTCCGCCTCACCGGTCCAGACTCCGATTTGATCCTCAACACACTCATTTTCAATTCGTTTGTCTTCTGTCAGGTATTGTACTATTTTATTAGAATTTCGAGTAAAATGCAATGTAGAACCTTGACCTTAAACTATTTTTTTAATAAACTGAACCTCCACTATTTAATTGTTAGCAATCTAGACATTGTTATTAATTTATCTGTTCAATTCATCACGTGTGCACCTTGTTTTCCATTTAGTGAGGTGTTTTAACTCGATTTCTAGCTCCTTCGGTAATTTCAAACTTGATATCGAATTATGTTGATCTCCTTTTAGGCAATTTTGAACTTGATCATCATAATTAATTTTTAATATATAAATGATCCAAAACATTAAGTTTTAAATTGCGATTTACCCTACAATTCATATAATGCATAGATCATCATCATTAATTATTAATCTCTGTTTGCAGGTTTTCAATGAGGTGAGTTCCAGAGATATGGAGGAGATAAACGTGTTCAAAGGTATACTGGAAAACTATGTCTTTGTGGGAGTGCTCGGTTGCACTGTTGTATTCCAAATCATAATTATCCAGTTTCTGGGTACATTTGCGAGCACGGCTCCATTAACTCTCCAGCAATGGATCATCTCCGTCTTCCTCGGATTCCTCGGCATGCCTATAGCAGTAGCTTTGAAGATGATCCCAGTTGGATCCAACTGAAAAGACTACACCTTTGTTCCGGACTCACCAAACTGACAGGAGATTAAGTACCTGTAAATTGAATATGCTCTCAGTTTGTCATTCTGACTAGTTTAGCTTTGGTTGAGTAGAAACAACCTTTATTTGGACTATTATATCTGATTTATATTTGGTAATTTTTATGCTTTAACCCACATCAATAAATCATCTGACTTCCCTCACATGTTAGCAGGCTCTACCATAATGATAATGTATGGGAAATGGAGAGAACCCCCCGCAAAGGTCTTGAAAATGTCGTTTCCCTACATTCCAACAAAATATGATTGGCAGGAGGAGGAGACAGCCAGTCCATATTTCCAAGCTGTCCTTTTTTATTTTTTAATTAATATTCAATTAAAGACGAGCTCTAAAAGACAAAACATATTAGTCTCAAGCCCATTGTCCTTGCATTTCCAATGAAAATAGTTTCTAATTCACACACTCATTATTACTTGGCAGTGAAAAGCTTCCTCTCTGCTCACCCATCTTCATGAATCAATTGCAGCAATTGCTTCAATAAACCAGTAAATTACCTCTTTCTTCTCTGTCAAGAAAAGACTTGACAAAATGGCCATCCTTTGAACAAACCCAGCAAAAAAAAACAAAGCCAAGAAAGCTTAGAGATGATGAAATGGCATACAATCTCAGAGGACATCAACTCGCTCTGACCAGATCTTCCGGCCAGAGAAAGGACTGATTTTTGTGATTCCTCTTTTCATGGTTTCACTTGGGGTAATCTCTTTGTTTTTTTCACTCAGATGAGTGAGCTTGATGATGAGGTTTTCCAGCATGAAATGATGGCGTTTCTACCCATTAAACAGAGGAAAAATAAACTCGGTTGGGTTAGAAAAATGGACAGAAACCTATAAGAGCATAAAATGAGTTCGATCATCAGTACACAAGTTTTCTGTGATGACCCCTCGAACACAGCTAGGTAAGAAGAATATGGCCCACCTGAAAAGGTCTTTCCCCAGACATTCAAACAAAGCCAATCACATTCACCTTTTGAAGAACACTTTTGGAAGGCCAACATGAAACAGAGATGCATCAAATCACACAAACAGAGCTCGCCCCATCCCCCTCTTTTAACACCCTTTTCTAAAGACAATCCAGCAATAAAGCATCCCAGCTTCCCATAAAAACAAACAGTTGCTGAAAAATACAGAAAAAAAGGACGATGGAAGTGTAAACAATACTTCACAATCAGGCTGTCCCACAAGCAGCTTTCGTGGACCCTCTTTGCTTTGATCTCACCCAAAAATCAGTTTTTTCTTTTTTGTGTTTAGTTTTTTTCTCTTGATTCTCCTTCCTATTGTTGTTCCCTGAGGAGACACTATCAATCAACACCAATCATGCTAATGGATATAGTAATTATATTTTGAAACAATAAAATCCTCATCAATTAGCCGAGACATATCTATGTAGAAATTCCCAAGATCATGTCTTTATTTCTCTAACCATGTCCCTGCCGATCATCTTTGCCGTGATCACGATCATTGTTCTTGAATTCTAGTCTTCTCTTGGAGCAACGAGCAGTAGTGAGTGAAAATTTTCTGTCGTGGTTCGAGAATAAATCGGGCGAGGTAGAAGGCCCTGGATCTTTCTTCAGTCTCTCCTCCTTCACTTTCTGTATCATTTTGTAGGCTGAAAACACACTTTCCTGTATGAATGAGGAAAGACATGAAGTTCAAGATTATCCAACTAGCCAGTGATTAGAATTATTATCAAAATCAATGTATAACTCACCATATCAAGGAATTCGCGGTGCAAAATGGAGTTAATTTTCAACTCCCATGCTTCTCTTGTTAGAGTCTGATCCATTTCCACCATTGTTGCAGCAACAGCTAGAACGGATGGTCGATAATTCATCAAATTGATTTCTGGATTGAAAACAGACATCGACGCACTATGATCATCAGTTGAACCAAGATATAAATTTGATGAAAAAACTATGTTTTGAAGAGTAAGGTTACCTCCTATTGCAGCAAAGATGAGTCGAACTGTCTCAGAATGTAAATTTCTTGGTGTGGATTCTTGGCTGAGTTTTGAAATGAAGTAATGAATAAAAGTAAATGGAGTTATTGGGCTCATCTTCC
This sequence comes from Begonia loranthoides, assembly GCA_022433065.1. NCBI lineage: Eukaryota > Viridiplantae > Streptophyta > Magnoliopsida > Cucurbitales > Begoniaceae > Begonia > Begonia loranthoides. The sequence goes on along the minus strand of CM039479.1, from coordinate 27,905,598 downwards.
ATTCCAATGTGTATAATACCAAAAACTCCATTCTCTTTATTGTTTTGCTCTCAAAATTGTAATCTTCTAGTTGAATTAGGGGCAGTCCAGGAACCTCGAATTCCTCCATTTTAGCAGCCAAGGAAAGGCAGGCTACTGATAGCACTCTAATTACCCATAATTTTTCATTCTGCACATTGCCCACAACACCAGAAATTCAGCGAAGAGAAATAACATAGCAAAAAAGATGAAACAAAAATAGCAAATCGCGCTTACAGGGATGGGTATTATCGAAAGGAGACGATCCAAGTATGTCAGGGACAAATAAGCTGTTTGAAATTTGAATCCAAACACACCTCTAGTCTAGAAATATTGGTCAAAGCAAATGAAAAGAAATCAGTTCCCATTGAAAAGCTTGACAAAAATCAAATTCAAGAACTGGGAAGGAATTCGAAACTAACTTTAAGAACCCAGTTGATGGCTTCCAGACGAGCACATTTAATCCAGTCGTCAAACGCGAAAGATTCATCGTTCCTGAATCCAAAATCAATTTCTCTCTCAAATAGTATCCCGACGTACTCATCGTCAAACGCAGAATCTCTCTCGAAGCGGCCGAATGTGCTATCATCATCAGTAACCTCTCTGTAAACAAAATCTCCACCTTCTGCACAAAGAAGGCCCAAATGATCCTCCATTTTTCACTCGCTTTTCTTTCAATCCAAGACAACCAGAACCCCAATTTAAGCAAATGTGGGCGAACACCATAAGCAGAATCACAGGAGAGTGGAGGAAAAACAAGAGGGTCTCGTCTGCTACTCGACAATATCACTCTGAGCTTTCGAAGATTGAGAAAATTTCTTCGTTTCTCTTTTTGTAGGCGTGTGTTTTTAGAATGACTTGAGTTTGACTAAGAAGTCCATCTTATTAACCTCGACCATGTACAGCAACAGGAAGACAGTTTGACTATACGCGATTGGAAAACACGGTCCAACGAGAAGAGGGTACTGGCTGTTGAGTGAAGTACGGTTGAATGACCAGTCAAATCAATCCACGTCACATCATAGAACACCGACGGTGTACTCGGATAGGGAACGACAGTACTTTTTTTGTCATTAAGATATTTATTGAATAAACTAAATAATTTTGGCATTACAATCACGTTTTTTTTTGTTAAAAATTTAATTTTTTTCGTAGAAAAAGACACTCTTTTCATTATTAATAATTTATTTTAATTATTAAATTAATTAAAAATAAGTGTAAGAATATAATGTATAATTAAAAGATAAATAATAATATTATTGGCATTTTGTTCCAGAGAGAATGTGTGCTTGAATGCAAAGACGACTCATCGAGTCAATCATGAACTTGCCTTGGAAGGTCTAAGAGGGCGTGATCAATGATAGTTGAAAAACCATCCATAATTTGTAGAAAGCGGATATAATGAAAAAGCACATGCAATATGTTCCCTCTGAGCTATCCAAGGAAATGACCATGGGGAGGTACATCCACCTGCCCCTTCCCTTTCGTATAATATATGGTTTCTAAAAAATCAAAACTATAGTCGCCAAACCCGACACATCGTTTTTCATGGTCCCAACCGAGCAGATAACACAGACCAGTTTGGTAATGGAAAATGAAATCCCTTTCTGTACATTAAAGTAAAGCCATGTTGCACGGGGAGGAACACCCATGCCTCCATCATTTTGTTAAAGGATATAAACCCTGTATCTAAAATATTAAGATTTCACCAATAAGCACTACCCGGCCGCATCAAAGATAATATATATGCCCAAGTGTTGGGGGGTGTGACACATTCTGACACGGAAAAAGTGTTGAAGGCCCACAAGAACATAACTCTTGTACATATAATTAGCAATAACTACAGTGCAGTGTGTTTCAATAAAAACAGCGTGCTTATAGATCTTTCGCAGTTGCATATAATTTGGGAAACATAAAGGGGTTGAGATTTCCAAGGAATTGAATCTCATCGTCTTCAGCTAAAACCCACTGGAATGGGGCAGCGAGCAGGGTGCTCACATGGGGGGTGGTACTTTAGACAAGGGCATGCCCTCCACTAGGACATCCCACTCCTCCCGCCCTTTTGGAAGGCTCCCTTGTCCCTTACTTCAAATCTAAAGCCAAGGCTGGGGCTTTTCATGGCCCCTCCCCCCTCTTCTACATCCTTAGGGTCCTTTCTGTTTTGGCCTTTTCATACCCAACTATACCAACCCGAGTATTTTCTCTTCATTTTTCTCCTCTCGTCGAATTATTGTATTAGAGTTCAGTGCGACCTGAATTCTAATTAGATCATGTCAGTTCAAACTACGTTACAATCTCAAGTTGATTAGAGTTTCTGATTTGTGTCTAAATAAATATAAGATCAAATCGCAAAACTCATTTTGAATTTCTCTCATCTACCTGTGATTTTTACTGGTATTTGATTTTTTACGTAAATTTTGGTATCTATTATTTTTTGGTGTTCTTTTTCGATTAGCGTTCGAATTCCAACGTCTTGTTTCTTCAATCTCTATACTCCATTAAAATTTTTTTATTCTATAAGTCATAATTGGTACATTCTTTTTTAAGACTATTAGATTAAAAAAATCAAATTAAAAAAAAATCAAGAATAAAAAGAAGATTATTGCACGTGTTTCACAAACATTTTCCCCGTAAGCTAAGCTAGTGACTAAGTACAGATTACGAAACCCGAAGTGAGGCTTGGAAGAACCCATTATTACCCTGCAAGATGTCGAATGCTGATGGGCCATAGATTATGGGCCCGGCCCAAAAAGAAAGCCCTTTCTCTTTAACATCCCAAACTCGATCATATCTGAATTAGAAAACGTATACACATATTAATATTTTTTATATTATAAGGTTAAAATGTAATAATCGACGTCAAAGTTTTCAGTTTTAAGATTAAGGAATAGCTTAACGTGGTTAATTATCAAACAACTTCCACGTGTCCAATTAATGAGCCACGTTTAAATTGGACGACGGCCTGAGTCAAATTCCAATTATCTTCACCTCGTGGGTCCACAGCTTCTTATCCAACGGCGATGACACGTGAACAAGGACCAACGATGATAAGGCTATCCACGTGTTCCTTTTGCGCTGCTCCAGTCCACAGCTTCACCGAATATTCCACACCACCCGAATTGAAATATTCGGCGAGGTCTCCTCTCCTTCGCTTTATATTATACGCGCAAGTCCTCTGTTTTTCTTGCCACTTTGTTATACCCGTTTTGTTATCCCCTAGATTTTCTTTAGTTCTAAGCAAATTAATGGCTGAATCGCTCCTGGATTTACGAAACTGTTTGCTTCCTCTCAATTCGCTTCCATTAGATTGCTTAGATTTTCAGTTTTCGAAGCCTTCTTGTTTTCAGATTTTTAGTCTTCTTTGTAGTTCTTTTTGACGATATTGAAGCAGCCGTTGCATCCTTGCAGATGGGGAAGCGTGAGTTTTTTTTCCTTTGTTGATTTACTGGTTCTTGATTCGATCAGATAGGTTTTTTTGAGTTGATGTGGAGCTTTTTTTTTGGGATAAATTTTAGGGTTCTTGGATTTATTTTCTTTATAATTGCTTCAACATTTCTGCGAATTGCGGGATTATGAATTAACATTAAATTTTGTTTCCTTCTCTGTTTGGTGGAAATTTCATGCTTTTTCCGGTTCCAAATTGTAGTTTATTTATGTGTATGTATATAGGTATAGAGTGTTTTAGTATCAATATTGATGTTATAATTGGGATTTGGCAGGTAGTGCTCAACGTAAGAATGCGGCAATGCTGGATACTGACGATGATAATAGCAGTGTTAGTTCGTCATCAACTATGCGATCCGATCATGTGTCTATTGTTGGGAGCGAGGAAGTTCATTTTGATAGAGAAACCATACTCGATCAAGCTTTGGATGCTTTATATGAAAAGAGGTAGTTTACCTTAGTTCAATTGGTTAGTCCTGGTGAAGGATAGTCAATACTTAAAAAAGTATCGAACATTCAATCTTTTCTGACAATTTGTTTCTTCTCCCACTTAAATAAGATTAATTTTGGTCTAAGAATTGATGTTTCTCTTACAATTCAAGCATTTGTAAATGTTTCTTCTTACTTGCGGTGAACAAATGCGGAAATAATTTTGGTGTACTGTATAATGAAATGAAGGGGTACCACGAGAGAGAAAGCGCTGTCAACAATCATCGACAACTTCAACTGCAGTTTGCCGCATCAGTTTGTCGAGAAGAAGTAAGCACATTTTTTTTAAACTCTTCTTAATTCCCAATTATTCATGGTTCCAAGATTTATCAAAATTATATTTCGGAAATACTGTATTCCAAAGCAATTGCTTGGATTTTCTTTTTCTTTTTCTTTTTTGTTACATGGTGGTTATTTACAATTAATATCTAGTGGATGGTCTTGTCGAAGAGGGGAGTGTAAAATCATACTTTACATTTTCATTATTTCTTTTCTAAAGATGTTTAAGAGTCATCTTTTGATTTATTTCAGATTTGCTACTTTGTTGCATCTCTGCCTGAATTCCATAAAAAAAGGATCCAGCAGAGAAATATCTTTAGCGTCTCATGCTGTTGGTTAGTTTTATGATTCATAATTGCTTGCTTCTGTATTTGTTTGTTCTTGCCGAATCACTGGTTTATTTTGTTTTTTTCTTGTAGGGCTGCTAGCTCTGACTGTGGGCTGCACTGATAAGGCACGTGAAATATTGGAAGATTCGATTACTCCAATTTCACAAGCGCTTAAATCCGGAGCTGATTCTCTAAAGATATCTTCGGTATATTATATTATTGTAGTCATGAATTCAAGCAAATGGTTCTGTGATTATCAGTTGTCTTTTTCCTTTTTGGATGTTTTACCTTTTACCCTCTGCCCTATGATCCCTAGTTGCTTGACTGCCTGGCTGTCGTCACTTTTATTGGTGGTAGTGATCTGGAAGAAACAGAACGATCAATGCAGATCATGTGGCACCTTGTACACCCGAAACTGGGATCTAATGTGCGTTACTAAACTGTGGTTTTCTTTTTCCTTTCTTGTTCTGAGTTTCAGTTATATTGAATCTCTAGTTTTCCAGAAGCTCTTTGCTTTTCATTCTTGAATATTATACTCGTTTTGCTTGTCTCCAAGCATTTTCTCTATTTACCGACTTAAGAATATGCAACTTTTTATAAATAGGTGGTTTCAGTAAAGCCATCAACTGCTTTGATAACAGCTATGCTGTCTGCATGGTCCTTTCTTCTTACAAGTTTGGAAGGGCTGAAACTTAATTCAAAACAATGGCAAGAGTGAGTAAATTGAACTTGGTTTATCCCGTCTCTTTGTTGTACATTGATACTTGTGCCACTTACAAACTGAAGTATCACCCATTTAAACTTACGGATGATTTAATTTCCAAGAAGCATGTCAATCCTTCTGAGAGTGGTAAAAAAAATTTATCTCTGTTTTTTAACTGAAGAAATTGGTGCCAGCCAATTGTATAGGTCTCATGGAGTTTATCTTGCAGGTCAATTTCATATTTATCCAGTCTCTTAGAAAAGGATGACCGGTCCTTGCGAATTGCTGCTGGTGAAGCTATTGCTGTAATTTTTGAGATAGGAAGATTGGAGAAATTTTCTGCTGAACCTCAAGCAGAATGTGACGGCTTGACTAAGGAAGTTAATAAACTTTCGGACGGGTTTGTACATTTGCAAGGACTCAAGGGGAAAATATTAAATCAAGTCACAACCCTCTCAGCCGAGGCGGGTGGAAGAGGGTCTATGAAGAAAGATTTGAACAGTCAGCGGAATGTTTTCCGGGATGTTTTAGAATCTTTTGAGGTAGAACGTTTATCTTGTGTCTAATGTATTTGTACTTTATTGATTGTTTTTCTTCATGTTTGATGATCCCACTTTTTGATGCAGTATGGTTACTGCCCTGAAGTTTCAATGAAGATAGGTGGTGATTCGTTACAGACATCAACATGGTGTCAGCTGATACAGGTGTGTCTTCTCAAGTATTTTTTCTTGTATTTGATTTTTTATTCCGTTTTAACTCATTTATTAATGAAAATTTCCAAATTGTGACAGTTGAACTTCCTGAAACGCTTCCTTGGGGGAGGGTTTGTTAAGCATATGCAGGTTTGAATTTTTATTGGTTACCCTTTTTTTAATTCTCTTTTTTCTATTGTAAAAGATGCAAGAGTTAGTTTTCTTTCTTTCTCTAACGTTATCCTTCTACTCCTACCTCCTAATGGTACAGGAAAATGACTTTCTTCAAGATGTATTTGGATTCACTCCCAAGAAAAAGTTCTTTTCAGACAATGAGCATCGCATATCTAGTGCAGAAAAGGTTGGTTTCCATGTCTAATTTGGTTGGCCCAGCTATTAATGTCACTGGACTCTCGTTGTTTTAGGTGTTAACAAGTATAGGGTATCTGTTGAAACCAACGAATGTTTATGGGATTCTTCAATTCCTCTCTTTTTAGATAGATTGATGATCCTCATTTATTTAAATAGGTTCAGACTAAGAGTTCCTGGATGCACTGTGTGTGTGCTTACTACTAATGTCACATGTTTTTCGAGTTATTTTTTTTTTCTGACTCATGGCTCGCCTCTGGTGACAGAGGATGTACAAGTCACCAAATTCAGTCGTCAATAAAGCAAGGACCCAACATCTAAACAAGCAGCGAATGAGGGCTGAGGTAGATTATTCGTTTGACTGATGAAATTGTAATGGTTCTTTTATTTTACTGTTTTTCTCGCAGGTACTGGTTTTGGACGTTCTCATTGCTCAAAAAATTGTATCTCCTTTCTTTCTGTTCGATGTCTTTAAACCTTTATCCCTTCTTTAAACCTTTATCCCTTCGTATTTTCAGGGCAGAAACGTGGGGCATTATGGAGTTAACGGGGGTGATGAAGATATTTAAAAGTAAATTTGTTGCAGAACTCTGGCCCCTCCCGTGAAAGAAAAACACAGAGTAAGTCCAGAAAGCGTTATATGTGAAATAAATTGTTTTGGAGCGGTGGTATTTACGACAATGAATAACATATCATTTGTGAAGTGTGATTTATGGAATGGCACTCGTCTAAGATGTCATGTCCATGACAGTTCATTAGATTTTTGGCTTATGCAGCACTATTAGGTGTCAATAGTGTTCTGTAGCGTTGACCCATCATTCAATTTGTAGCGTTAATTGAGTACTTTGACTTATTGTAGTAAGTAAGGATGAATTCATATGAAGCTCGCGTATTATTTGTTGAAAAAGGAACGAATAATTTCCGAAGTGAAATTTTATAATTTTATATTATCTTTGAACTTTGTCATGATAATGGAGATTTCCGAAAGGCAATGTTTATGCATGAATTAATTCAGCTTATCAGTCACTTGGTTTCGAATCTCAAAAAGATTAAATTTAGCTATTATATATTCTTCTTTAGATGCTCTTGAGATACTACAGAGTATTTTTACGATGCACTAAGATGCTGTATTCATTTTGACAACTTTCATTTGGATTGCGTTTCACTGCCCTGTTTGATAGCTTAATTACACTAACAAAGAACGTTGAGAAGCAGAGAGATCAGTGGGCGAGACAGGAATTGCATTCGTTGTTGCTATCGTTGTTTATTCAATTCATTCATTTTGTTTCTAATGAAAGTAGACAAGCGAGGAAATGCACAAATTCTATTGCAGAACGAGGTACTCACTCTGAAGAGGTTTAATGATCGTTATACCACAATGATCTGTGTTCGAGGAATGGATGATCCTCAAGTACAGGCACATTAGCAAATAATTAAACAGATGGGAATATTCATTATCGACATTCTTCCACGCATAGTAAAAACATTTTAACTTGCGTTCAAATGCAATTTATGATAATAGAGCAAAACACTTGGCACACTGTCTTAACCATTGATGCGCTGTGTTTAAGGTTGCGGTGCTGAGTTGACAAAAGATACGTGCGATATTCAATGAAGTGTACCTACCGACCACTGACTGAAGAAAAGTGCTTATTCATGGGGCGGTCTCTCCTGTAGCTATTTCTTCCCCCTCTTCTTCCTCCTCCTCTATGATTCATTGTGTTTCCTCTGCCTTCCACCGCAGGATTTTCTGGTTGCTTGTCTTTACCTTCAACAGAATCTCTTTGTAAACCTTCCCTCCTTCCCCTACCCCTTGACTTCCCCATGTTGACTCCATCTTCAACCTCTGTGACATTTGATTGGCTATCGTCCTCCTCATAGGACTCCATCAACTTCTTAACTGCTCCAAGTGGTAGGTTTCCCCCTCGTCCGAGGCCATGGATCAGTTCTCCCTGAGCTTGAGTAATTAACGCGGCTTCGTTGTAATTAGCCACTGCAACTGAATCTGCAATTTTGTAACTGTAATTCTTGCCATCCTTAACATAAAACTGGGGTTTCTTCCTAGAACCCCACTTTGAACTGGAGGCATTTTGAGCCGAGCTTTCAGATGTTGATTCTGAAGATCCCACCAAATTTGATCTCAATTTGTCGACCATTATTTCATTCTCCATTCCTGTCTCTGCTACACTTAAACCCAGGTCATCAAAGGAATCATCATACTCATCTTCGTATTCATACTGAGAAATCAATGCAGCATTCTTAGCTGAATCCCTTTCATGTCTGTTATCTAAAATATCTGAGTCGGCCAATTCACTTTTAGATTTACGAACAAACCTCCCAGAGGAAGATGATGAAGCTGAAGAGCCTTCCATCTGTTGCTTATTATTTACATGGACATAATTAGTAAGACCAGTAGTATCTTCCACTAATTTTCCTTTTCCTTTATCATTCCTGCCCACAGTTGCAGCAGTTTTGGGTACAGGCATTGTCTCAAGTGAAGTGTCCAATGACTGGAGATCTACATGAAGAGTTCCCTCAAGAATCCGCTGAATCACTTCTTCTTGGTTTTGGTTATATGCTTCAAGACAGGCAGCAAGAAAACCATTGCCATAATCAGGGAAAAGGTCCTTTATCTGACTGATTTTGGACTCCATAATAACAGCATTTTCATCCATCTCCGTCTTATTTGTTGCAGGGATGATTGCTAATGATTGTTCCTTGATAATAGCTTTTGGTGAACCAGTTAACATTGCAGATAAATATGTGAATTGTTCATCATCAATGAGCATCCATCCTGCAAGATTAAAAAACAATTATAAAAACTAAGATAGCTTCTAAAAATCACATGAAAGGCCGAGAATCAATTTGGTCTTCCATTCATTCAAATCAGTTTCTTTTTCAGGAATGTCTGCTTTAAATAATGTTATATTATTCTGCCATATAGTAACCTTATACTTCTCCCACCACGCTGAGCCAACTCCAGCATCTCACGAAAAATCTAATACCCCATTTTTTAGATTCACAGTTTAACTTATTGGGTTCAATTTAGATGATTGAAGTCATCGTCTAGTCATTGGACACAAATGATATACATCACAATTTTAGTTCAACAAGAAACAGTCAGATAGATTGCGCATTTTTGCTTAATTAGACTCACTATTCCTGCTATATTATTCTTAATTCTCACTATAATTAGCACCACTTTCGGCAGTTCGAAAAAATCATTTTTAGTAAGAGAGCACTAACCATTCTTCCTTAAACTATCGATTCTGGCAGTTAGAAAGAAGTTCTTTTCAACATTCTGAAGAAATGATGCACTGTTTTGGCTCTCCCGAACAAGTTGTGAAACTTCATTTATCTCTCTCAAAGTTAAAGCCAGGATATCTGCTCTAATGGCAGAATCCTCTATATTTGCTGGAAACATCTTTTTTATGGATGGAATAGGGGCACCGTTCCTGAAAACTTCATCACCTAGATAGCAAAATTCTAATAGCTTCCAACCAAACTTGACTATTCTCATGGATAGCAGCTTTAGACTTTTTGCTATGGGGGATGTCATTTCCTCTTCTTTAGAGGAAAAAACATTTTGAAAACCCTGCTTTAGATATGGAAGCAATGAATCATGCAACCTTGCAAGAGTGCAGAGGAATTCCTCGTTTCCTTGGCTGCAAAAAAACTAAGAATATGACTTGGAATAGTACTTTCTCTGATGGTATGATCTAAAGGGCATAAAACTACCCTTACCACCAGAACAATAAAAGGTATAATCACTCAGTAAGAAACCTTACAACATAAATTACAAAATAAGAAGCTAATGCAGTAACACTCTTCAATTAAAATCCATCTCATGCAAAAAATTAAGATAAAATCACAGCATCTCTGCACTCCCACACACATCTAACCACAAACAACAAGAAACTTCAGTTTTAGTGTGAATTAACAATCAAATAAAAAAGGTACCTTGTTTCGACAGGACATAAGAAGAGTACTGCAGCTGGTTTATAAGCAATGACAAAACCATCCAGGCTCAATATGGCATCATTTAAAAAATCAATCACCTATCAAAGAAAAGGATGAGCAGATAATGAATCTATCATTCTAGGACACGCAGAGACTTGAAAAGACACGGAATTGAAGGCTATACTATAGTGGCAACTAAAAGCATAGGCCAAAACTTTTTTGATTATCACAGATGCAATAACAGATGCAATCCTGATCATCCAAACTTTTTTTTTACAAGAGATTATCCATGTATATTTTTAAATGATATTCTTCAAAATATATAGGTCAACTTTGTTTTGATTATCACCTCCATGAGGTCTGCATGAAGTCCACTGTCTCCATTTATTCCCGTGGAATATATTGCCTGCAAATCATGCAATAGATCATTTCATATCACATCCAACAGCTTGTTGACTTCATAACAAGAATTCATATCAAATTGAAGAAACAAGATGGCCAAGTTTCGATACTATTTTGATAAACAATTACAAAACTGAAAGGAAACAACTCTAATGAATAATTAGCCATCAATTTTTTATAAGCAATTAAAAAAATGAAAGGAAAGACCAGTAATGAATAATTAGCCACCAGTTAAGCACGTGAGTGAGGCTGTGCATGGGTATGTGAGTTTGCAAACTAAATAGCATAAAGCACAAACAAATATCAGCAGTCATGGAAAAAGTTTAGTGAGCTTGAGATAACTATGAAACACAATAAATTAGGAAATATACCTCCAGAAATAAGCTGCATCTTTGATACATAGTGTTTACGATAGTCAGGAAATGTGATATGACTAAAGTTAAATTTTCATTGATTTTAGGCTGAGCCTTAACCACATTCTCAACCTGGATGGAAAACATGTGAACATAGTGACAGAATGAGATTATGGAAGAGTTATAGAAACTAAACATCTACAACTTGGAAATTCATAATCATGAGTAATAGTAACAAATAAAATTTTCTATGATAAAAAACGAGACACTTTAAAGCACATTTTATACATGATGATGGAACATTCAAAAAACTTGGGAGCGGTAAAAAGTTAGAAATATGCTTAGCACTTAGTTGCAAAGTACCATATTTAATACATTTTAGCAAGAAAGATAATTATCATTTCCAATGCTCCAAGGACTAAGCTCTTAAACGCTGAACATCATAAGGACGCTAAACAATAATGTTTTTCCTATTTACATGCTTACCAGAACCTTAGTCAAATCTTCATTTTCATGGCCATATATAGCACATATATCCAACAACTTTGGCAGGTCCAACAGTTTTGTTTCCTGCAAAATAACTACATCCAAGATCAGTGAACACCAGGGCACCATCTTCAAAAAAATTTGAGGGTGCAAAACTTCAATCAAATAAAACATTTTTTTTCTTAAATAATGTCAAAGTTGTGTTGAACAAAGCAATAAACCAACAACATTCTCCAGGCAAATCAATCTTATTCATATTAAAAGAAAGCTAGCCATATACATAACTTACAATGTGAATGGAGATCTTCATAACATTCCATCTAAACTTCAAATAAAAAATGGGTATGTACCATCCATCGTGATTAAACATTCTTAATCATATTTATCAACTTCATAAATTATATTAATAATGGATGCAAGTGAAATTTCTTTCCAATGGAATCTCTGCAGTACTTGAATACTCTGATACATCACAGGAAAAATTGTAACTGTGCGGAAGTTCGCAAGGCACATTAATTTCAAACGCATATATATAAAGCTGAAAAATGAGAAACCACCTCCATGGTCCTTTAAACTCAGGCTATTAACAGCACGGGCACGGGGATCGCGATTGGAAGATCTTCAAAGAAAATAGCAACAAATTTAAACGTCTACAGCATTCAAAAAAATAGAACAAGGATTATAACACCTCAAATTAATGAAACACCAACTTACATGCGATATAACACCATAAAAACACGTCGGCTTAGTTCAAAATCGCCAACAATTACCCCAGCCATTGTTTTCTTTGCTCCATTGTGATAAATATCATACCATCTGCTTCTGAACTTAAGAAAGCTATCCAGAAACGCATGCAAGGAAGTATCCATGGCGACTGGTGGAAAAGTAAGTAGAGTAATATCCAAAAGATAGAAGACATATTTGAAGATAATTCAACTCATATACTCCTAATACAAGCTAGCATATGCATTTTTACACAGAACTTTGTAGAAACATTTGCCCTTCGCCATGAGGAAAGATGTGATCAAAGAAATAGCTGCCTTGCATAAACTAGGTCTCATCCAGATAGTTAAATGAAAAAAATAAGGATTTAGCAATACGAACTTCAAAATAAAGCATGATCACCCGCAACAAAAAGAAAAAGAATCTGCATGCAACAACCAGATGATGGAATCACGTACAACATACCAGCTAGTTTACGTAAATCATTTCAGAATTACCTTCTCTCCAAAACTCTTTAGGGCTCAACTTGAGTAATCGAGACAGCTCCCTGTTCAAAAGATCCACAACTCTCTGAGACTCCATCGCATCGATCCCACCTTGATCGGCCGCAAGACCAGTCGCCACCGCCTCGTCTTGGGGCAAGTAATTAACGAAATTTCCAGCGTAAGCTTTGGTGGATACCCACTCTCCGGAATCAGCCAATTGAAGACGAGTGGACGACTCGGCGACACTAGTACTCGCAGGAGATGCATCGGATTGGTGGGAAAGCGAATGTCTAAGAGAATTAGAGAGAGTACGATTAGATTTAGGAAAATCTCGCGAGATTTGGTTGAGATTTCTGGGAACGTATTTCCTGGAGCCTTTGGAGAAACCCCTGTTTGTATCTTGGCTGCTCTGAACGCTAGGATTCGACATTTTTTCTTTCTGGACTCGCGAGGGTGAATATTGTGCAAAGCACGCTAAGAGACGCGTTCGAGCGAGCCAGACAACGGGAGAGGGAGCGAGGATTGAGCGCCAAGTATTTGGCTCTATTTATAGGCTTAACTTGGTCCAAGTTTATCTTATAAATTACGCCCTAATACTTAAATATTATATTAATTACACTAATTAATAATTTATTATTAATTTAATAATTTATTATTAGATAATATTTTTTCGTAAAAATAAAAATTAAAAAATCTGGATGCCAGCCCTTATAGACGTTAGAAAGACGCTCCTATCTCCCACCCTCTGTCTACCTATTTATTCCCGTTACCGCTCTCCTGTCCAAGTGCTATTTTTTTGCTGCTTTCTTTTTCTCTCTTTTTTATTGTCGGTGCGACGGGTTCCTGTTGCGGTGCCGACGGTTTATGGATCGATTATTTTGGAGATTATGATTTTCATTCTTAGGGCAATCAACGATCGGAGGTATGACAATGTTGATTTAATATTTCCTCTTTACTATGTCGATTGTTCTGTGACACTAGTATTCCGCGCGATCAACTTTTTTCCGTTTGTGGTGAATCGACGGCGATGATGCTAATAAGGTTTTTATTTATTGATTTCGCCGCAGCACACATATTTTTTTATTTTCTTTTGAATCAGTATCCAGATCTGATGAATTTGACTTCGTTTGGGTTTTTTTTAGTATGTTTAATCCGTGGACTTAGATTGATTGATTTAAGTTCTTGAGATTTCAGATGATGAATAACTAATATTAGGGATTTTATATATTGATTGCGCTGCATTGTGTTTTCTTAGCGGTAATTGAGTCACTGTTTGGATGTGATTGAGATACTGTCTAGGTGGCTTTGTTCGCTTGAGTATGCAAATAATGGATAGATGATTATAGATTTTATATATTGATTTATCTACTGTATTGAGATACTGTGTGGATACTTTGTTCGCTTGAGTATTCCAACAATGGATAGATGATTAGGGATTTAAGGGATTTTATATATTGATTGCGCTGCTTTGTGTTTTCTTAGTAGTGATTGAGATACTGTTTGGATGTGATTGAGATACTGTCTAGGTGGCTTTATTCGCTTGAGTATTCAAATAATGGATAGATAATTAGGTATTTTATATATTGGTTTATCTACTGTATTGAGATACTGTCTGGATGGCGTTGTTTGCTTGAGTATTCCAATAACGGATAGATGATTAGGGATTTTATATATTGATTTATCTACTGTTTGTTTTGTTTCCTTTTGGACAGGGATCAAGATATTGTTTAGATGAATTTAACTTTGTTCTTTAGTGGTGTCTTTACTGTGTTTAATTGGTAGATTATGATTCCTATATTCGTAATTTTTTTTTTCTTTTTGATCGCAATTGGAATTTAGCTTTGTTCTTCTTTAGTGGGTTTCTTTGCTACATCTAATTGGAAGATTATAATTCTTAGATTCTTAATTTTTTTTTTCTTTTTGATTGCAATTGTGATCTTATTTGGATGAATTTGGCCTTTTTTTATTGTGAGTTTTCTTGTTAAACTCAAGTTCTCTAGTATTCACATGATGGATAGATAGATTAGATATTTTATATATTGACTGAATAAGATTAGTTATATTTTTTTTCTTCTTAATGGGGATCGAGATCCTGTTTAGATGAATTTAGCTTTATTTGATTGCAGGTTTTCTATAATATATTTAAATAGTAGGTTAAGATTGTTAGTCCCACGTTCTCGAATATTCAAATGATAGATACATGACTGAGGTATGTTTATATTGATTGTGTTACGTTAGGTATTTTTTTTAATTGCTATTTTATATATTGATTGTGCTACAGTACTTTTTTTTTTTGAATTGGGATCAATATCCTGCTAGGATGAATTTAATTTTGTTCTTTAGTGGGTATCTTTTGTACATTTAGTTGATAGATTATGATTTCTAGACTCAAGTTCTTGGGTTTTCATAAATCTTAGATTTTTTACATATTGATCGCACTGAAATAGGTATTTTTTTGGTTTTAGTAGTGATCGAGATCCTATTTGGATGAATTTGACTTTATTTGTTTGTCGGTTTTTCTTAAGTACATGTAACGATTGTGCTACATTAGGTATTTTTTTTAATTGCTATTTTATAAATTGATTGTTCTACAGTACTTTTTCTTTTGAATTGGGATCAATATCCAGCTATGATAAATTTAACTTTGTTCTTTAGTGGGTATCTTTTGTCCATTTAGTTGATAGATTATGATTTCTAGACTCAAGTTCTTGGGTTTTCATAAATCTTAGATTTTTTACATTTTGATAGCACTGAAATAAGTTTTTTTTTTCCATTTTAATCACGATCGAGATCCTATTTGTATGAATTTGGCTTTATTTGTTTGTAGGTTTTTCTTAAGTACATGTAACGGGTAGATAATAATTCTTAGACTCAAGTTCTCCAGTATTCAAATGATAGACACATGAATTAGGAATTGTATGTATTGACTTTGTAAGAGTAGGTGTATTATTCTTTTTTTAATCGCTATCGATCATTTTTGGATGAATTTGGTTTTGTTTGATTAGGGGTTTTCTTCAGTATATTTATAAAGTAGATTATGATTAGAAAAACCGGTGTATTTAAATACTTCTTTATATCACATGTAAAATGAGAATGTAGAGTCAAACTTTCGTGTTTTCCCTACATTGAATTTGTATTTTGCATCAAAATTTATTGTGACATCAAAAACTAACTTCATATATCTCTTAATATCAAACATCTTTGTTGTGATTTTGCTTTGAATGTACTTTTTTTTTGCGATTTTAATGCAAGTGATATCAAAAACTAACATGAAATACCTCTTTTATATCACATGTAAAAATAAGAATGTGGGAGTCAAATTTTTGTGTTTTCGCTACTTTGAATTTTGATTTTGCATCAAAATTTGTTATGACATCAAATACTAATTTCAGATACCTTTTGATGGCAAAAATCTTTGCTACTTTCAATTCCAATTTTCAATCAAAATTTGTTATGACATTAACAATTAACATTAGATACCTCTTGATGTCAAACATTTTTTTCAAGATTTTGCTTTGAAAGTACTTATTTTTGCGCTTTTAATGCGTGTGATATCAAAGACTAACTTGAGATATCTTTTTATATCAAATGTAAAAAAAGAACGGGGGAGTCAAACTTTTGTGTTTTCACTACTTTGGACTTCGATTTTGTGTTAAAATTTGTTATGACATCAAATATTAACTTCAGATACCTCTTGATGTCAAACATCTTTGTCATGATTTTGCTTTGAAAGTACATTTTTTTGCGATTTTATCGCGTGTGATATCAAAGACTAACTTGAGATACCTCTTGGTATCACATGTAAATAAGAATGGGGGAGTCAAACTTTTGGGTTTTCGCTACTTTCAATTTCGGTTTTGTGTCAAAATTTGTTATGACATCAAAAACGAACTTTAGATACCTCTTGATGTCAAACAGATTTTGTCATGATTTTGCTTTGAATTTTTTTTTTCTTTTTTCACGATTTACATGCATGTGGTATCAAAGATTAACTTGAGATAACTCTTTATATCACATATAAAATAAGAATGTGAGAGTCATACTTTTGTGTTTTCGCTACTTTGAATTTTAATTTGCTTCAAAATTTGTTATGATATCAAAGACTAACTTCAGATACTTCTTGATGTCAAACAATTTTTTTTTTCTAACTTTGCTTTGAAAGTATTTTTTTGCGATTTCAATGCATGTGATATCAAAGACTAACTTGAGATACCTCTTTATATCATATGTAAAAAAAAATGGGGGAGTCAAACTTTTGAGTTTTCGCTACTTTCAATTTCGGTTTTGCATCAAAATTTTGTTATGACATCAAAAACGAACTTTAGATACCTCTTGATGTCAAACAAATTTTGTCATGATTTTGCTTTGAAAAACTTTTTTTCTTTTTTCATGATTTACATGCATGTGGTATCAAAGATTAACTTGAGATACCTCTTTATATCACATGTAAAATAAGAATGTGAGAGTTATACTTTTGTGTTTTCACTACTTTGAATTTTAATTTTGCTTCAAATTTTGTTATGACATCAAAGACTAATTTCAGATACCTCTTGATGTCAAATAATTTTTTTTTCTAACTATGCTTTGAAAGTATTTTTTTGCGATTTCAATGCGTGTGATATCAAAGACTAACTTGAGATACCTCTTTATATCATATGTAAAAAAAGAATGGGGGAGTCAAACTTTTGTGTTTTCACTACTTTGAATTTCGATTTTGCATTAAAATTTGTCATGACATCAAAGATTAACTTTAGATACCTCTTGATGTCAAACATCTTTGTCATGATTTTGCTTTGAAAGTACATTTTTTTGCGATTTTAATGCATGTGATATCAAAGACTAACTTGAGATACCTCTTTATATCACATGTAAAATAAGAATGGGAGAATTAAACTTTTGTGTTTTCACTACTTTGAATTTCGATTTTGAGTCAAAATTTGTTATGACATCAAAAAATAACCTTAATACCTCTTGATGTCAAACATATTTTGTCATGATTTTACTTTGAAAAACTTTTTTTCTTTTTTCACGATTTACATGCATGTGCTATCAAAGACTAACTTGAGATACCTCTTTATATCACATGAAAAATAAGAATGTGAGAGTCATACTTTTGTGTTTTCGCTACTTTGAATATTAATTTTGCTTCAAAATCTGTTATGACATAAAAGACTAACTTCAGATACCTCTTGATGTCAAACATTTTTTTTCGTACTTTGCTTTGAAAGTTTGTTTTTTTTCCGATTTCAATGCGTGTGATATCAAAGACTAACTTGAGATACCTCTTTATATCATATGTAAAAAAAAAAGAATGGAGGAGTCAAACTTTTGTGTTTTCACTACTTTGAAAATTGATTTCAAAATTTGTTATGACATCAAAGATTAACTTCAGATACCTCTTGATGTCAAACATGTTTGTCATGATTTTGCTTTGAAAGTTTTGTTTTTTTGCGATTTTAATGCGTGCGATATCAAAGACTAACTTGAGATACCTCTTTATATCACATGTAAAATAAGAATGGGGGAGTTAATCTTTTGTGTTTTCACAACTTTGAATTTCGGTTTTGCGTCAAAATTTGTTACGACATCAAAAACTAATTTTATATTCCTCTTGATGTCAAACATATTTTGTCAAGAATTTGCTTTGAAAATCTTTTTTTCTTTTTCCACGATTTACATGCATGTGGTATCAAAGACTAACTTGAGATACCTCTTTATATCACGTGTAAAATAAGAATGTGAAAGTCATGCTTTTGTATTTTCGCTACTTTGAATTTTAATTTTTCTTCAAAATTTGTTATGACATCAAAGACTAACTTCAGATACCTCTTGATGTCAAACGTTTTTTTTTTTACTTTGCTTTGAAAGCTTTTTTTTTTTTTTTTGGATTTCAATGCGTGTGATATCAAAAACTAACTTGAGATACCTCTTTATATCATATGTAAAGAAAGAATGGAGGAGTCAAACTTTTGTGTTTTCACTACTTTGAATTTCCATTTTGCATTAAAATTTGTTATGACATCAAAGATTAACTTCAGATACCTCTTAATGTCAAACATCTTTGTCATGAACTTTAAAAGTACTTTTTTTTTTGCGATTTTAATGCGTGTGATATCAAGAACTAACTTGAGATACCTCTTTATATCACATGTAAAATAAGAATTGGGGAGTCAAAATTTTGTGTTTTCGCTACTTTGAATTTCGGTTTTGCGTCAAAATTTGTTATGACATCAAAAACTAACTTTAGATACCTTTTGATGTCAAACATATTTTTTCATGATTTTGCTTTGAAAATCTTTTTTTATTTTTTTACGATTTATATGCATGTGGTATTAAAGACTAACCTAAGATACCTCTTTATATCATATGTAAAATAAGAATGTGAGAGTCATGCTTTTCTGTTTTCACTGCTTTCAATTTTAATTTTGCTTCAAAATTTGTTATGACATCAAAGACTAACTTCAGATACCTCTTGATGTCAAACCTCTTTGTCGTGATTTTGCTTTTAAAGTAATTTGTTTAGCCATTTAAATGCGTTTGATATCAAAGACAAATTTGAGATACCTCCTTATCTCATATGAAAAATAATAATGTGGGAGTAAAATTTCTATGTTTTCACTACTTTGAATTTCGGTTTTATATTATTTATAATATCAAAAATTAATTCCAGATACCTCTTGATTCTATTTCTTTGAAACTACTTTTTTGTTTTACGATTTAATTGTGTGTGATATCAAATACTACCTTGAGATACTTCTTTATAGCACATTGGAAAAACTCTTGATTGTAATATTATGTTATAATAGGATTGCTCCGAAGTTTTCTATGAAAGTGTTTTGTAGTAAACATGTGGTAGTCCAAGTTGTACTGTTTTAGAGTTTGGAATTTTTGTTTCACATTAGAATGTGGTATAACATTAAAGACTGATTTTAGATACCTTGTAATATTTTATTCATTTTCATAAAATATGCTCACTCTCAGTTGTTTTATAATTGCTTTTCTTTACAATTGGGTGAGATATCAAAACAAACCTAAGCTATTTCTTAATATTATTAGTAGATATTAATATTTTCCAATCCTTGAGCCAAATGTGAGAGGAGATTGGAAATGGTAGTGTGTAATTCATCTAATACCTATATTTGCAGGACAAGCGTGGACAAGAAGCAATCTTATAATACATAAATGTTAGTAACTCGTTTTTTAAAAATATAGGATTATTTTTATTTATTCAAGTTAAACTAATTATAAAATATTGTTATTATAAATTTAAATCATATTAAATACGTTAATGTTGGATACAATATTGGGGATTTATTTATTGATTGTGTTACAATACATAGTTATTTATTTTTTCTTTTTTTATCATAATCGAGATTTTGTTTGGATGAATTTATGTTTTTTTGTGAGTTTTCTTAGTACTTTTAGTTGATAGACTGATTGAGTGATCCAAAATCTTGAGAATTCAAAAGATGAATGACTAAATTTTTATTTTTATATTTTGATTGCTCAATAATATATTGTTTTTTGAGTCATGATCGAGATTGTGATTAGATTAAATAATTAAAAGTTTTATATATTGATTACCTTATAGTACATTTTTTTTCCTTTAGAATCTGGATCAAGATTCTGCTACGATGGATTTAGCTTTGTTTTATTGAGTTTTTTAGTACATTTAATTGTTAGATTATGATTTTTAAACTCAAGTCCTTGGGTATTCATAAATAAATATGAAGTCTTTTACATATTTATTGATCTATAATAGGTAATTTTTTTCTTCTTTTTAATCGTAATGGAGATCTTGTATGGATGAATTTGGGTTTATTTGTTTGTAGGTTTTCTACAACACATTGGACTAGTAAATTTTGATTGTTAGGTTCTTGTCCTTGAGTATTCAAATGATGGATACAATAATTAGATGTTTTATATATTGATTGTTGATTGAGATTTGTTTGGATGAATTTAACTTTATTTGTTCTTGGGGTTCAAGTTCTCAAATATTCAAATGATGAATGCATAATTTTGGTATTTTTTGTATCAATTGCACTATAATTAATAATCAAAATGAAGATTTTGTTTGGATGAGCTCGACTTTGTTTGTTTGTAGGTTTATTTTGTTACATTTCGCTGGTAGATTATGATTGTTGGACTATATAAATGATAAAGACATAAATTATATATATTTTTATATATGGTTGACTACTATTACTAGACTCAACATTTTGAGTATTTAAATGATGAATCCATGATTCATGCACTTTTATATTGACTGCGTTGTTTAAAATTTGGCAAACATTTAATTTAATTTATCATTTTTCTTTTAGGATTAATGAATTAGAATGTAAATTGCCTTCCATTTGTTTCCCTTAAGATTTATGGATATTGTTTGGATGTTTGGCCGACAAGACATTGTTTATGTTTTTGATAGTCAACATTTTTATGATGCAAAAGTTGCTATGTTTAGTTAGAATCTTACGTGAAAATGAATACAAGGAGTAACAGTAAAATTACGTCCATTTTTTGGTCTTCTTGGAAAGGCAGTCAATGAATTAAGACATGAATTTTAGACTATCGTATTGTCGAAGAATTACCATGTGCTTTGCTTTTGCATGTCAAGTGATCATGCTTTTTGTGTTGATGTATATTCATTAATTTGCTTTAAAATTTTATTATGTTTTACTATTTATATTCAAAGATTATTTTGTTATAGATACCTTTTGATATCAAATAATTCATAAAATCAAATGTTATAATTTAATGTAATTTTTTATATTAAATGTTACAATTTTTAATAACTTATTATTAGATAATAATTTTTCGTAAAAATTAAAATAAAAATAAAAAAATCTGGATGCGCCCGCCGGCCGCCCTTATAGACGTTAGAAAGACGCTCCTGTCTCCCACCCTCTCTCTCTGTCACGCCCCTTTTCTCATGGGGCCTAATGGGCTAGGCCCGATGGGAGGCTTCCGGGAGGCCTCCCCAAATGCATGTTGGGCGTGCATTGTGTTCGGACAAATTAGTTCGAACAAAGGATGGTTTTAATCGGGACAAAGTGGCGGCTGGACAAAGCCGTCCGGGCTTCAGACAGCGCGCTGGGCCGCGCCAGCGTTGGGCCGCGAGGATGAGGCTCCAAGTTTGAATTTCAAACTTGGATAAGATCCGATCCAAGAATGATGGATCTCAAGCTTATGTGTCCGCAGCTAAAGCAGCAAATCCATGTGGGGCCAAGATGCACTTGAAGCCAACCAATGGGAGCACGCCACACCCGGGAGATGATGTGTCTTATCCTTTTCGAATTTGAATGTTATCCAGGGGATTCAAACATTCAAATTGGCTTATCCGGGATGACACAACACGGACCAATGGGAGAGAGCCATCGAGGAGGATGATGCAACTCGACCAATGGGAGGAGCCATCGATGAGGATGATGCGACTCGGCCAATGAGAGGAAGCCATCGAGGAGGATGACAAAACTCAGCCAATGAGATGAAGACAAGTCACCATTTTGTAATCTAGGAGATTAGATGGATAACTTAGTCTATAAATAGTGACCTTGAGGCACCAAGCAAAGGGAGTTCGATCCATAATAAAAAGGTGGATCTATCCTTGTGCATTGTGTGGTGTTCCTTGGAGAAAGTGTATTCCTTGGTTCTTTTATTGAGAATAGAAAGAACGGGTTGGGAGTGGGACTCCCGTAAAGCGATCGGATCATTACAAAAAGGCGACAATTGTGGGTGAAGTTCTTGTATTCACAACGAGCAAGAGCTTGGGAAGGCTGGTCGGAGTGGGACTTCGGCGCCATCACACGTTTCGTACCAATTCCGCGGGTCGAAAAATTTGGGTGTGACACTCTCCCTATTTATTCCCGTTACCGCTCTCCTGTCCAAGTGCTTTTTAATTTTCTGCTTACTTTTTCTATCTTTTTTATTGTAGGTGCGACGGGTTCCTGTTGCGGTGCCGACGGTTTATGGATCGATTATTTTGGAGATTATGATTTTCATTCTTAGGGCAATCAACGATCGGAGGTATGACAATGTTGATTTGATATTTCCTCTTTACTATGTCGATTGTTCTGTGACACTAGTATTCCGCGCGATCAACTTTTTTACGTTTATGTTGAATCGACGGCAAGGATGCTAATAAGGTTTTTATTTATTGATTTCGCCGTAGCACACATTTTTTTTTTTTATGTTCTTTTGAATCATTATCCAGATCTGATGAATTTGACTTCGTTTGGGTTTTTTTTAGTATGTTTAATGGATGGACTTAGATTGATTGATTTAAGTTCTTGAGATTTCAGACGAGGAATAACTAATATTAGGGATTTTATATATTGATTGCGCTGCATTTTGTTTTCTTAGCAGTGATTGAGTCACTGTTTGGATGTGATTGATACTGTCTAGGTGGCTTCGTTCACTTGAGTAGTCAAATAATGGATAGATGATTATGGATTTTATATATTGGTTTATCTATTGTAGTGAGATAGTGTGTGGATGGCTTCGTGCGCTTGACTATTCCAACAATGGATTAGATGATTAGGGATTTTACATATTGATTGCGCTGCTTTGTGTTTTCTTAGTGGTACTTGGGATACTGTTTGGATGTGATTGAGATACTGTCTGGGTGGCTTTGTTCGCTAGAGTATTCAAATAATGGATAGATAATTAGGGATTTTATATATTGGTTTATATACTGTATTGATATACTGTCTGGATGGCGTTGTTTGCCGTTTAATTGGTAGATTATAATTTCTATATTCGTAATTTTTATTTCTTTTTTATCGCAATTGGAATTTAGCTTTGTTCTTCTTTAGTGGGTTTCTTTGCTACATTTAATTGGTAGGTAGATTAGATATTTTATATATTGACCGAATAAGATTAGTTGTATTTTTTTCTTCTTAATGGGGATCGAAATCCTGTTCAGATGAATTTAGCTTTATTTGATTGCAGGTTTTCTTTAGTATATTTAAATAGTAGATTATGATTAGAAGAGTAGGTGTATTTAAATACTTATTTATATCACATGTAAAATGAGAATATAGAGTCAAACTTTTGTGTTTTTCCTATATTTAATTTCTATTTTGCATCAAAATTTATTATAACATCAAAGACTAACTTCATATATCTCTTAATATCAAACATCTTTGTTGTAATTTTGCTTTGAATATACTTTTTTTTTGTTGCAATTTTAATGCGTGTGATATCAAAAAATAACTTTAAATACCTCTTTTATATCACATGTAAAATAAGAATGTGAGAGTCAAATTTTTGTGTTTTTGCTACTTTGAATTTTGATTTTGCGTCAAATTTTTTTATGACATCAAATACTAACTTCAGATACCTCTTGATGGCAAAAACCTTTGCCGTGATTTTGCTTTGAAAGTGCTTTTTTTGCAATTTCAATGCGTGTGATATCAAATATTAACTTGATATACCTCTTTATATCACATGTAAAATAAGAATGTGCGTGTCAAATTTTTGTATTTTTGCTACTTTGAATTCCGATTTTCAATCAAAATTAGTTATGACATCAAAAACTAATTTTATATACCTCTTGATGTCAAACATTTTTTTCATGATTTTGCTTTGAAAATACTTATTTTTTCGATTTTAATGCGTGTGATATCAAATACTAACTTGAGATACCTCTTTATATCATATGTAAAAAAAGAATGGGGGAGTCAAACTTTTGTGTTTTCACTACTTTGGATTTCGATTTTGCATTAAAATTTGTTATGACATCAAAAATTAACTTTAGGTAACTCTTGATGTCAAACATCTTTGTCATGATTTTGCTTTGAAAGTACTTTTTTTTTGCGATTTTAATACGTGTGATATCAAATACTAACTTGAGATACCTCTTTGTATCACATGTCAAATAAGAATGGGGGAGTCAAACTTTTGTGTTTTCGCTACTTTAAATTTTGATTTTTTCAAGTTAGTCTTTGAAAAGCGTTTTTTCTTTTTTCACGATTTACATGCATGTGGTATCAAAAACTAACTTGAGATACCTCTTTATATCACATGTAAAATAAGAATGTGAGAGTTATACTTTTGTGTTTTCACTACTTTGAATTTTAATTATGCTTCAAAATTTGTTATAACATCAAAGACTAACTTCAGATACCTCTTGATGTCAAACATTTTTTTTTCAGACTTTGCTTTGAAAGTATTTTTTTGCAATTTCAATGCGTGTGATATCAAAAACTAATTTAAGATACCTCTTTATATCATAAGTAAAAAAAGAATGGGGAAGTCAAACTCTACTTTGAAATTTAATTTTGCATTAAAATTTGTTATGATATCAAAGATTAACTTCAGATACCTATTGATGTCAAACATCTTCGTCATGATTTTGCTTTCAAAGTATTTTTTTTGCGATTTTAATGCTTGTGATATCAAAGACTAACTTGAGATACCTCTTTATATCACATGTAAAATAAAAATGGGAGAATCAAACTTTTGTGTTTTCACTATTTTGAATTTCGGTTTTGCGTCAAAATTTGTTATGACATCAAAAAATAACTTTAGATACCTCTTGATGTCAAACATATTTTGTCATGATTTTGCTTTGAAAATTTTTTTTCTTTTTTCACGATTTACATGCATGTGCTATCAAAGACTAACTTGAGATACCTCTTTATATCACATGGAAAATAAGAATGTGAGAGTCATACTTTTGTGTTTTCGATACTTTGAATTTTAATATTGCTTCAAAATTTGTTATGACATAAAAAACTAACTTCAGATACCTCTTGATGTCAAACATTTTTTTTCGTACTTTGCTTTGGAAGATTTTTTTTCGATTTCAATGCGTGTGATATCAAAGACTAACTTGAAATACCTCTTTATATCATATGTAAAAAAAGAATGGGGGAGTCAAACTTTTGTGTTTTCACTATTTTGAAAATTGATTTCAAAATTTGTTATGACATCAAAGATTAACTTCAGATACCTCTTGATGTCAAACATGTTTGTCATGTTTTGCTTTGAAAGTTTTTTTTTTTGCGATTTTAATGTATGCGATATCAAAGACTAACTTGAGATACCTCTTTATATCACATGTAAAATAAAAATGGGGGAGTTAATCTTTTGTGTTTTCACTACTTTGAATTTCGGTTTTGCGTCAAAATTTGTAATGACATCAAAAACTAAATTTAGATACCTTTTGATGTCAAATATATTTTGTCATCATTTTGCTTTTAAAAGCTTTTTTTCTTTTTTCACGATTTACATGCATGTGCTATCAAAGACTAACTTGAGATACTTCTTTATATCATATGGAAAATAAGAATGTGAGAGTAATACTTTTGTATTTTCGCTACTTTGAATTTTAATTTTTCTTCAAAATTTGTTATGATATCAAAGACGAACTTCAGATACCTCTTGATGTCAAACATTTTTTTTCGCACTTTGGTTTGAAAGTTTTTTTTTTCGATTTCAATGCGTGTGATATCAAAGGCTAACTTGAGATACCTCTTTATGCATATGTAAAAAAAGAATGGGGGAGTCAAACTTTTATGCTTTCACTACTTTGAAAATTGATTTCAAACTTTGTTATGACATCAAAGATTAACTTCAGATACCTTTGATCTCAAACATCTTTGTCATGATTTTGCTTTCAAAGTTTTTTTTTTTTGCGATTTTAATGCGTGTGATATCAAAGACTAACTTGAGATACCCTCTTTATATCACGTGTAAAATAAGAATGGGGGAGTTAAACTTTTGTGTTTTCACTACTTTGAATTTCGGTTTTGCGTCAATATTTGTTATGACATCAAAAACTATTTTAGATACCTCTTGATGTCAAACATATTTTGTCATGATTTTGCTTTGAAAATTTTTTTTTCTTTTTTCACGGTTTACATGCATGTGGTATCAAAGACTAAAATAAGAATGTGAAAGTCATGTTTTTGTGTTTTCGCTACTTTGAATTTTAATTTTGCTTCAAAATTTGTTATGATATAAAAAACTAACTTCAGATAACTCCTGATGTCAAACATTCTTTTTCCTGACTTTGCTTTGAAAGTATTTTTTTTGCGATTTCAATGCGTGTGATATCAAAGACTAACTCGAGATATCTCTTTATATCATTTGTAAAGAAGGAATAGGGGAGTCAAACTTTTGTGTTTTTACTACTTTGAATTTCGATTTTGCATTAAAATTTGTTATGACATCAAATATTAACTTCAGATACCTTTTGATGTCGAACATCTTTGTCATGATTTTGCTTTGAAAGTACTTTTGTTTTTGCGATTTTAATGTGTGTGATATCAAAGACTAACTTGAGATACCTCTTTATATCACATGTAAAATAAGAATTGGGGAGTCAAAATTTTTTGTTTTCACTACTTTGAATTTCGGTTTTGCGTCAAAATTTGTTATGACATCAAAAACTAACTTTAGATACCTCTTGACGTCAAACATATTTTGTCATGATTTTGCTTTGAAAATCTTTTTTTCTTTTTTCACGATTTACATGTATGTGGTATCAAAGACTAACTTGAGATACTTCTTTATATCACATGTAAAATAAGAATGTGAGAGTCATGTTTTTCTGTTTTCGCTACTTTGAATTTTAATTTTGCTTCAAAATTTGTTATGACATCAAATACTAACTTCAGATACCTCTTGATGTCAAACATTTTTGTGCTGATTTTGCTTTGAAAGTATTTTTTTGTGATTTCAATGCATGTGATATCAAAAACTAACATGAGATACCTCTTTATATCACATGTAAAATAAGAATGTGGGAGACAGACTTATGTGTTTTCGCTACTTCGAATTTCTATTTTTCATTAAAATTTGTTATGATATAAAAAATTAACTTCAGATACCTCTTGATATCAAACATCATTGTTGTGATTTTGCTTTGAAAGTATTTGTTTAGTGATTTAAATACGTTAGATATGAAAAACTAATTTGAGATACCTCCTTATTTCATTAGAAAAATAATAATGTGGGAGTAAAATTTTTATGTTTTCACTACTTTGAATTTAGGTTTTAGATTATTTATAATATCAAAAATTAATTCCAGATACCTCTTGATTTTATTTCTTTGAAAGTACTTTTTTTTACGATTTAACTGTGTGTGATATCAAAGACTACCTTGAAATACTTCTTTATAGCATGGTGGAAAAACTCTTGATTGTAATATTATGATATAATAGGATTGCTCCTTAGTTTTCTTTGAAATTGCTTTGTAGTAAACTTGTGGTAGTCCAAGTTGTACTTTTAAGAGTTTTGAATTTTTGTTTCACATTAGAATGTGGTATAAAATTAAAGCCTGATTTTAGATACCTTGTAATATTTTAACCATTTCATAAAATATGTTTACTCTCATTTGTTTCATACTTGCTTTTCTTTACAATTGGACGAGATATCAAAACAAACCTAAGCTATTTCTTGATATTATTAGTAGATGTTAATATTTTCCAATTCTTGAGCCAAAGGTGAGAAGAGATTGGAAATGGTAGTGTGTGATTCATCTTATACCTATATTTGCAGGAAAAGTGTGGACAAGAAGCAATCTTACAACACGTAAATGTTAGAAGCTCGTTTTTTAAAAACAAAGGATTATTTTTATTTATTCAAGTTAAACTAATTATAAAATATTGTTATTATAAATTTAACTCATATTAAATACTTTTAATCGGTTGATTATTATCGCTCAAACTCAATGTTATGAGTATTCAAATGTTGGATACAATATGAGGGATTTATTTATTGATTGTGTTACAATACATAGTTATTTCTTTTTTTTTTTTTTTTTATCATAATGGAGATTTTGTTTGGATGAATTTATGTTTTTTTGTTGTGAGTTTTCTTTGTACTTTTAGTTGGTAGACTGATTGAGTGACCCAAAATTTTGAGAATTCAAAAGATGAATGACTAAATTTTTAATTTTTTATGTTGATTGCTCAATAATGTATTGTATTTTGAGTCATGATCGAGATTCTGTTTGGATTAAATAATTAAGAGTTTTATATATTGATCACCTTGTAGTGCATATTTTTTCCTTTAGAATCTGGATCAAGATTCTGCTAGGATGGATTTAGCTTTGTTTTAGTGAGTTTTTTAGTACATTTAATTGGTAGATTATGATTTTTAAACTTAAGTTATTGGGTATTCATAAATATGATGTCTTTTACATATTTATTGATATGTAATATGTAATTTTTTTCTTCTTTTTAGTCGTAATCGAGATCTTGGATGGATGAATTTGGGTTTATTTGTTTATAGATTATGAATTTGGTTTTCTACAACACATTGGACTAGTATATCATGATTGTTAGGTTCTAGTCCTTGAGTAGTCAAATGATGGATACATTAATTAGATGTTTTATATATTGATTATTGTTTTAATAGATATTGTTTAGATGAATTTAACTTTATTTGTTCTTGGGGTTCAAGTTCTCTAAGTATTCAAATGATGAATGCATAATTTTGGTATTTTTTGTATCAATTGCGCTATATTTAGTATAATCAAAATGAAGATTTTGTTAGGTTGAACTCGACTTTGTTTGTTTGTAGGTTTATTTTGTTACATTTCACTGCTAAATTATTATTATTAGACTATATAAATGATAAAGACAGAAATTATATACTTTTTTATATGTGGTTGACTACTATTACTATACTCAACTTTTTGAGTATTTAAATGATGAATCCATGATTCATGCACTTTTATATTGATTGCGTTGTTTAAAATTTGGCAAACATTTAATTTAATTTATCATTTTTCTTTTAGGATTAATGAATTAGAATGTAAATTGCCTTCCATTTGTTTCCCTTAAGATTTATGGATATTGTTTGGATGTTTGGCCGACAAGACATTGTTTATGTTTTTGATAGTCAACATTTTTATGATGCAAAAGTTGCTATGTTCTGTTAGAATCTTACGTGAAAATAAATACATGGAGTAGCAACTCTCAATTTGTCCCTTGGAAAGATTTCCAACTTCAAATCTCTTAGCATCACAGAGTTGGGTGCGGTGCATTTGCCGGCAGCATTATCCCGAGCAAAGAGCATGATAGGAGAAGGCAAGGACTGAATCTTATTGAACTCAACCCAAAACAAAAATTCTCAGACATTTCTATCGTTGAAATGGAGATGTCTTTTGGTGCAGGCCAATATCAAACCCATTATTCCTTATATGCTAGTGGAGCGTAGTACATCCACTAGTCCTCTGTGCTTAAAAGCTACAAAAACATTAAAGGCACAAATTTCAACTACGATTTGCATTTATAAGCCATTTTGACGAAAAAATATTATCAAATCTATAAATTTAAGAATTGTATCAAAAATAAACTAGCCTATACCTTATTTTGGAGTAGCAAAAACTTCACATACTGGACTGCGTCATCGAGCATAGTGCTGCTAATATCGACCCATATACATTAGGAACCATTGTATCAATTTGAGAGCTATATCTCCCTTGTCTCTTCTAAAGCTTGAGAACAAAAATTGCCTACATGATAAGCTACTCTCCTTTGTTCTATGGGATACGAGGGTTTGTAAGATTCTCAGCCGCTCGTTAATTCTCTCCCTCCTTTTCTGTGTTGTCAATAAATCAAACAACGAAATCAAGATCAATCATGCTTCAGTTGTTTTGAAAAATAATTATGTTTTGAAATTTGTGCTACCTTTGCATAAAAACTCCTTTTCTACTGGCTTTCATCTTCCCAAAAGCTGCACTAGCCATAGACTCTTGAATAGGATCTCCATTATTTTCATTAGAAGCAATCTCATCTTCTGAGCTGTTACTGCTACAGCTCTGTCCATCAGATACTGCTCCTCCCTCTTCTTCATATTTTCCCTCAGAGACATGCTTATGGCATTTCTTTGATATTACGGTATACCCATTATCCTGTCCCTGTATTGTTCTTAATAAGTCATTGATGTTCGCTTTTATGTCATGAATTGGTCAAACAAATGATAAGGATAGCACTAAATTGAACTTACATCCCGTGAAATCATAGTTCTTTTCATCAGCTTGTCACATAAGTTGGTGACGATCTCCTCATCAATGCAAACAGTAGCATTGGTTAAAACTTCAGACCATCTTAGTATCAGAAGCAGCCTTCACCCACCATTTCATTGTTTCCAGTCACCAACATACTGTTTTCTGTTGGAACCTGATTAAAACTATCATGGTAGTTTTCTTCAATCAGCAGAGCAGAAATCAAAACGCTACTATCGCCATTACTACATGGATTACTTTCTGGTTTGTTGCAGCAGAAATTCGTGTTGAAATTATCTGTAGAATTAAACCAGCTGTTATTAACGCCTGCCACACCCACAGTGGATTGATTAGTGTTGAGACATGCATCCCCCACCCTACAAAGAAGGTTAGGGATGATTAAATTTATTTGCAATTTAATTTCTTACTTCTTAATTATTGTTCTTAGAATGGCCACAATTATATTTAAAGTGAACTCAATAGTCAACCGAGAGCCACTTGCTGGGATAAAACAATTCAGAGTCAGCCAAGTAAATACAATGATAAGCTTAAATAATGCCCACCATCTATGGTCATTAATCACGTCAAATTACTAAAGATGTGATTAAAAAAGCTATTATATCATCAAGAGGAGATTAAAGATAGTTTTAATGCTAGTATAGTCAACAAGTAACCTTCATACTTTGGATACTAATCAAATCTAGATTGGAAGACCTAGCGTGATACATCTGAACATGCTCTACAACATCCTGATTTTACTTGTCGGTGTTACTTCCAATGAGAGATATATAAACATCCCACGTTAATGAGTTGGTTAGAATCAGTCATGGCAATTAATTGATAATAGCACACTTGGAATAGAATCCCCCAAATCATGGAGGGGAGTCTTGACATTCTATCAAGTACCCAGAACGAGACAGAGCAACCACCAACCTCGTTTCCTAAGTATTCCTCTCTTCCAAAGGAATTCTTCCCAGTGATTAAAAAAAAGCAGATACTTTTGAACAACTCAACCCAACAACCCCCTCATAGTCATGACTCAGATAGTTTAAGGTCGGTGCCTAAAAAAATTTCATTTTTTTTTTCAGTTTCAACCCCGATCCATCAAATGCTATAAACTGTGATGTGATTTTTGTGACTCAAAAATGTTATTATTCCACACAAACATATTCCCACAACCTTCTCAATTCAACTTCTTAAAATCCCAACTCTCAAACTTATTATGAGTAAATGTATTGGATCATAGATCAGCTTTATTCTTTTACAATGCAACCACATTTTGCTCCTAGTTTTTCCCAGCAAAAAGACGAGACCTTCACAATAGAATTCCTCCAACAACAACAAGTCAAAAGTTGTGTTCACAACTGTTGCGTTTTGATGATTAAGGAACGATTAAGACCAAGAACTCAATCACAAACAATCACAATCAAAGCAGAAAATAGACACAAACGAAATACGTGGTTCGGACAAACTCGTCCTACATCCACAGGTAAAAGCAGCGCACCATTTATTCTCCAATTCAAGGTTTACAGCAACAATACAAACTTTACAGAATTCAATGATTCAACACCTCTAACCTGAGATTCATCAAGAATAGAACACCCTCTTAATCTTGCAATCTCTGCATCGATTTCTTGCTCTGAGCGCCCCTGTTTTACTCACCAGCGAACATAGCCAAAGAATTCACCTAAAGTTTTTAAGCATAATCTCCCGCCATGCACAGTTGCTTCCTTTAAGCAAGTCACGTGAGTGACACATAAGTGAAAGCACGTGACCCATATAACACTTATTAGAATAAAAAACTGAGTCACCTATTATCAATCTCCACCTTGAATCAGTTTTATGAAGTAAACACGCTGCTCCTGCCATTTTAGCTACAATTAACCTTGTATGTTAACTAAGTTTAATTAATGCTTAAACTTAGCTACTGGTAAGACTTTGGTAAGCATATCTGCAGGGTTGTCTTCAGTTGCCACTTTCTGCATTTTAACTGAACCTTGAGAAACAACTTCACGTATGAAGTGGTACTTTACTTCAATATGTTTTGTCCTGTCGTGAAAAACTGGATTGTTTATCAGATGCAACGCACTTTGATTGTCACAATGAACAAGAACAGTTTCATTGTCAATTCCAAAATCGGTTGCCAACCCTTTTAGCCATAACGCCTCCTTTACCCCTTCACAGGCAGCTAAATACTCGGACTCAGTTGTGGATAGAGCAACAACCTTCTGAAGTGATGCTTTCCAACTTATTGCTCCTCCGAATGCTGTAAAGATATAAGAAGAAATTGATTTCTTCGAATCATTGCATCCTGCAAAATCAGAGTCTACATATCCCTTTAATACGTCACTCTTTGAGCACCATCTTCCAAGAATTAGAGAGACTTCCAAAGACCCAGATACATATCTAAGTATCCATTTTAATGCATGCCAGTGTGGCATACCTGGATCTGCCATAAACCGACTTGTGACGCTGATGGCATATGCGAGGTCAGGTCTTGTACTTATCATGGCGTACATTAGGCTACCAAGCACATTGGCATAAGGAATACGGTTCATCAAGTTTCTTTCTTCTTCAGTCTTGGGACTCTGCTGACAGCTTAGCTTGAAGTGTGCTCCCAACGGTGTTTGGACTGATTTCAGGTTGTCAAAACCATATCTAGTCAGTACCTTAAGCAGATAATATCCTTGTGAAAGTTTGATCAACTTTGAATTCCTGTCTCTAAGTATTTCAATGCCTAAGATCTTTTTGGCATTTCCCAGGTCCTTCATATCAAACTCCTTACCGAGTTGATTCTTAAGCTCAGATATATGAAGGCTACTTCTGCTAGCAATCAGTATATCATCTACATACAACAGAATAAAAATTTGTAGATCAGATGATAAACTTTTCTTGTAAACACAATGATCAAACTTGCTTTTGACGAATCCAATACTTGTGACATAATCATCAAACCTCTTGTTCCACAATCGAGGAGACTGTTTTAATCCGTATAACGACTTGTGCAAAAGACAAACCTGATCTGGTTCTCCTACATGAAAGCCCTGCGGTTGATGTATATATATTTGTTCATCAATATTTCCATGCAAAAATGCTGTCTTCACATCCATCTGTTCTAGCTCCAAGTTTTGTACTGCAACTAGAGAAAGAAACATACGGATTGATGTTTGTTTCACAACCGGAGAATAAAGTTCTGTAAAATCGATTCCCTCACGTTGAGAAAATCCCTTTGCAACCAACCTGGCCTTATACTTAGGCCTCTCATCCTGGGTATTTCCTTCTTTTATTTTATATACCCATTTACACCCGATGATTTTTTGGTTCCTTGGCTTCTTCACAATTGTCCAAGTTTTATTCTTCTCAAGTGAGTTCATTTTTTCCATCATTGCTTTCATCCAGTGTTCTCGGTCACTGCTTGACATTGCATCAGTGAAGCTTATTGGCTCTCGATGAGTAAGGTCAGCAGAGGTTAGGAGTGCATAGGCAATTATGTCAGCATAGCCTAGTCTTTGTACTGGTTTTATAATTCTCTTTGACCTATCCCGTGTAAGTTGGTAGTCAACAGATTGATCATCAATGGGATTTATTCCTTCCTCACATCGCTGCATATCAGATTCTGGGTGACATAATTCATTCTGTTTTTCTGCATTAGACTCCTGTAACTCTACCTCAACTTGAGGTTCTGTTCTGGTGTCATGCCTTTCATCTGACTGTTTTGGTGCAGGATGTCTAAATGGAAATTCCTTTTCATTAAAGATCACATCTCGACTTATTATTACTTTTTGTTGTCCCGGTTCTATGCACCATAATCTGTAGCCTTTGGTTCCCTGTTGATATCCCATGAAGACACATTTTTTAGCCTAAGGTTGAAGCTTATCTTGTCTACAATGTGCATAAGCAGCACATCCGAAGATTTTTAATCCTTCATAGTTTGCAGGGTAAGAGTGCCAGACTTCAAACGGAGTTTTAAAGTTGATAGCAGATGAAGGACATAGGTTTATGAGGTATGTAGCCGTTGTTACTGCCTCTAACCAAAACACTCTGGGAACTCCCGATGTAATCAACATACACCTTGCTCGTTCTAGAATTGTCCTGTTCATCCGCTCAGCAAGGCCATTCTGCTGAGGTGTGTATGGAGTTGTATGATGGCGAGTAATCCCCTCCATCTTGCAGAATTCATTGAATTCATTTGAACAAAATTCCATCCCGTTGTCCGTCCTCAACCTTTTCACTTTGGCACCTGTTTGGGTCTCAACCAAGGTCTTCCATTGCTTGAATGTAGGGAAAACTTGATCTTTCGTTTTTAAACAGTATAACCAGAGTTTCCTAGAGAAATCATCTATCACAGTCAAGAAGTAGTGAGCTCCACCTCTTGATTGTATTTTTTCTGGACCCCATACATCCGAGTGTATGTATTCCAGAACACTCTTGGAGTTGTGACCTGTCCTTTTGAAACTCAGCTTGTTGCTCTTGCCTAATGTGCATGATTCACAGAATTGAATACTTGATATTTCCTTATCATCAAGTAACTTCTGGTTTTTGAGCTCAAACAGTCATTTTTCACTGACGTGACCAAGCCTTTTGTGCCACAGGTCAGTGGTGTTTTCTGAGTTTCCAGTAACTTGAGAAACTTCACCCATCACAGTTTCTCCTTGAAGAATATAAAGGCCATTATGAAGATCACCCTTCATAACAGTCAAAATACCTTTCTGGACTTTCATGATATTATTTTCTATCTTGACCGTGCAACCTGACTTATCAAGCATTCCAATCGAAATTAAGTTCCTTTTGAGGTTAGGAACGTACCTTACATTCTGTAATGTTCTGGTGCATCCATCATGCAGTAGAATTTGAATGCTTCCAATTCCTTCTATGGCACAGGATTGATCATTTCCTAGAAGCACCTTTCCATCAGGTTTTGGACAGAAATTATGTATCCACTCTTTCCTTGGTGTCATGTGGAAAGAGCACCCTGAGTCTAGTATCCATTGATTCTTAGCATCAGTGGTTGAAACCACTAGAACCTCAGACGATTCATATCCATCAGAGGCAACAGAAACATCTCCTTTCTCTTGCTTCTTTTCTGCCTTTTTTCTCTTCCAGTCATAGCAATCTCTTTTGAAGTGCCCTTCTTTATGACAGAAGAAGCACTTTCTTCCTCCTGATTTGGACTTTGATCTGGATCTCCCTTTCTGGTGCTTATTATCTCTAGTCTGAGATCTTCCACGGACAGACAGTCCCTCTCCTTCATTATATTCCTTGGCTTCTGCACGTTTTTGCAACTCTTTGGAGTTTAATGTAGCCTTAACTTCAGACATTGTTAAGGTCTGCTTTCCATACAGCATAGTGTCTACAAAGTGCTCGTAGACTTTCGGTAAAGAACTTAATAAGATGATGGCCTGATCCTCCTCATCGACCTTTACTCCTATGCTGTTAAGATCAAGAATGATCTTGTTAAAGTCATCGAGATGTCTACGCATCTCTTTCGAGTCCTCCATAGACAATGTGTATAATTTCTTCTTTAAGTATAGCCGATTCGCCAGTGACCTCTTCTTATACAATGCTTCCAGTTTGGACCAAACTGCAAGAGCCAAGCTTTCTTCTGTAACTTCCCGGAGTACCTCATCCCCTAGACTCAGTAGAATTGCACTATGGGCCTTAGCTTCAATGTCATCTGCCTTGTTCTTGTCAAGTTCCAGTTGAAGTTTCATGGCATTTTCATCAATGGCAGCCGCCAACCCTTGATGAACCAGCAGTGCTTTCATCTTTATTCTCCAAAGACTAAAGTC
This sequence comes from Begonia loranthoides, assembly GCA_022433065.1. NCBI lineage: Eukaryota > Viridiplantae > Streptophyta > Magnoliopsida > Cucurbitales > Begoniaceae > Begonia > Begonia loranthoides. The sequence continues at coordinate 27,869,118 of CM039479.1, read as the reverse complement.
ATTGCTACCCGTAAATTTATCCACCTCAAACTTAGCCATGATGGTCGATTACGGGTTATTTCAGAAGCTTCAACAAGAAACCTAGAATCTTGAATCCCAAATCCTCAATCCGCTCACCGCACCAATTGCTGCGTTTTGATGATTAAGGAACGATTAAGACCAAGAACTCAATCACAAACAATCACAATCAAAGCAGAAAATAGACACAAACGAAATACGTGGTTCGGACAAACTCGTCCTACATCCACGGGTAAAAGCAGCGCACCATTTATTCTCCAATTCAAGGTTTACAGCAACAATACAAACTTTACAGAATTCAACGATTCAACACCTCTAACCTGAGATTCATCAAGAATAGAACACCCTCTTAATCTTGCAATCTCTGCATCGATTTCTTGCTCTGAGCGCCCCTGTTTTACTCACCAGCGAACAGAGCCAAAGAATTCACCTAAAGTTTTTAAGCATAATCTCCCGCCATGCACAGTTGCTTCCTTTAAGCAAGTCACGTGAGTGACACATAAGTGAAAGCACGTGACCCATACAACACTTATTAGAATAAAAAACTGAGTCACCTATTATCAACAACTTCAATGAACCAAGACAATGCAAATGCAGCAGAATTGGTATTAAAAAGAAAAACACGAACTCAGTTGTTGCTGCAATCATTAAATTGCAAATATATAGCAGTTATAGCTGAAATGGTCTCCTCGCAAATAATCAAACAATGAAAATGTCGGCCAAGATACTCGAGTGGATTACTTGACATACATAACAACTATTAAAAAAGAAATAAAACGGAATATAAACTTTGGGGACGAAATAGAAGAGTCAGATTACCTGAACAAAACCACAAATACGAACTCATTCCTGGCAAGATGCCGGCGAACCTCTGGCCTCGATCGTACTCGTCGGACAATACAGTTTCCCCTTTGTTTTCGGAGTAATTAATTCAATTCCTTCCGGTCGATGAAATTTCGACAGCTTCTCCGTTGCCCATTGCGAGAAGCACGGGCCTGAGCGATCTTCCGTACAAATAGCAACCAAACTTCCCAAAATCTTACAAATTTCCCAAACTTGTTAGATTTAGAGAGAGTAGGATTAGATTTAGGAAAATCTTGAGAGACTTGGTTGAGATTTCTGGTAACGTATTTCCTGGAGCCTTTGGAGAAAATCCTGTTTCTATCTTGGCTGCTCCGAACGCAAGGATTCGACATTTTTTCTCTATGGACTCGCGACGCTGAATATTGGCAAGCACACTAAGAGACGGGTTAGAGCGAGCCAGACAACGGGACAGGGAGCGAGGATTGAGCGCCAAGTATGTGGCTCTATTTATATGCTTAATTTGGCCCAAGTTTATCTTATAAATTACACCCTAATACTTAAAATATTTTTATTAATTACACTAATTAATAATTTATTATTAGATAATAATTTTTGGTAAAAATTAAAATTAAAATTAAAAAATCTGGATGCCCGCCCTTATAGACGTTAGAAAGACGCTCCTGTCTCCCACCATCTCTCTCCCTATTTATTCCCGTTACCGCTCTCCTGTCCAAGTGCTTTTGTTTTTGCTGCTTACTTTTTCTATCTTTTTTATTGTAGGTGCGACGGGTTCCTGTTGCGGTGCCGACGGTTTATGGATCGATTATTTTGGAGATTATGATTTTCATTCTTAGGGCAATCAACGATCGGAGGTATGACAATGTTGATTTAATATTTCCTCTTTACTATGTCGATTGTTCTGTGACACTAGTATTCCGCGCGATCAACTTTTTGTCGTTTATGTTGAATCGACGGCGATGATGCTAATAAGGTTTTTATTTATTGATTTCGCCGCAGCACACATATTTTTTTTATTTTCTTTTGAATCATTATCCAGATCTGATGAATTTGACTTCGTTTGGGTTTTTTTTTGTATGTTTAATCGATGGACTTAGATTGATTGATTTAAGTTCTCGAGATTTCAGATGATGAATAACTAATATTAGGGATTTTATATATTGATTGCGCTGCATTGTGTTTTCTTAGCGGTGATTGAGTCACTGTTTGGATGTAATTGAGATGCTGTCTTGGTGGCTTTGTTCGCTTGAGTATTCAAATAATGGATAGATGATTATGGATTTTATATATTGATTTATCTACTGTATTGAGATACTGTGTGGATGCTTTGTTCGCTTGAGTATTCCAACAATGGATAGATGATTAGGGATTTAAGGGATTTTATACATTGATTGCGCTGCTTTGTGTTTTCTTAGTAGTGATGGAGATACTGTTTGGATGTGATTGAGATACTGTGTGGGTGGCTTTATTCGCTTGAGTAATCAAATAATGGATAGATAATTAGGGATTTTATATATTGGTTTATCTACTGTATTGAGATACTGTCTGGATGGCGTTGTTTGCTTGAGTATTCCAATAATGGATAGATGATTAGGGATTTTATATATTGATTTATCTACTGTTTGTTTTGTTTCCTTTTGGACAGGGATCAAGATATTCTTTAGATGAATTTAACTTTGTTCTTTAGTGGTGTCTTTACTGCATTTAATTGGTAGATTATGATTCCTATATTCGTAATTTTTTTTTTTTTATCGCAATTGGAATTTAGCTTTTTTCTTCTTTAGTGGGTTTCTTTGCTACATTTAATTGGAAGATTATAATTCTTAGATTCTTAATTTTTTTTTTTCTGTTTGATTGCAATTGTGATCTTATTTGGATGAATTTGGCCTTTTTTTTATTGTGAGTTTTCTTGTTAAACTCAAGTTCTCTAGTATTCAAATGATTGATAGATAGATTAGATATTTTATATATTGACTGAATAAGATTAGTTGTATTTTTTTTCTCCTTAATGGGGATCGAGATCCTGTTTAGATGAATTTAGCTTTATTTGATTGCAGGTTTTCTATAATATATTTAAATAGTAGGTTAAGATTGTTAGTCCCAAGTTCTCGAATATTCAAATGATAGATACATGACTGAAGTATTTTTATATTGATTGTGCTACGTTAGGTATTTTTTTTAATTGCTATTTTATATATTGATTGTCCTACAGTACATTTTTTTCTTTTGAATTGGGATCAATATCCTGCTAGGATGAATTTAATTTTGTTCTNTATCAAAGACTAACTTGAGATACCTCTTTATATCACATGTAAAATAAGAATGGGGGTGTTAATCTTTTGTGTTTTCACTACTTTGAATTTCGGTTTTGCGTCAAAATTTGTTACGACATCAAAAACTAATTTGAGATACTTTTTGATGTCAAACATATTTTGTCATGATTTTGCTTTGAAAATTTTTTTTTCTTTTTTCACGATTTACATGCATGTGGTATCAAAGACTAACTTGAAATACCTCTTTATATCACATGTAAAATAAGAATGTGAGAGTCATGCTTTTGTATTTTCGCTACTTTGAATTTTAATTTTGCTTCAAAATTTATTATGATATCAAAGACTAATTTCAGATACCTCTTGATATCAAACGGTTTTAGTTTTTTGCTTTGCTTTGAAAGTTTTTTTTTTTTTTTTTGCGATTTCAATGCGTGTGATATCAAAGACTAACTTGAGATACCTCTTTATATCATATGTAAAGAAAGAATAGGGGAGTCAAATTTTTGTGTTTTCACTACTTTGAATTTCGATTTTGCATTAAAATTTGTTATGACATCAAAGATTAACTTCAGATACCTCTTGATGTCAAACATCTTTGTCATGAACTTTAAAAGTACTTTTTTTTTGCGATTTTAATGGGCGTGATATCAAGGACTAACTTGTGATACCTCTTTATATCACATGTAAAATAAGAATTGGGGTGTCAAAATTTTGTGTTTTCACTACTTTGAATTTTGGTTTTGCATCAAACTTTGTTATGACATCAAAAACTAACTTTAGATACCTCTTGATGTCAAACATATTTTGTCATGGTTTTGCTTTGAAAATCTTTTTTTATTTTTTCACGATTTACATGCATGTTGTATTAAAGACTAACTTGAGATACCTCTTTACATCATATGTAAAATAAGAATGTGAGAATCATGTTTTTCTGTTTTTGCTACTTTGAATTTTAATTTTGCTTCAAAATTTGTTATGACATCAAAGACTAACTTCAAATACCTCTTGATATTATACATTTTTGTGCTGATTTTGCTTTGAAAGTACTTTTTTGTGATTTCAATGCATGTGATATCAAAAACTAGCATGAGATACCTCTTTAAATCACATGTAAAATAAGAAGGTGGAAGACAGACTTATGTGTTTTCGCTACTTTGAATCTTGATGTTTCATTAAAATTTGTTTTGACATAAAAAATTAACTTCAAATACCTCTTGATGTTAAACTTCTTTGCCGTGATTTTGTTTTTAAAGTAATTTGTTTAGCCATTTAAATGCGTTTGATATCAAAGACTAATTTGAGATACCTCATTATCTCATATGAAAAATAATAATGTGGGAGTAAAATTTTTGTGTTTTCACTACTTTGAATTTCTGTTTTAGATTATTTATAATATCAAAAATTAATTCTAGATACCTCTTGATTCTATTTCTTTGAAACTACTTTTTTTTTTTTACAATTTAATTGTATGTGATATCAAAGACTACCTTGAGATACTTCTTTATAGCGCATTGGAAAAACTCTTGATTGTAATATTATGTTATAATAGGATTGCTCCTAAGTTTTCTATGAAAGTGTTTTGTAGTAAACATGTGGTAGTCCAAGTTGTACTTTTTAGAGTTTTGAATTTTTGTTTCACATTAGAATGTGGTATAACATTAAAGACTGATTTTTGATACCTTAATATTTTAACCATTTCATAAAATATGTTTAGTCTCATTTGTTTCATACATGCTTTTCTTTACAATTGGGTGAGATATCAAAACAAACCTAAGCTTTTTCTTGATATTATTAGTAGATATTAATATTTTCCAATCATTGACCCAAAGTGAGAAGAGATTGGAAATGGTAGTGTGCGATTCATCTAATACCTATATTTGCAGGAAAAGCGTGGACAAGAAGCAATCTTACAATACATATATGTTAGAAGCTCGTTTTTTAAAAACATAGGATTATTTTTATTTATTCAAGTTAAACTAATTATAAAATATTGTTATTATTAATTTAATTCATATTAAATACGTTTAATCGATTGATTATTATCGCTCAGACTCAATGTTATGAGTATTCAAATGTTGGATACAATATTAGGGATTTATTTATTGATTGTGTTACAATACATAGTTATTTCTTTTTTCTTTTTTTTTTTATCATAATCGAGATTTTGTTTGGATGAATTTATGTTTTTTTTTTTGTGAGTTTTCTTTGTACTTTTAGTTGGTAGAGTGATTGAGTGACCCAAAATCTTGAGAATTCAAAAGATGAATGACTAAATTTTTAATTTTTTATGTTAATTGCTCAATAATGTATTGTATTTTGAGTTATGATCGAGATTCTGTTTGGATTAAATAATTAAGAGTTTTATATATTGATCACCTTATAGTGCATATTTTTTCCTTTAGAATCTAGATCAAGATTCTGCTAGGATGGATTTAGCTTTGTTTTAGTGTGTTTTTTAGTACATTTAATTGGTAGATTATGATTTTTAAACTTAAGTTATTTGGTATTCATAAATATGATGTCTTTTACATATTTATTGATATGTAATATGTAATTTTTTTCTTCTTTTTAATTGTAAGCGAGATCTTGGATGGATGAATTTGGGTTTATTTGTTTATAGGTTTTCTACAACACATTGGACTAGCATATCATGATTGTAAGGTTCTAGTCCTTGAGTAGTCAAATGATGGATACATTAATTAGATGTTTTATATATTGATTGTTGTTTTAATAGATATTGTTTGGATGAATTTAACTTTATTTGTTCTTGGGGTTCAAGTTCTCTAAGTATTCACACGATGAATGCATAATTTTGGTATTTTTTGTATCAATTGTGCTATATTTAGTATAATCAAAATGAAGATTTTGTTTGGATGAACTCGGCTTTGTTTGTTTGTAGGTTTATTTTGTTACATTTCACAGGTAGATTATTATTGTTGGACTATATAAATGATAAAGACAAAAATTATATATTTTTTTATATATGGTTGACTATGATTACTAGAGTCAACTTTTTGAATATTTAAATGATGAATCCATGATTCATGCACTTTTATATTTACTGCGTTGTTTAAAATTTGGCAAACATTTAATTTAATTTATCATTTTCCTTTTAGGATTAATGAATTAGAATGTAAATTGCCTTCCATTTGTTTCCCTTAAGATTTATGGATATTGTTTGGATGTTTGGCCGACAAGACATTGTTTATGTTTTTGATAGTCAACATTTTTATGATGCAAAAGTTGCTATGTTCTGTTAGAATCTTACGTGAAAATAAATACATGGAGTAGCAACTCTCAATTTGTCCCTTGGAAAGATTTCCAACTTCAAATCTCTTAGCATCACAGAGTTGGGTGCGGTGCATTTGCCGGCAGCATTATCCCGGGCAAAGAGCATGATAGGAGAAGGCAAGGACTGAATCTTATTGAACTCAACCCAAAACAAAAATTCTCAGACATTTCTATCGTTGAAATGGAGATGTCTTTTGGTGCAGGCCAATATCAAACCCATTATTCCTTAAACGCTAGTGGAGCGTAGTACATCCACAAGTCCTCTGAGCTTAAAAGCTACAAAAACATTAAAGGCTAGTTTAGTTTCGATACAATTCTTAAATTTATAGATTTGATAATATTATTTAGTCAAAATGGCTTATAAATGCAAATCATAGTTGAAATAAATTTATAGATTTGATAATATTATTTAGTCAAAATGGCTTATAAATGCAAATCATAGTTGAAATTTGTGCCTTTACCTTGATTTGGAGTAGCAAAAACTTCACATACTGGACTGCGTCATCGAGCATAGTGCTGCTAATATCGACCCATATACATTAGGAACCATTGTATCAATTTGAGAGCTTTATCTCCCTTGTCTCTTCTAAAGCTTGAGAACAAAAATTGCCTACACGATAAGCTACTCACCTTTGTTGAATTGGGTACGAGGGTTTGTAAGATTCCCAGCCGCTCAATAATTCTCTCCTTTGTTGTGTTGTCAATAAATCAAACAATGAAATCAGGATCAATCATGCATCAGTTGTTTTGAAAAATAATTATGTTTTGAAATTTGTGTTACCTTTGCATAAAGACTCCCTTCTTTCCTGGCTTTCATCTTCCCAGAAGCTGCACTAGCCATAGACTCTTGAATAGGATCTCCATTATTTTCATTAGAAGCAATCTCATCTTCTGAGCTGTTACTGCTACAGCTCTGTCCATCAGATACTGCTCCTCCCTCTTCTTCATATTTTCCCTCAGAGACATGCTTATGGCATTTCTTTGATATTACGGTATACCCATTATCCTGTCCCTGTATTGTTCTTAATAAGTCATTGATGTTCGCTTTTATGTCATGAATTGGTCAAACAAATGATAAGGATAGCACTAAATTGAACTTACATCCCGTGAAATCATAGTTCTTTTCATCAGCTTGTCACATAAGTTGGTGACGATCTCCTCATCAATGCAAACAGTAGCATTGGTTAAAACTTCAGACCATTTCTTTCCAGTCACCAACATACTGTTTTCTGTTGGAACCTGATTAAAACTATCATTGTAGTTTTCTTCAATCAGCATAGCAGAAATCAAAACACTACTATCGCCATTACTGCATGGATTACTTTCTGGTTTATTGCAGCAGAAATACGTGTTGAAATTATCTGTAGAATTAAACCAGCTGTTATTAACGCCTGCCACACCCACAGTGGATTGATTAGTGTTGAGACATGCATCCCCCACCCTACAAAGAAGGTTAGGGATGATTAAATTTATTTGCAATTTAATTTCTTACTTCTTAATTATTGTTCTTAGAATGGCCACAATTATATTTAAAGTGAACTCAATAGTCAACCGAGAGCCACTTGCTGGGATAAAACAATTCATAGTCAGCCAAGTAAATACAATGATAAGCTTAAATAATGCCCACCATCTATGGTCATTAATCACGTCAAATTACTAAAGATGTGATTAAAAAAGCTATTACATCATCAAGAGGAGATTAAAGATAGTTTTAATGCTAGTATAGTCAACAAGTAACCTTCATACTTTGGATACTAATCAAATCTAGATTGGAAGACCTAGCGTGATACATCTGAACATGCCCTACAACATCCTGATTTTACTTGTCGGTGTTACTTCCAATGAGAGATATATAAACATCCCACGTTAATGAGTTGGTTAGAATCAGTCATGGCAATTAATTGATAATAGCACACTTGGAATAGAATCCCCCAAATCATGGAGGGGAGTCTTGACATTCTATCAAGTACCCAGAACGAGACAGAGCAACCACCAACCTCGTTTCCTAAGTATTCCTCTCTTCCAAAGGAATTCTTCCCAGTGATTAAAAAAAAGCAGATACTTTTGAACAACTCAACCCAACAACCCCCTCATAGTCATGACTCAGATAGTTTAAGGTCGGTGCCTAAAAAAATTTCATTTTTTTTTTCGGTTTCAACCCCGATCCATCAAATGCTATAAACTGCGATGTGATTTTTGTGACTCAAAAATGTTATTATTCCACACAAACATATTCCCACAACCTTCTCAATTCAACTTCTTAAAATCCCAACTCTCAAACTTATTATGAGTAAATGTATTGGATCATAGATCAGCTTTATTCTTTTACAATGCAACCACATTTTGCTCCTAGTTTTTCCCAGCAAAAAGACGAGACCTTCACAATAGAATTCCTCCAACAACAACAAGTCAAAAGTTGTGTTCACAACTTCAATGAACCAAGACAATGCAAATGCAGCAGAATTGGTATTAAAAAGAAAAACACGAACTCAGTTGTTGCTGCAATCATTAAATTGCAAATATTTTTTTCCTCATAAAACAATTAAAGTACCCATATCAACAATCAAGCAGTTATTGCTGAAATGGTCTCCTCGCAAATAATCAAACAATGAAAATGTCGGCCAAGATACTCGAGTGGATTACTTGACATACATAACAACTATTAAAAAAGAAATAAAACGGAATATAAACTTTGGGGACGAAATAGAAGAGTCAGATTACCTGAACAAAACCACAAATACGAACTCATTTCTGGCAAGATGCCGGCGAACCTCTGGCCTCGATCGTACTCGTCGGACAATACAGTTTCCCCTTTGTTTTCGGAGTAATTAATTCAATTCCTTCCGGTCGATGAAATTTCGACAGCTTCTCCGTTGCCCATTGCGAGAAGCACGGGCCTGAGCGATCTTCCGTACAAATAGCAACCAAACTTCCCAAAATCTAACAAATTTCCCAAAATTTCGCGGTCTTTTTTAGTAAGGGACATTAACAAAACAAACCTATACTTTGAGATAAAGAAACGTAGCAAATCCTTAAAAATTTTCACAAATATTTAAAATCTAGAACTATGTGAAATGAACGACGACGGAAACCTTCCTGTCATATTTTTCGTCAAAAAACACAGAGTCAAACACAGTAGCCACTCTAACATTAAAGCATATTTCGACGACGACGTCCATGATCAATAATGGACGTCCTTCGACCACGAGGGACGTCCAAGGCCGATCAAGATTTTCTTGAAAGCATTAGGAATGTCTATTTCGAATAGGCGTTTTTATCCATTGTTGTCGAGAGAGTATCTAACTAAGAGAGAGAAAATCGATATCAACATCATTGTCCATGAAGCGACCACTATAATTGAAAGACAAATTAACAATTGTTTTTACCACATCATAATTTATTGAACTCGGTTTGTACATTGCGTGTTTTTTTTTTTTTTGCGTTGTCTGCAGCTTGTTTGGCTTTGTTCCAGTAAACTCTTTTGTTTCTCAGTCTCTTCATGAGTTGATGAGATTGTTTTGCCAGATGGACAACTGTCGTAAGCTGAAAAGACATTCGTTGTAGACTTATGGACGTCTGTCGTAAGTGAGGGACATTTGTTTTGAACTAAGGGACACTCATTTTAAGCTAGGAACGACGTCATTTTTAATAATTCATCATCAATGTCCATCGTAAGCTGAATGACGTCCGTCGTAACTTGAGGGACGTTCGTTTTAAGCAAGGGTCCGTTGTTAGCTAAAGGATGTCCATCATAAACTGAGGGACGACGTCATTTTTCAATAATCCATATTGAACGTCCATTTCCAGATACGGACGTCCCTCAACTCTGAAGGATGTCTGATTAGTTCATCCAACGGCCAACAACCTCGTCTGCAACTCTACTCCCATTTAAAATAGTATGTGTCTTGCATGTGACCCCCTTCAATATAATGTCTATCAGCGCCATAGGATAATGATCATGGCTGTCCATCTTCGATGAGGGACGTCCATCCCTCAATCCAACGAGCCTGAACCTTCGTCCGCCAGCGTCTTAAGAGAATGATTATGGCCATCCATTTTCAATTGAGGACGTCCATCCTCGATTCAATGAGAGTGAACCATCGCCCGCCGGCACCCCTCCTCCCATCCTGGACGTCCATCATTGTCAACAAAGGATGCCTCTCATCCACAACAGTCATCCCTCCTACTGGATCAGGTTTGGATGTCCCTCTTTGTGATTGAACTTCACGAGCGTCAACCAAGACTCTACAGAGCATTATAGGCATCACCCTTTGATAGGCTCCAAGAAACAAATGGAGAGCCTTAAAGAAATCTGTCCCAGAGAATTATCAATACTCGAACCAGCAGCAATAAAATGAATCAAGCTCCAAATATATACGTGAACTAGAGCTATATTTTGGAGAACATAGACTTAATATATTCAGGAAAGTTGTATCAAAAATCCAGCCGAAAAAGCACTCTGGATTAGGAGATCTATCAATTTCAATAACAACCCGAAATCTGTTTTCCAGTGGGACAGATTTACCAGTGCAGATTCAAAATGGAATAACTTGAGCTACATACACCCAATGAAGCTCATTTTTGGAGGTAGCTCACTGACTTAATCTTGAACAAATCACTAGAAGGCATCAAACAGAGACGAATGTCGTAAGGGCCTCAAACAGATACTATAATCAGCGCTAACAACAATCCAGCAAAATTACAGATTTCAACACCTCAACAATAATCCGAAAATAACCTCCTACAATCAATAATCTCCAAAAGGCTTCTTCAACACATAACAATCATTTAATCACCAGAACATAGGTTATCCAAACAGCAAGAAAAGAACATAAAAGAGCCACAAAAATCAAGAGGAAATACAATGGAGTCCGCGGACCTCCTAGTGAGAGGGGCGACTTTGGGGTTGGCCGAAAACCAACACTCTCCAAGGTTGGATAGTTCTCTTGTCTCCACACCACAATCTTACCTCGAAGATAAGGATTGGAAGAAACAATTTCTCAAGGATGCAAGGTTGAGAAGCTTCAAGAGGAGCCTTGCTTGTGGGATGGATGAAATCGGCGCTAAAGGGGAGGGGAGGCCGCTGCTAGTGTTTACCAAAACACAAAAATTGTCTTCAATTCAAAACTATCATCCAATCTTTCAAGGGAGGGAATTTAACCTAAGGATTACAAAATAGGTCGAAAGACCAAAATACCCTTAATGACAAAAATTCGGCATGAGGGTGCGGTTTTCAAGGAAACCGCACACCTCCTAAAATCTCACAACAAAACAAAATAAAAACAAACCAAATAAAATTGTTGTTCAGAATACTAATTCAACTAAATCAAAACAAGACACACTTCATGGAAAATGTGGAATCCGGCTTAGGTTGGTGGAGTGCCTTCCAAAACGATCAAATGAAAAAGGAACTTCTTTATCGTCTTGTGATATATCGTTCAAAGAATCCCACATCTTGGTATTCCTTGCAAAATAGAAACTAGTTAGGAAAGCAATTAGCTTCTTGGCTTGACTCCGTGTGATAGGGCCTTGGGGCACATCATCCTCCCGGGGTTGAAAAGGATTTGCCCTCAAATCCAGGGAGTATTCAACATTATCTTTTTTTTTTTGCCTTCCGCCTGGATCAAATGGGAAAATTTTGTTGACATCATGAGTCAACTCATTCTTATCAGAGTGCCCATATAAAAGAACAATAATAAAGTCCTCAATGATCATATCAAGATGGTCAATCCTTCCCTTTCGACCATTATGGCTTTCTTTCCATGCACTTTCTTGATGTTGGTGATACGAAAAGAATATATTTCGCCAAGTCTCACAAATCTTCTTTTCTCCAAAGTATCGAGTTATATCTCCACCTTGAACTACAAATACGGTGGAATTTGGAAACCCACTTGTTAGTATCCTAGGATTGCCATCTTTCAAGAAAATGTCTTCCATGGGGTCATACCCATCCTTGAGCTCTTTAGTATATAAAATATTCCAAGGACCAGAGCCTTTATCATCGATATGCAGCCTTCTAATCCAATAAAATCCAAAAATTTTAGCATTTAACTCGGACAAGAGAGAGTACCTTGGTTTTAGTGTGTCAGTCAACAATATTGTCTTCCTCTCCTTGCATTTTAAGAATTTTAGAAATGCTTCAAAGACATCTTTACACCATGGTATCTTTTTATAGAATTTTTCTTCACCCTCATGGCTTGCAAGCTCTAGAGTCTCTCTTTTTATGCATAACTCCAAGAGTACTTGGTTTTTGTGATCAAGAATTACAACAATGTCTTGTTTAGCCTTTATGATATCATTCCAACAATTGAGCCAACTTAACTCGTAGAATTTAGGGCCCACCATTCTCTCAAAATAAAATTTATCAACTATAATTATTGAAGACATGTCGAAACAAGTTTCCCCACCAATGGTAATAGGGTTAACTAGAGCCATGTTTAAACACCGGTTTTGATCTAATTGTTTTTTTGGAAACTCTTCTTAGGTGCGGAAAGCGAGAGCCATTTGAAGCACCATATGAAGAGATTCCTCTTTAGCATTAAATCCATCCTCATCTTTCAACTTCTCTACTTTAGTTGCTGCCAATAATGTTTCTTCAATCTCTCTATGCTCATCATCGAGAATTTCAACTTGTAAACACTCTTTCTCAACTACCCGGAAACAATTTTCTTCATCCACTCAAGTCTCCATCACGAAAAATGGTCATTCGGGAGCATAAATAGTCTCTTCTTCATTCTCTTCATTACGTGAAATAGATCTCTCTTCCTCATCTTCGCTACCCACTTCATTAGTTTCTCCTCTTAGAATAATCACCTTTGAATTCGGGCATTGTGAGGCAATGTGGCCAAATCCCAAGCATTTGAGACATTTCACATCTCTCGATCTCGGTTTGCTATTGTCATTAAATGGCTTCTTTTCATCACTATACTTCACAGTATTAGGCTTGTTGTTCCCTTTTAGAATCGGTTTTGAAGGATGAATAGCTTTTGAGTAAGGTCGAGACAAGCCCTCTTTAACCTTTCTTTTTCTTTGTCGTTCAATTCTCAAGGCTAGTTGAATAACATTATCAAGAGTCACATAGGATTGCAATTCTACAATGTCACCGATCTCTTTGTGCAACCCTCTAATAAATTGAGCTACAGTTTGCTCCATTGGTTCTACCACATTATAACAGATCTTAAGTATCTCGAACTTAGTCAAATATTCATCCACCGTTAGTGAACCTTGTTTCAAGTTTTGAAGTTGGAGGAACAACTCTTGCTTGTAGTGCGGAGGAACAAATCGCCTCCTCATGAGTTCCTTCAAGGCTTCCCAACTTCGGATTTCAACTTCCCCCATTTTTCTTCTTTGTGATTTAAGATTTTCCCACCATATACTTGCATATCCGGAGAACTCTAGTGTCACCATTTGCAACTTCGTCTTTTAAGAATAGTCATAACAATCAAAAATACGATCCACCTTTTTGACCCGTTCTAGAAAATCTCCTCCATTACTAGAGCCTTTAAAAGTAGGGATAAAGACCTTAACATGCCTCATCTCATGCTTGTCATTAGAACTCCTTCTAGCACTCGGTGAATCCGACTCCCCGGGTTCCTCCCAATCTTCGTCAAATAATCATCGCCCGCCGGCACCCCTCCTCCCATCCTGGACGTCCATCATTGTCAACAAAGGATGCCTCTCATCCACAACAGCCATCCCTCCTACTGGATCAAGTTTGGATGTCCCTCGTTGTGATTGAACTTCACAAGCGTCAACTAAGACTCTACAGAGCATTATAGGCATCACCCTTTTTCTTAACGGTTGAGTACAAGAAATGGAAAATTAAAATTTCTAACTCTCAAAAATATAAAATCACAAGTTTGAGAGATGGAGATTTAGGATTTGCACTATGATTGATGAGAAATCGAGTATGAAATTCGGCAAAGTTTCACCTCGATTTTCGCTTGGTTAGTTTGAGCTCTGGAGTATCTTCTATTTATAAACTTTGCAAAACCTGTTAATCGCCTTTCGACTGTTGGAATGTTACCGTTGTGAAATACAGTCGGATCGGTAGACCACTTTGTCCCCGGTCAACCACTTCTACACAATCCAGAAACTGGCTCAAACCTATCTTATTTTTCGATCGACCATTTATGAATCGGTTGACCACTTTTCAACATTTTTTAGCATGTTGAGCAATTTGTCTTCATTTTCGATTGATCACTTCTCCTATGATCGACCACTTCTCTGCAAAATAGAATTCTTGAGCTCTCTGCCTTGATTCTGGTTGACCACCTTTGAATTGGTCGGCCGCATTCACTGTTTTTTGGCAAATGGTCTACCTCCTCTATGCTTTAGTCGACCTCTTTTTCTCATTTAGAATTTCTTGAATCTTATAAGTCCCAATGATCATTTTATAAGTACATGGACTTAGGCAAACACGTTAATAAACAATAATACATGTATTAAGAGTATTTTCAATAACGAATAAACGTATTTACTTAATTCAAACAAATGTGTAATAAACAACTTAATTATACAAATAAAATCGTCATCATTAAAACAAATAACCTAATGTCTATTAGACTAATAGGATGGCCCTTGACGTTTCTTAAGCGTTAACGTGGTTGCGGCGTTTGTTTTTGCAATTTTTTACGAAAAAGATGACTGAGAAGGTTTGCGTCGTTTATTTTTCATATTACAATGTTTTAAATATTTGTAAAATTTCTTTAAGATTTGACTTATTTTTTATCCTAAATTATAAAGTTTGTTTTGTTAATTTCCATTTTATTACCCGGCCATATAATATAATATACATGAAAAGCCCATTGGGGTCTCAATATAACGTTCATGAGCTAATTACTAGGTAAAAGATGACATTTAAGGGAAACCAATAGGTAAATTTAACATAATCCATTATTATTATTGTTTTATACATTTGAACAATAATTATTAAGATAAGATTAGCCCCGTCCTAATGATGTATCATCCCCTACAAAATTATCATTCATCAATTGCCAAGTTGTGTTCCATTATTAGTATAATCTATTAAACACAATTACCAAATTGATACAATAATTAAATCTATACTAATTACTAATTAAAGTCGATTCTTTTCACCCAAAAAAAAAAATCATAAAAACTCCAAAATAAAACGTACTAAACTAAATAGAGGTTAGTTGCTGATGTTGTCGTACTTTTCTTTTGAAAGAATAGTTTTCAAATTTTTAAATTAATTGTAATAATTATTCTATAGTTATTTCTGTTAACTATTAATTAACGGTCAATTTTATTTTATAACGTGACATTTTCTTAACTAGTTAACTTAACCTAACCCTGTAACATTTTTGTCGTGCAGAGGTAATCAAATGCGGGATTGAATCATGATTTGCAACTAACAACACAACAAGGACAAGAGTTTGGGTGGGTGGATTTGATGAAAATAAGCAATGACATCATCGTCATTCAGGCATTGGATCTAACACTAACAAATACCTATCCACTTGTCTTGCCTTTATTCTCCACGATTATCTATTTTATGGAGGATGAGCATTTTAAACGTGAGGACATCAATACTTAGAGCCTCGTGACATCTTCCAAAGCACAAGATATAGTTTTTATTCTCTCTTAGAAAACACCAAAATTGTCCATAATAATATGAATAAGTCGAGATTTGATTATGCATTCTTGTTTGTCAAGCAGATATTTTTTGTCGTAGCTCCGAAAAAATGGGATGAGTCATAGGAGATGGAGGCATATATGGAATGTGATTTTCATGGCTTTATGTTTGTTACTCGTTAAATACACGAGTATTGTGAGACGCATAGAGTTCTACACGCAAGTGTCCACCTGTTGAGTCTTAATTGGTTATACCCAATCATACACTGAGGAAGCACGGAGGAGGGGGGCCACCAGCATCGCTAGGCGTCAACTCATCGAAAGCGTAGGTGTACACTGTACACCTCAGTGAGAATAGGTGTACCGTTTTTTTTTATTTGTTTAACATTTTTAATTGCTCGATCGTGAAGAGGGCAACGATGGTGGTCGCTGTGGCGCAAAGGGCAAGCCGCCGGCTGCCCATCGGAAGACTGAGGGGTTTGGTTAGAGAGTTGACTGAGGAATATGGGGAGGAAGTGGACGGGAGTTTACTGGAACTGGCATTAACTTGTTTCTGAGTCTTGAGTCATACTCTTCCAACTGCATGACCGACTTTAGGTCCACTTTGGCCACCAAGAAAATTCAAAACGTGTTCCACCTCCCTCTCTCTCTCTCTCTCTCTCTCTCTCTTCACTACTAATTCAACAAGCTCACATCCTCTGGCTTTCTCACCACTTGTCCCGAACCTTCCTCTTCCTCGACCCTTTTATATACCCACCATTTCTTCTTCCACTCTCATTCACAACGCTTTCAATTCTATTTCTAAAACCAGAAATACCCAGAGCCGAATTCTCCTTCTTTGACATTTTGAGATGGCGCTTCAAGCTCTCAATTCTCCCTCTGCAGCCCCCTCGGTGTTTCGCTTGGACGACCCTGTTCTTAACTCGCATGAGCCATTGACCAAGCGCAAGCGGTCGAAGCGCCCGCGGTTGGACCACGCTCCCACGGAGGAGGAGTATCTTGCGCTCTGCCTCATCATGCTCGCTCGCGGCGGGGCTAAGGCTGTCAGCGAACGCGAAGCTTCTGCTCCGGTGGTAACTCCCCCGGAGGAGAAGCGACAGAGCTATAGGTGCTCCGTGTGTGGGAAGGCGTTTTCTTCTTACCAGGCCTTGGGTGGACACAAAGCCAGCCATAGAAAACTCTCCGGCGGCGAAGATCAGTCAACTTCCTCCTCCACCTTGACCTCGGCCCCCGTTCCGGCGGCCGTAGGTGGGGTTCGATCCCACGAGTGTTCTATCTGCCATAAATCTTTTCCGAGTGGCCAGGCTTTGGGTGGCCACAAGCGCTGCCACTACGAAGGGGGTAGCACCGCCAATAGTAACCACAGCAGCGGTGGAGCTCTTACCTCGTCAGAAGGAGTGGGTTCCAGCCACACCATCAGCCATAGCCTCCGCGACTTTGATCTAAACATTCCAGCCTTGCCTGAGCTCCGGTCGAATTTCTTCATTTCCGGTGATGAGGAGGTGGAAAGTCCTCTTCCAATGAAGAAATCACGGGTTAATTGGTCTCTTTCTAAAATCGAAATCCCCCGAGATCTCTGAATATGATCATACGAAGCCTTGGTATTTTCTTAGTGGATTAAAAACTAGAATTACGTAGTTCAGGCATTTCTTTGTTAGCTCAGATTGTTCCTTTTGGGTGTACATAAAAGTTGAAGACTTTATTGTTTTGCTTGGTCAGTTGTACTTTGTATTGGTTACAAAAAGTGGAAATTCAATTCATTCTTTACAAATTTTGATGTGGAAGTCTTTACTTGTTTGTTCTTCCCAAGCTTTGACATGTAAATCATCATCATTCCCGGTTCAAATTTTCATCCAAAAACAGGACCAACGCGTTACAAGCTAATAAACTCTGTAAATAGTAAATGGAGGGAGGCCTGACTACTAACAAACAAAATGTAAAGATTATTTTACAGAATTTCTTCGAGTTGGGCCGCTAGTGAGGGAAGAACCGACAACTCGCGAAAGTTAAACACAAGGGGAAGACCAGCGAACTGGGTGGGTGGGCGGAGCCACATGCCACTTGCGCTTTTGGGAAGTCATCTTAGAGCGCCGACTGCCGACTGCCGACTGCCGACAGGCCGTAAGGACGCGTAGCATCTGTCCGCAACAAAACCTGGGCTTCATCCCTGTTAATCTCATTTCTAACGTAGCGTTTCGATTTATCAAACCGTAATGGTTTATGCATTTCATAATTGATTCTCTCCGACGCTCTCTTTTATTGTTAGTCAACCATACGTTTGGTTTTCTACTTAATCTGTGTCTGAAGTCCCTAGCTCTCCCCTAACAACTCTCCCGCACTCCAGCTTTCCCCATCATCACCAGCTCGTAACTTTTTCTAAGGTAAGCCCCCTGGTCTACATACCAGAAGAATAAAACAAAACAAAGTCGAAGCTGCAATTAAACGCGGCCAAATTCACTAACAAAATTAAATATAGTTTGGCAAGGCCAACGAAGCTTCTTGGAAGATACATGGTCAGAGAGAAACGCAACGCGTAGGTGTCGGCTTGTGCGGGTGGGCCTGAGATTTGAATGCCACCTACGCCTTTCGTTCCTCCTTCCAAATGGTGGTACCATAATTAACGGCCACAACTCCTAATCACACTCTACTGTAAAACATATAAGTAGACTGGGGAGAAAATATCATGTATACAACTGAGTTCAAACAACACGTGCATCTACAAGAGTTCTGAGCAGAGACGAGTTCAAAGGTACAAACTTCCAGATTCCTATGAACCCCCGCCAACCTGGGGATGATTGGGAGGGGGAGGCTTTGGAATGTATGGGATGGTAGGAGAGCCATGCTCTATGGGGCCAGGATTTATGGATGTCTGGTAGCTCGGAACAGGGTCGAGGGGAGAATAATCGTTCAGATTCAGACTTCCTTTATCAGTCAGCTTCATGGTGCCTTGGCTAAACCCATTTTCCAACAGCTCAAGAAACAAAAAAGGAAAAAATGAGATTTCTATTTCAAATGTTCATCCACAACAGCAAATATTCTAAAATTAAATCAGATACTCTTGTTTAGCGATATTGTATTGTACCTTCAACTTTCTTCCAGCATGTCGTCGGGTGGTACTTACATCTGCAGAGGCATTCAAGATATTGAATAATATCAGCCTAAACAATAGTTGCTATTCGTTCTAAGTTTGTGCCTAATTGGCCAAGCTCGACACTTTATCATGAAAGTCTGTATATTTTCCATAACAGCTCAGAAAAATATGAATTTTTGTATGCGAATAAAGGCTGCCGATGATGCATCCAAGCGCATTACTACGCCAAATGCTCAACGTAGATTGTCAAAAAACAACACGATTTTCTTCCAAATCTGAACCCGATTAAAATAAATGAACAGACCCAACAAAAAGAACGAGAGTAAATGAAGACAAAAAGACGACAAATTTCACCTGGACTAAAGGATTCATTCATGCTGCTGGATGAGTTGAGGACCAGTAAAGCTGTCCCTCCAACAATGAGTAAAACCCAGAATACAGAAACTTTAACCGAATTCATCCTACTATTCCACGTATTATTCACCCAAGTCCTTCAGAGCGGCTTAACATAAATCTCAATCCCTCGAAGAAAGAGGAATGAAAATGTGGAGAACGTCTTCAAAGTCCTGAAAAGTAGAGAGAAGAAAGGCAAGAGAGATAACTCCACCATCATATGATAAATAATGGATCAAAAAGTAAGCTATATCCTCCACATCATGGCTGTAGGAGACACTAGACAGAGAGTAATAATTACAGGCATTTAATCGTTTTACAGAAACAGCGGAATGAAGGTCCTTCAATGGCCAAGAGCAACGGTGGAATACGAGCCAGTCATGCACGTCTCTCGCGCCACTGCACATACTAAGTAGCAGTATCATAGAAACCCAAAGAAGTAGCTGTCAGCGTATGGGGGTGTAGCTCATATGGTAGAGCGCTCGCTTCGCATGCGAGAGGCACGGGGTTCGATTCCCCGCACCTCCAATTTATTTTTCGCTTTATTATTTCTTCTTCAAAATTCTAATTTAATCGTCCTATTTTATTTAATACATTTCATGCTATATATTATATAATATACAACTATCCCCAAAATTATTCATTTAATAAGTCGAAACACAAAAAAGTTGATATGTTGATCTTGTGTTGATATGTTGAGACCAGAAAAAATATGTTGATATTTTGTTGCAGACATTAGCACCTCAACATACAATGATGTCTGGTTTATTTCCTAGCAGATGAAGCATGCCGAGAAGAGATGGATTACATTCAATTTGAAAGGCAGGCAGCTCAGCTGATTGGAATCTACTCTTTGCCTCCATTGAAATGGAGAAGAGCCCATCCTCGAAACTCCTGTGGAAGCTCAATCTATGGCATTCTACGGGGAGAAGGAGGTGATTTTCAAGACCTACGACCAAGACATGGAGCACACCTAGCCCACCCGAAAAAACTGCACAACTGTCTCTTTCTTCCTCCATGAGACGGAGACAGCTCTGTTTCGTTTCTCTTCAGCATCTCCCACATCACTCGCACGTCCTCATACTCACAAGCCCTAATATCCCTCCCTAGCTTCAATAATCCTGTTCATCGGTGGCACCTTTTCAGATTAAGCAAAGCGTCACTATTATTGTTTAAAGAGAGATTTACCGCTCTGGCGAGATCGGATTCGCGTGGCGACTCCACAGCAGACTCTTCTCACGTGGATAATCATCTTCCCTAGCCATTCCATTTGTTCTCCGCTTCTGCTCCAGAGAGCAAGAGAGATGAATCCTGCCACCTACGTCAGATTTAATCGTAAAAAATGTCGAAATCGAATGAAATCAGGAATCGGAGAAGTAAAATTAGAGACGAGAGAGGGAAAATTGAAGTCTTACTCGGCAACCCCTGTCTCTCTCTCCCCTCCTCTCGGAGAAGCTGCTTCTTCTGTAGTTAGGAGGGATTGTATTCCGGTGGGTGAACCAACCGTCGGCTAACCGTCCGCGCTGACCAAATGAGAGCCTGCCACGCGTCATCGAAAACGTCTATTTCGGTTGTCCACGTCAAATATTTTGATTGGTGGATAGATCCTAAACCAGATCATGGGCCTGGGCCTGGGCCTGGGCCTGGGCCATGGCATCGACCTTCTTTACCAACTGTCGGTTATGAGATTCCAGCTTGCATGATCCCAAGTTTACAGCGTAGAAGACGGTGAGATGAATGAGTTGACTGCGACCTGCAACTGCAAGGTATAGATGGAGTGTTTTGGTGACCATGGCGACTTGAAGAAGAAGAGAAGAAAGGTGGTGCCAGCCAATGTAATGGCCCACTTCAATTTGCATAGGTCATCAAAAGCTGAAAGGGAAGGAATATGCTTTCCTCTTCTTACTGATTATCCTTTTCTTTCCCTCATTCTCCACGCTCTCTTCTGCTTCCTCCCCATCGATTTTTTAATTGATCTTCAACTCCTCGCGTCTCATTTTGTCTTTGTCCTCCCTCCGCTTTGAGGACTGTCGATTGGGTTCTGTTTGTTCACGCTCCATGGAACTTCTTTTGGAGCTTTTCGTTACCGCCTCCTTGGCGCTTCTTCTTTCTTTCCTCTTGGCCAAACTTGTTTCCATGGCGATGGACGGTGATGCAGATCGTGAGCTCGAGGTGAGTCTCGGTATAGTAGGTGAGAAACTCACAGTCCAGGCTTTCGAAAGCGAAAAGAAGGTCGAATTTGTTGAACTATCTGCAGAAACGATTGACAAATGTGCAGGAGAATCTTCGGAGGCTGGGCAAACGGTGGAAACCTCAAGTTTTCACGCTGAAATTGCAGAGAAACAGTGTGATTTTCCACAAGTTTCATCTTGCGGTGGTGTGGAAGAAAACTTTGAAGGCGATTTATTGCCAAAGAATGCGTCTGAAGGGTCCGGTGCATCGGGAATGGTAGTTGAAAATATCAATAATTCGAAAACCGAAGGATGCAAAGGACCTGATTTATACAATACAGCGAACCACAGGCTATATGACGGAATAGATGAAGGGATAAGAGATAAAACGACAAATGACGTCTTCCCATCCACAACTGAAGAGGCAGATCATGAGGAGGACGATGATGATTGGGAAGGCATTGAGAGGACTGAGTTAGAGAATGTTTTCAAAGCGGCATTGAGATTCGTGGATGAGGAAGATAGCTTGCCAAATGCCGGGAGTGAGTTAGACATGAAGTTTTACGGGCTTCATAAGGTTGCAACAGAAGGTCCTTGCCGTGAGCCTCCCCCTATGGTTTTGAAGGTCTCTGCTCGTGCAAAGTGGTACTATACTTTCCTGTGTTTTTTCCTTCCCTGTCTATTATCATTCCTCTTTGTTTTCTGAGTATATGCTCGAGAGGATTCTATGATTACTGTTCTTGTTAATCTGCGTTAAACTATGTGAACCATCAAATAATCCAAACCCTGAAGAAGATAACAAATCATTGCTTTAGTTTTTAGCTTATTTGATAAGAAAAGCTGTAGAAACCACCCATGACGACCATAACCGATTTCTGAGAAACAAAAAGCAGTGTTGTTGATTAGAATGAAGAGCGAAACTGCTGTTAACGTAGTTTCTAGTTTGAAGTGATCAGAGGTTCTAGAGAAACCCATTAAGACTAATATTATTTTGTTAGAACCTTAACGAAACTAGTTAATATTTTCAGATTTTTTGTTCAACTCAGAATCGCATAGAAAACCATGGAAACATTAATATTGATGTTCAGTTGATCTGATCTAACAATTTTTAAACTTTCAAAAACCTTCAGAAACTTGTTCATTAAGCAATGAGATCAATCATTATGGTCTTGGTTTCCTTAGGATACAGAGTAGGAACCAAATTCTGAGATAAAATTTCAGAAAACATAGATAAAACTAGCAAACTGATTACGAAACCATCCAAAGGGTATATACCGGAGGAGACTATATAGTTTGATTGCTAGCTACAATAACAGGATTGAGAGCTGCTATGTGTAAGTGATGGAGGCCACTAATTACGTTGTGCAAGGAATGCTTGGCAAAAACTAGGAAACATGAGTCCAGAGGTAGCAATGGAGCAGTATGTCACCCTTCTTTCAGAGAAAGCTCCTGGCTGGCTGCAACACTACTCTACTGTACGTGTTTAGGCCTTTTGATTGAAACCTTTGAAAGATTACGGGGTAACTATTGAAATTTTGGCTTTCTTTAAGAGATGCAGCAAACCAGGATCCTTGGCCACTGCTGAAGGCGATTATTTGCAGCATCAACCAGATTCTGCAAGTGTAAGGTGTGCTAGAAATTATGCATCTTTCTCAATTGGGTTTTAATCTCATCAAACTTACCTTTATCCAACTGAATTTCCTTCTCGTTTGAATCTCTCTCTTATCTCCCCCTTTTACAGGAAGTTAGAAGAGCTGACCTCTGCTGGCAAAAGCGGTAATGTTCCGACTGACTAATCGGACAAGGCAAGGCTTTAAATTTTTACTTCCGAACATTTTCTTATGCTAGAAAGTTAAGCGATCTGCTTTAACTATAATTTTTAGCATTCCCTGGTGAATTACATGAAGAATGAGTTTAGGCTTCTAGCTGAATGATGGTAATAACATTGGTTTTCGCAAAATCGTCGGGTTTGATCATTCTAAATTGCATATTTTGAAGTTTTCTAGGCTAGAATGGTTTAGCTATGGAATGAATCAATTATTATGGTTTCAGGACAAATGATGAAAGCAATGTGACTGCTCTGTTTCTCTACCTCCCAGACAACAGATGCCATTGTTACCACTATCATCCATTAAATCCTATGCTGTAACATTTCTGCTTTCATCGTCGTCATCTTTGATTGTTGAAATCAGTAATGTTTAAGTCATATTAGAAGTGTGGATATGAATTGTAAAGGAAATAAAGTGTAAATATGTAATTTGTCAAGTGTATCCATGAGATTGAAACTTGATTGTTTAAGCTAAACCAATTGCTGAGCATTTCATGCTTCAATTATTTATATTATATGGTTCGTTGACCCTTGACTTGTGTAATGCTGGCATTGTGTGTAGAGTTGAGAACTGGATTTGCAATACAAAATTTGGGAAGTTGTACTTCTTTGCCACTTTATTCTTCTTCTCTACTTTCGTCGGCCACTCCATCTCTGGTGATGAGTCTCTTGAAGGAGGAGTTGGTCGTATGCACGTCGCACTCTCTAAAATCGCACACAGACCGTCGCCCATTGGGGCTCTAGATGGATGCTCTTGTTTTCTTCTTCTCTTTCGTCTACTTTTCGGTTCTGGTATCGGAGGTGCTGGCTCCGGGAATGCTTGCTCTTCAATTTGTCTGACTGCAAAGATCTCGCCTTGTTTCACTTCAACGGCCCGCAAGAGAACCTGCAACAGTCTATCTCTTTAAGCCTCCATCTTTTTTATCATCTGCTTCAGGACCAGCCCGTTCAACTGCTGGTGGTCGACCTCCCTCTCCATTCTCATTCAAATTCTCCATCTGTGTCTCAAAAGAAAAACTGAAGCAGAATTAGGAGAAGGGATTGACGCTGTGATTGTGGGTAGAATGAGTGAGGGAAACACAAATACGGAGAGAGGTTTAGATAAACTTTAAAACTTAGCAAAAGAGATAATTTTTCTATCTAAATCAAGATTGGTTTTTCATATGTGCTAGAGAAAAGGATATACGAGGTGGTTTTAATATAGATATAGACAAGTGGATTGGGGATGAATTTATATGATTTTACAGAATGATAGATTTGAATAATATAACGGATTTCGTCAACCTCAGATTTTGGGGGGAAGAGATTCTTGGCCATGGAGGCGAAACCTCTGAGAGACAGAAACTGAGACCAGAGTAGGCAATAAAAATTGCAAAGAGGAGAGAGAGAGAGAAGAAAAAGACGAGGGGAGATTAGGAATCCTCCTCCCAACGAAAAACCCGCTTCTGAATCGCTAACAAAATCCATGAAGAAGGCTAGAGAGAGAGAGAGAGAGAGAGAGAAGTACAATTCAGATTCATAAGGTACGCTTCTTTCTAACTCTGCAAAAAGCTGAAAATACTACTTTCGACAACTTTTTCTACGCATTCTAGGAATTCCCAATAAAATCAGATTCTACCCTTGTCGTGATTGTAAAATTTAAGGAAGAATTCAGATTTCAATCTTGAGAGGAAGGAGATCATCATCCCCGACCCCAATCACATCTGCAAAGGATCCCCTCAAGTTCAAAAAATGGGATTCATCAATGGTTGAAGTGATTCTTTGCCGGTGGGGAGCATCTTATATTTAAATTCGAGTTTCGTTTACAGAAGAAAATCTTAACTCAGCCGGAGGAATAAAGCAATCTACTGAGAGGCCGGGGACATTGAAAGCAACTTCTTCAATCGTCCACGCTTCTTCCATCCGCGTCTTTGAATGGTTCATTGCAGTTTCTCCGAATCGGAAAAGGGTGACAACAGAACGGCCAGAATGGGCAATCATAATCCCGTCAACTGGTCTATAATCATCCAGAGAGGAGTTGATTGTGGTTTCCCAATATGCAGCATCGCCTCCATTGTTTTGAATTCGGGTCAAATGAGAGTCTTCCAAGTGAATTATTAGTCCTGTTTTCTGGCTGAAATACCCGAATAAAACATGTCGTATAATCTCGGCTTGCCCTTCACTTCTCGCCTTCAATGTCAGAGCATCTGTACAAAGCTTGAGAATGAAGCAATCCTCACCGTTAATCTTCTTCTCTCCAATGCATTTAGCATTGGCAAACAGAGAAGCAGTTGTTTTAGGATCAAGCCCCTGGAGTGCTCGACGCAAGGGCCGAACCGGCCCTTTGGCAGCGTGAGCACCCAGCCATGGGGTATGCCTCCAGACCAGCCTGCCGTTGCAGCCGGCATGAACCTTGTTGGCCCCAAGAGCCAGCTCCACATACCACATATCTGGATTCATTTGCCAGAGGACAAACCCACCTGACTCGGCAGATTTAGCCGAGTTACGGCTCCTGATAACTCGATTAGATGTTTCAAACTCAGAAGCTATCATCTTAACCCTTCCCATGGCGTATGAATTGAAGATGGAGTCTTGAAGCTTTTGCCCTCCTGAAGCTGCTGTGTACTGCTGCAGAATGTATTGAGCTGATGAACTCTCCTGCAAAAAGTGATTTGATATATTTTCAGAAAGTCATATCACATCACTAGAAAATAAAAAATAAAAAAAAAGGGTATAAATCTTGGATTGAAAGAAGATTAAACAGCCATTTTAAGAGCCCTAAAAAATAATTATATACAGAAACCAAAATGCAGAGCTTTGGTCAGGAGAATCAGATGTGAAATGGAAAATATAATTGGAGTCAATAGAATGGTTACTGACTATTGGGGTATCTTTAATGCTCAGGTGAGGCATCGGCTCGTCGGCGCTGACGTGCAACGGCGCTAGAGGCGCACCTAAAACTCCGAGAAGCAGTTTCAGATCGGAAATTTTGTTGGTTGGGCAGGAAACAGAGGGAGCACGGCGGAGCTGGTCTTTCACCCAGTGACCCCACTTACCGTCCATCTTCGAAACTCTACTGTCCGAATCAACAGGCCCCTCCTTCAACGGCGACAATGCCTCGGTCGGCCTTGAGCCCCCAGATCTCGAAACCAGCTGCTCAGGTCGCTCCACGTGGTGATTCTTCCCCCTGCGTAGTAAACTCGACATCGGAGACATACTTCTCGCTGGACTCTTGGCTCTTAATCTTCCCGGCGACAGCCCTCTCACCACATCTTCTTTCAGTGCCGAGAAGAACCCTTGTTTTCTCTCCATTCAAAAGTAGCAACCTTTACCCAGTAAAGAAAATGGACAAGTATGATACAATTTCCAGGGAAAGACGAGAATGGAAGAGCTACACTCTGTTAATGGTGTTTGAGAGTGAAAAATAGAGGCGAAGCCTAAAAGGCTTTGGCAGTGAGAACAAAGCTCAATTAAAAAGCAAATCAGACAGCAAGACAGAAAAAGAAGATTGAGATTGTCGTTACGAAGAAGGAAACGAAGGGCATGCAAAAAGTTTAAAATAGGGAGAAAGCAGCACAAGCGATTGCAGTTTTGGACAGAGTGAAGAGTTTTGTTCGGTTGATTCTGTTATACGACTGCTACAACACGACGAGAACCTGACAGTTGACACAGACAATCACTTCATCGGAGATTAAAAAAAACCGGCAAACTTCTCCCGGCGACCCAGATGAAGCAGGGGCAGATCCACGCCGTCGCTAGAACAACATTCCCTTGTACAAGGAAAATAGACTAAGGAGCAAGATCAAAACTGAACAAAAATGGCGATCAACTCAACAATCACAAAGGTATTAGTTACAAAGGGGAAGAAGAAAATGCAAATGCAGAAGAGAATCACAGTTAAGAAAGGCGTCTGACATCGCCAATCACGGGAGAAAGTCATAATGTCACGTCCTCCAGTTCCAATCGCAATTGAGTTTTGAATTTCCATTAAAATTAACTCTCCTAGGATTTGGTTTGGAATTTGTATTTTTGCAGTGAAAAATCAGCCACCCATATCTTTGATTGACTAAGTAGATTAGAAGAGGGCGAGTGGCCTAATACCAGCGCCAGTCACGCCGAGTGGGCTAAATGGGCGAGGGAATGCCCAACTCCAGACTCGAGAAGATGGATCCCTCTCAAAAGTCAAATGTCAAACACCAAACTCGTTGACTCCAACCATTGCCAAGTCAAAGGCTTCAACAATTTAATACGACGCAGCTTTGAAAGAGAGGAAAACTGTACCCCAGACTCACAAAAATGCTGTGAAAATAGATTGTCTAGAGTGGCTGAAGCTCGGAAAGATGGCACTCACATACATGCTCACGTGTGACAAACCTTGTTCATTCTTCCTTTATGGGAATACTAATACACAAAATGTCCGATTGATTAATGTGCATATCTTCATATAATATAGTTTCAGAAAATAGTAAATCGACAAAATTGTAAAAATAAATTGAACTGCATAATTTGCAGTCGACGCTTACTTGTTATATCTGACTTGGAGCGACATTTGTAATTTAATTAAGATAATTGTACCATTTTATTTGTATTTCTTGAATTATTATACAATTATCACTTATTTAATAATAACAATAATAATGGGTGCAAGTGCACAATTAATTTACAAAGGTTAATTAACGGGGTTTAATCAAATCATTAATAGTTGTGAATTAGTGGGGTTTTATTGATAAATATGTTTAAAATTCATAATTAATGGTCGTGAAATTAATAGGGTCCTCACTTTGTAAAGAGGTTTAAAATTCTTAATAATTCATTAATAAGGTTTCACTCTTAAAATAAAATAAAATGAATTTTGAACGTTTAATTGATTTTTTTTTTACCAATAATTAAAAGGGGTAGTAAAAAATAAAATGAACTTGGGACGTTGATTCATATTTAATGGAGGATTGTCAAAAATTGTAATTAAATAAATTATAATATATATATATAAATTGTTCGATGTTAGAAGATATTGTGTAATAGCAAACCCGACCAAATGATGAACACATTGACATGGCAGCTGCTTTGCATGGTGGAAACTATCTATTCGGGAACGGAGTATCTCTTTGCTGTTATCTTCTCCAGCGATGAACCAGGAAAAATCGTCTGCAAAAACAGGACCAACAAACCCTAAGTTTCTGTAATTTTTTTTTGAAAAAAAGTTAATCTTGAAGAAACAAAGCTCGCAATCTGCACTTACATTCAACTCATTCTGCACATCTCGTGGCCTCCTCGTTGGTCGTCTTCTAGGTTTCTTCCCTAGCACCTCCATGAAATCTTTCTCAACCTCACTCGTCCCCAGCGACAATGCAAAGTTTGGAAAGTTGTACTTCTCTGTCTCTTTCTTCTTCTTCTTGTTATCCTCTGCTTTCTTTGGCCACTCCATCTCTGGTGATGAAGCCCTCGAAGGAGCTGGCTGTGCCCAGGTTTTAGCTTCTAAA
The DNA here is from genome assembly GCA_022433065.1 of Begonia loranthoides. Lineage (NCBI taxonomy): Eukaryota > Viridiplantae > Streptophyta > Magnoliopsida > Cucurbitales > Begoniaceae > Begonia > Begonia loranthoides. The sequence continues at coordinate 27,840,175 of CM039479.1, read as the reverse complement.
ATCTCGTACAGACCGTCGCCCATCGGAGCCCTAGAGGGGTGCTCCTGTTTTCGTTTTCTCTTCCTAAACGTCAATGCAACTTCATTATTTGATCGTGATGACCCCTCTTGGAGTTTTATTTTTATAATCTCAGCTTCAACTCTGCTTCTTAATGGTTGACTTTCCCGTTCTGATGTCATAGGTGTCTTGGGCTTTTTCTCTTTTGTGTCTCTCACTGTAAAGATCTCATCCTTTCTCTCTTCAACGGCGTTTAAGAGAAACTGCAACAGTCGATCTCTTTCGGCCTCTATCTTCTTATCATCCGCTTGAGGATCTTCCGCCGGCTCAACTGTGCCTGATTGGCCTCCCTCTTCATTCTCATTTGAATTATTCATCTGTCTCAGAAGAAAATATTGAAGCTTAATCAGTAGAGGATTTAGCGTTGTGATTATACGTAAAATAGATAAACTTATACAAAATTAATATTTAAATTGAGAATCCATGAAGAGATTTAAAGAATACTCAAGGGATATTTATATGATTAATAACTAAATATTTATTTTTCTAATAATTTTATTACAAAATAGCGGGCTGGCTCAGCCCAGAAGGAAGAGTCGAGCAGTGGGCTCACGATCTCATCCTCGCCCAGACCAGGAAGCTCGTAAAGTGCATGAAGGGACCCGTCGTGTATCGGAACTGGCGACGGAGGGTAATGCAGATCCGGAGGTCGAGGAGATTCTCGATATATTAGGTGAGAAACTCGCGTTTCAGGCTTTCGAAAGCGAGAAGAAGGTCGGACAAACGGCGGAAACCGCGCGTTTCAAGGGTTAAAATCGAGAGCCTCAGGAAGCCCCATGGCTTTGAAGCTCTCTACTCGCAAGCTTTGCTGCGTTTTTCTTTCGTCCCTATCTATTAATCGTTCTTCTTTGTTATCTGATCTTATGCTCTGGAGGTTTCCATGACTACGTATTTCTGATAAGAAAATCTACGTGTTGACCGATTTCTTGGAAATAAAAAAAAATTTAAAAAAAAAAAGGTTGGTATTGATTAAAGAATCCAAACCTTGAAGAAAGAAACCTGTGCTGCTTCAGTTTCTTGCGTCGTTGAGAGACCCATCAACATCAAGGGTGCTCGTCCTCCCTCTTCCTTCTCATTCGAGTTCTCCATCTTTCTCAGCAGAAAAACTGTAGTTGAATTCCCAGAGTATTTGGACGTGGGTTGAATGAAGAAGCTAAACACAAATATATAGGGTTTTAGTGAGATTGTTTGTGTATAAACTTGTGTAAATTTGAAATTGAGATATAAACTAACACTTAAGAGATAATTAGAAGATATAAAATTTGGATAAAGATATTGTTTGTAATCCTTGTAATATAAGGAATTAGTACTTTGGCACTCTCAATTATGTTTTTAATTACTAGTATTTCAATCTATTTTTGTCCATAAATTCTAACAAACAAAAGTTAAAAGTTAAAATTATAGGATTTCAGATAGAGTTTTAAAATACCCATCAAGAGATAAAATGAGGGTTAGGATTTCAGATTGTAATTTATGTTTCTTCTTCAAATATTGTAATTAAGCTAATTATAGATTAAATTACGCTCTTGAATAACTAGGATTAAAATTATATTTTAAGAAAAAAATTGAAATGAAAATTTTGAATTGGGAATGGATTTCAAATTAATTGGGATACGGGCTGACAAATCCTTTCCCTTGATCAAATTCAAAACCGCAGTTACTACAAATGATGGGCAAACAAAGTTTCTTTTGCTGGGCCCCCATTCACAAGTGGGTTAAATGGGTTTGTGGGCATGGCCCAAATTGATTAGAGGATATATCTAATCTCACGTGTGTTGGCTTCAATCATTTGCATCAAAAGCTTCAATAAAGTAAACATGCGAAGGTCAAAGGGGGCTCCATATTTTATTGGCCACCACTCTCTGCAAACCTGCTAATGTGAAGGAAGATTCAACCTGTTAGAACACACGATTATATTGTCGCTGTTGTTTCAAAGTTTGCCAATAACTAAACGGGTCGGTTCGATCAAAATACTCAAAATTCAGGGGGGGGAATGGCAAGATGACTTTCTTTCTTTTCCTGTATAGCTCCGCCATTATTGTACAACCGCGGACGCCTTCTGAGGGAAGATTTGAGATTGCAATAGAATACACAATCATTTTCAAAAACTACTTACCACTCACTAACGCAATCAAACTGTACACCCGGCTCGCCAAGGGGGAGTGAAAATAGGTCGTCTAAAGTGGTTGAAGCTCTTGCTCTGGAACGATGCCACCCACGACAGGCTCATATGAAACAAACCTCCTTCGCTGAATGTATCTCCAAATCAACCACGTACCTGAGCTAAACAATCCAAGAACCAAGCTTACTACGACTCCAACAGTCACTCCCCATAAGTGCTGCTCCCACCAGCTCCTGCGTTTGAAAAAACATAAATATATATATCAGCATAAATGAAGAGCGTCCTGACGGTCAAGATATTTGGTTCAGTCTCTTTTCCTAGAATGCCAAACCAAACCAAACTGTGAACACTGCTATCATGGGTTACTCATAGTGCTAACAATTGTGAAGAACTCAGTAGCTTGTGAATACAACAGCAAAAATTAATCCCTATGTCCTATCTCTAGAACATAATTTGCTGGTTTCATTTAGCTTGCACGCATGATTTACATGCAGCCAAAATGGGGAATTAATTTTAAATCTCAAAAACAAACATCCAAACCATTTATTGATCTGTTTTGTTCAAAATCAGCTCCAAATGTCTTTTCTTCGTATATATGCATGGACAAGTTAAAGAGTGATCAATTTTGCAGATTAAACTGCGTAGTGCGTAAAGTATTACTAGAAAGGACAAGTTCTATGTCAAAGAAGATAGCATACTTCTCTACTTGAGGCTCAATATCCAAGTCAACCAACTGATAACTTCCAAACTTTTCAGGAAGCTGCATTTTATGCTCCTTCAAGCGAATAATTATGCTCTGTGAAGGCATAATGTAACAGTTAGGACCTGGCTTGAAAGACTACTCGCATAAATAACCAATAGCCATTACCGTTGCAGTGGTATTAGAAAAGTAATTAGCAGATTTAGCAGGGAAGATGCCCCATCTTATAAAGGATTCGTTTCCCTTAAAAGTGAAGTTCAATAACCGCACCTGAAACCATATTCTCAATCACATCATGGCGACCAAAAATGTAAAACATAGAATGAAAGGGGGGTAGTGCATCTTTGCTAAAAAGAGCAGGTGTTAGGGAATAAAAGGAAAAAGGGTATTCAGTTGAGATGACATAATTCAACATCCTTTGGAAAGAGAAAGACACAATACTTCAATAGGATTTACAAGCAAAGTTTTTAAAGATCAAGTGTTGCCCGGCACTGAAGAATATGCCAATGAAACAGAAAACAAGGAACAAAAAAAAAAGCAATCATTTTCTTGAATGAATGAAAAAGAAAGAAAGAAAAACCTAGACCCATACTCGAAGGTTTACAAATAAGAATTTGTGAAACTATAGCATCATAGTTAGCAATTAGGTCAACAAGTGCTATTACCTGTGAGATATTGACATCGAGTGAATGTGCAATAAACTCAGTTAGTTCGGTGAAGTTAGGCTTCATAACGGAGCTGTTGACTCGAAGTACCATATCAAACGTAATAAGTCCAACCTGAAATTCCCCTGTAAAGAAAATTTGAGAAAAAAGATTAGTGGCAATGGTCATGACCACGTGCAAATATAAAATTCCTATGACACTGCAACCTTAAGAACGCTAATAAAGTTGAAAGAAACCAGTGTACGATTGATGCTCAAACACATTTAAAGATGCATATTGAATTTGCATCGTGACGTTTCAAACATTGATTCTTCATTGATTTACCTGAAAATAAAGTATTGGGCTGTTCGCTTGGAGACAATGGATGACTTCCTGTAGTATTTTGATCAGTGTTTGGTAAAGGGGTTGGGACAGCAGTTTGATCATTGAGAGTCTTCCATAGCTCAGAACAATTGGTTTTCCAAAACCCAACCTTAGTGTTCTCTCTATCATAGGTCACTAAGGTGTTACGAACAATTATACCTGTCATAAAAAGAAGAATTTAACAATATTTGTGTTTAGTGAATTCATTACTAGCCATCTCGCACAAATAATGAAAATCTCTTTGTCAAGAGAAAATGCAAAATTTTTGCGACCATAACCTACTGTGAAATCAAACCACCTGAAGAGAGATAGGGAAGGAAGGAGAGAGAGGGAAGGGAGGGAATGAGAGAGGAGAGAGGGGAGGGAGAGAGAGACCTCCCAAAAGAGTCGTATGGTCATTTGCATTTTTGAAAATCCCCAGGCAATACGCACCACTAACCTTAGTATGCTATTAATAAAAAAAGAAAGACGAAAGAAAGATGAGTTCCAGTTAGTAGTCACCATTGGCAACAACAAGAAGACAAACTCAGAATGGATACCCGGAACAAGTAGTTTTCTGGAAACAGAGAATATTTTTGTCCATTGTTAAATACCATATCAATCTCTGGAAAAACAGCCCTTAGCTGATTGACATTCCTGAAGCAGATAAATGAAAATTTTCAAAATAATGCACAATGTCAGCTGATAATCTAGAGATAAATCCAGATTGGTACCTAATGCAGAAAATACCTTCCAGCTCCAGCAAAACAGATATCTTCAAAATTTGGATCGGGACCAGGTATTTGTTTCAGAAAACTAATTTTCTTCATTAGCTGCAAATTAAAGTAATTAACATTATTTAGATTTCCAAAAACATAGATAAAATAAGGAAAAATAAAAGCTGAATCAATGCAAAAGTACTCTGTGCTACTTGCCCACTAAACATGAAAATTTTAAAAGCCGTTAATTGAATAAAATGCTTGCTACAGAATAAGACTCAGATATTTATTTTAAAGTATCCAAATAACCGAGAGTACAAGTTCTCACAAAAAAGATGATGTCAAAGCCATAATAACTGCCATATTCATAGATGTCCTGCAAAGAAAATTTTCCTCAAGACTTGAATCTAGAAATTAAATTTTCAGCCATTGAAATTTTAAATCTACAAAGTAACTTAAGTTAAGCAAATGTAATTCGTAAATAGATTTAGTCTAAGAAAATGTCATATATCTGCAGCTGATCCACTTTAACTGTAGTACATCATCATTACTTGTCAAAAATAACTTACAAAGATGTGCATGGCTCATATTCTTAGAAAAGTTTACTCGCGAAAAAAATTATCATTTTTTGTTCGATGCGAGTATAATCACTGTTTTTTCCATAGCCAAGAAATTGGTGGAACCATTGATAAAAGAAATACATTTCACGTATTAGTAGACCTAAAAAGGTGACTAGGAGAGTGATGAGAGAATGGCTCCTGACTGAACAACAAAGAGCTAACTATCAATAGGCATTCCATAGCGCGAACTCATTTGTTGTGAAAAAGAATATGTAATAATAGATAGATATCTTAAATCGGGTAATAATATCTAATTTCATATTCAATGACCTCAGCGTGGTTCAAAACATAAATTATGTCCTCATGTAAAACGACCCAATATTGATTGGGTACATTTTTCATATAAATAAACACTATCCATGAAACTGTTGATAAGAAAAGAAAATTACAATCTCTAATAGCATTTTCAAATTTAGATCTAGGAAGTTGGTCTAGTAGCTCACAGAATGTTTAAATGCATCAAATGCTGGTTCTGGAAAATATGCATATGTAGTCCCACTGTCCAAGACAGTGCCATACTTCATATTGAAGACGGCAGGATGTACATTCAACGGCTTCCCAGCAACATGTATTTCCCTCAGCTCTATATTATAATATGGACTGATGCCAACCCAAAACTAAATTACGTCTGTCAGCTGTACACAAGATGTATTTTTATAATTTGCAAAAAAATATTTTACAGTTATCATACCTTCGAGAAGGATCTGAATGAGTAAATACCATGCCAGGGGGTGGAGTGATCCCGCCAAGAACCATTGCACCACCGCCAAAATCCATCCCACCGTAACACAAAGAGAAGGAATTACTAATAACACCTTTATTGACAAGTTGATCCATCACACTAAGTGTGCCACGACCTAAACCCATTATCCCATCAGCACGTTGGCTGTAAATATCACCAGTTTCAACATTTTCACAACCAAAGATAGCACGCTGGGGTACAAGTTCACTTTCATTGCCAAATGAAATGATGTCATCAGCTAGAACACCACTGCTAGTGCTCATTTCAGCATACCGTCTTTCATAAATACATTGATTTCCTTTATCATCACAATTACAGTTGATATTGCACTTTACAGGTTTGTAGGTGGTTGACAATTCTGGTTGAAATCTTGGGTCCTGAATTTGTTGGAAGAAAAAGAACAACAATGAGAGAGGTACAAATTTTGACAATAGAAATAACTATTTAAGAAACCATATTTACCAGTGAATTTGTGATCGAAAAGGTTTGAAATTCATATGAAAAGTTAAGTAAACTTAATTTTTCAATCCCACCTTAATAGGCTTACTTGCATACACTTCATCGTGATCTCTTTTTTGTACATCATATACTATTGATATTCTTAATCCTAATATTATCTAGAATAACAAGATTATTTTGCAATATTCCCCTCAACGTTAAAAAGTAGGATAACGCTGTCAAATCATGTTTTAGTTTTCTCAGTTTCACTTTCTTGATGCCCAAAAAGACCTCGAATAGTTCTCATCAATCTATCTTAAGTAGCTCGCCTCAACAATTGTGATAAATTTTCTGTCGATAAATTCTATATTCCTGGCATGAAGCATATGATCAAGCACAAGATGAGTTCTAAAGTCTGTCATGTAATTGATTGTGACAGTCTAAAGAAATGATTTTGCAATTCCCAAACAAAACAAAGACCCACTAAAATAATTGATTTCGCGATTCCCAAATAAAACAAAGCCCCATTAGAATCAAAACCAAAGGAACCTGATGCTTCCCACAATGTTCACAGTCAGAGCACGGAACGTACGTCACAGTACTCCCCGTATCAACAATAAGCGCGAATTGCTGCGGAGGCGTCCCAATCCATAACCGCGTGGTATAATAACTGCAAATGTTCATCCATCGCAGCACATTCAATTCAACGCCATATAAAACAGAGAATTTCATCGCATTAAAGAAAAACATAAAATAAAAGGACTCTCAACCCGTTGGTAAGCAGGTCGTCGTGCAGCCTCATGCGAGCGGTATGCGTGTTCGGCCGTCCCAACGTCTGAAGATGTCGGAGACGACGATCACCGTCCAATACGCGGAAGTGGCGAGTAGAGTTAGGCGATGAGAGATAGAGAGGAAGAATCATCGGCCGCCGTCGATGATCGGAGCTTGGAGAGCCATCAGCGGCTGAGAAAATCACGGCGGCGAGATTGAATCCAATTAAAGAACAGATTAGTGGATAAGAATAAAAGCGAGCCGTGGCCGAAGCCATGGGGGCTCAAAGTGGAAGAACGAAGGGTTGACCAGGCAGCGACGGAGGGAGGAGGACCGAGGAAAGTCCTCCGCGAAAATCAAGACTGAAATTAAAACCGTAACTGCAAATTTGGTACGAGCCGAAAGCAAAGCTTTAATTATCCAAACAATTGGATACTGAATAGCAATAAATCAACAAATCAAAAACGGCCGCGCCACCGAACAAAGACAGTGGAGTCAACGGAAAGAGGGTATCCTAACGACTCGTCGTCCAGGAATGATCTACACGGTTCCAAGAAACAATTTTAATTAAATTATACATAAAAGCAGAAAGAGGGAACCAGAAATATACACTTTACAATCACGTCCTCGTCCAAACCTTCACACCCTAATCAAATTTGCAGCCAAAAAGGGGGGGATAATAAACACACACGGTCCTAACAACAAAATGTGAATCTCCATCGGTTGACAGAGGAAGACAACCACAAAGAATCTTTAAGATATGTACTTAAAATTATCACAACAATGGAAAAAGACATTAAAGAAGACGACAATCCAAGACTTTCTCGTGGGTTTTGTACACATCTAAAACCGTCCCATCCCCCGCTTGCTGATCCATGCCAGCAACTTCTTCCCGAAGAGATTGTCTCGCATCATGGAGGCATATTTTCGAATCAGGTTTTGCAGAGAGCTGTGCGTAAAGTCCTGTTTTTTCAACATCAACATCCAAGAAACATATGAAAACTTAAGCGTAATCAAGTGCTTCAATTATCCCATCCATCTTAAGAAACAATGAAGAAAAGTGCTCTGACCTTAGACACTAACAATGCAGATTGGATTACATAGTTTCCATAAGGATGAAGCAGCAACATAGAAACATGTGGACTTAAAAGCAGCTCGTTGATAATAAGCGTAGAGTCTTCTCCTCCTGATTTCTTCAAGCATCTCTGCACAACATTACTGCCATACTTGTTGCACGAGAGAACCAGATAATGTCCTTCGAGTTTTCTTACAAGATTTGATGTCGTTTGTGGTATCCTCAGGTCAAGTAGATGTTGTACCACATAGTTACTGAAGAGCATTAGAGAGACCATAGCATTCAGTAGAGATGGAATCCAATCTGAAATCAAGCCGAGAGTATAAAATTGAAAGCACAAACCCGTAGGGATCTTCTGATAGATGTACAGAATTTGCTAAAATCTCATCGATCAGACGCTTTCTAATTTCTCCATTAGAGTAATCGACACATTGCTGCAGGACACAACATCCGCTTTTATCGGTAGCAATGGCAAAACAGTTATTCACCACCTCGTTCAAAATATACTGCCATTAGAAATAATGCATAGTCAGAAATTTCATTGATAGAAATCCTAACTTTTAGTGAGTTCACGCTTTATGTACAAGGGAAATGCACAACGGACAATGACATCCCAAATGACCAGAACACGAATATGTGTGTTTTCATGTGCCTCCTTATTTCTTGAAATACGATGATCATTTGTTGCAGAAGATAATCCCAACAGTTGAGCCATATAACAATGGGTCATCGTATCCAAGACCAATTAAAAAAGTAGCTCAAATTTGTTGTTATTTTTTAGGAGAAAGTCATTCCTGGACCAGATTAAACACCAAAAGTTTCTTCCTGATTTGACAGAGAACTTCAATTCAACCATTGTAATTGACTCTATTGGATCCACTTTTCAGCCCATATATACTAAGTAAGAGTGATACCAACAGCAAGCATCCAAAACCATCGAATAAAGAAAGAAACAAAAGAAGGAAATGAGAAAAAGGTATACCTTATTGTCCTCAGCAGAGAAATGTTTTAGGCAATGCTGAATCACGTGATGACCATTCATGTCCGTAGACAATGCAAACGCATCAGCTCTGACAGCTGAGACCACTATAGAAATCTGTTCTTGGGTTGTTAGATGTTCCAATAGTTTCTGTACAGAGCGAGTTCTGAAGAAGAATAAAAAAGAAGAGCAACTTTAAGCCAATTTCTCACTCGCCCTCTACAAAGTATGTTTTTTATTTGACATAGAAACTGAAAGTGTACGATGCATGAATATATAAATTCAGTCTTTTCTAAGAAAAAGGAAGAATACAAAATTGAACAGTGAATAAGAACACTATACTATACCCATGGATATCAAGGCAAATACGAGCAAGTTCTAAATCCCTTCTTGTCACCATCAGAAGAATCTGCGTCCTCTGCTCTTCCCCACATACCTCTACAAGTTTCTGAACAACATAATTTCCAAATGGATCAAGCATCAGTTCGCGCACATGTTCTATCACCTCTAAGAAGATCATATTGATTTCACTTTCAGTCGCATCCTCCAATTTCTTCTGCAAAAATCGACACCCGGATTGATCTTTTGCCAACGAGACTAGTTTTCCTTGAAATGCTTCCACAGAAAGATAACTCAGAGGCTCCTGTAACCTATGAGGATGTCTACTATTCAAGGCAGACCACCTAGTGCTTGAAAATTTTCCTGAATGGTCCACTGCGTCGTTATAATGGCGAGAAAGATCAGACAATAATCCATTACGGTTTGAAAATGGCAAGACCGGGAGTTCTCCATTTATATTATCTCTACGTCCAAACCGCCTTCTCTCATAAGCAAAAAGCCCCTCGTTAATCGCACGCTGTTGAACAGTACTAGACGTCTGATATAGTCCATTCAATCCCTCAGAATGAAAACCTACTCTATAATCCAGGTGCCCAAGGTTCCCAGTATTAGAAACATCGCCATTATTCGACCTTATTCTATGAAACTCAACATTGCTTTGACGCATTATCTCTTCTGCATAACATGGAAAATAAAGTTGGTCGTTAACCAGGTTCGAACGGCTCCATCCGAAGCCAGCATCGCTGTGGGAAGCAGAACACAGATGCGGGTCACTATCAGAGGAGAGACGAAGGCGAGCGAAACCAGCTAGCATTTGATCAACATGACTATCTTGAAGAGAATTCATTCTCGAACTTTCCCATTGATTACAAAGAGAAAGAGGGCGCTGACGAGGATTGCTGGCGGCACCAAATTCCTCCAACCTGTAGTCAGGATCGTGAAAATAGTCCGTTTGGGCCGAGAATAGGTCGTCGTGATTCTCCATTGGAGATGGCGGAGAGAGAGGAAAGCGAAAGGGTTTTTGGAGACGAAGCGAGATTTCGTGAACGGTTTGGAAGATTTACGAAAAAGGGTGGGGAGTACTTTGGGGGAAAATTGCAATTAGGGTTAGCGAAAGGGGGTACTTAGAGTGAGAGTGAAAGGGAGCCATAGAAGGGCGGGTGAGGGAAGTGACTCGGAGAAGATTTGCTTGGACTGAACTTTCTGCATGCAATTTATAGAAATTTCTACGCAAAAAGGGAGAGAGCGTTCCCGTGCTACGCCGCGTACGTCTGTCACCTAAACCTTCGAAAGTGGGCCCTCTTTGTCAATTGTGTCCTTTTTGGGCCTCTCTTTATTGGGCCTACCTCTGTCTAGTGTCTCCTCTCCTCTCCTCTCCATCTCTTTTATCAATATTTAGTGATTTTTATTATCGTATTCTCCGAATTAATTCAAATAAATTGTTAATATTTTAAATGAAATTTAGCTCCTCAATTTAGGAGCTATGGACAATTTATAGACAACTCTTTCTCTTGAATCTTGATCTTCTAATTTTTGAAAATGAGCTTATTACATGAGAGAATAACTAGGCAGACTCTAATCTCTACTGCAGTGTAAACCAGAGGGAAGGCAGCCGCTTCCAGCGCAGGTCGATCAGACGCCACTTCCACCATTCCTCACTTTCTTCACCATTGCATTGAACCAGGTCGAAGGAGGAGCCCCGCCAAACGAAATTAGATAAACGATGAACGATGCATACACAATCGTGCCCAACGAGACGATCAACCCGAAAAGAATTCCTCTAACTTCAGAGATAAAAAAATCTAACAGCAGATATGCATTGATTATCATCACTAATGCAGCCACCGTCCATGCCGCCCTCTGCACGCAAAATACGACAACTCGGTCTTAACTCAAACGTCATCATCGATCGGATGCAAAATATAATCCCACAAACAGGTAGAACTTACCTCGAGAAGAATACTGATTTTGAAGACTCCCATGATCTGCTCTCTGGACACCAAGGTAAGAAGAGGAATGAGAGCAAAGGGAATTTGTATGGACTGAAGCACATTGAGCCATTCGTTTAAGACGTCTAACGAAGCCTCTGATGTATTAAACACGAGAGCAACGACCATGGTTGGAACGATCGCAAAGCTTCGTGTAATCAACGCCCTCAGCCATTTCTTCAACCGGAGGTTAAGAAAACCTCCCATTATAAACTGTCCGGCATATGTTCCGGTAATTGTGCTACTCTGCCCGGCAGCTAACAAGCCAATACCCCAAATGTAAAGTATTGGAAATAGCCCTCCACCGTATTTCTGCTGAAGATACTGCCCGGCATTGACAAGTCCTATACTGTTGGCTTGTTGAGACCCGTAAAATCCCTTGGCAAACACCGTTGTGACAAACAAATTGATCACGAACGATATGAAAAGCGCGACTGATGACTCGATCGAGTAATAGTTGAGAGCTTCTTGCACTCTCCCCTTTTTATTGGGATCGATATTCCTCGATTGTACTAAAGCAGAATGCAAAAATACGTTATGAGGCATTATAACGCAGCCGACGACCCCAACAGCTTGTCGAATTGTTTTTGAGCCAAGTCTTGGAATCAAAACACCTGCGGAGAAGACGACGACGACTAAGGAAATGAATGAAAAACTCGTCTATTTCGTTTGATTAATTTCGCTTGTAGAAAGTAAATACCCGTCAAGAGCTCTTTTCCGTTAGGATTTGCATCGCCGAACATCCAGGCGAAAGATAGCGCCATGGTTGCAATTAGGACGGCGAAAACAGCTTCTAACTTTCGCACCCCGTAATTCTCCAGAAATAAAAATAGGAAACTGTTTATGCGAGGATCCAAAAGAGAAGCAATCAATGTATAAGATTATACTTCACAACGCAGTAAGGCAGGGTATCAAATGGATTTTCATGAAAAACCAGAGACCAATTTCTTCAGTTCAACTAGATTTCGTCAAAGCAATTGAACACATAATTTCCACTAATTTCAAGAACGTGAAAACGAGGAGCGATTAGGCAATGATTCTGAAAGTATAATAAACGAAGCAATTACCTACCAATCGGATGCTGTAATGATAACGCCAGCCCAGAGAGGGAGAACGCCATGGCTGAGAATCTGGATAGCTATCGCACTTCCAATGACTTCCTGAATATCAGCACCAATCAAGGCTATCTCAGCCATGCACCATAGAATATATCTTGCCCAGTTTGGATACTCTTCCCTGCAGAGCTCGGCTAAGTGCCGCCCCGTGGCGACGCCGACTCTCGCCGACAAGAGCTGGATCAGCAGCCCCATAGCCGTCGCCCACATCAATAGCCAAAGCAATGAGTAGCCTGCAATAGCACCTGCCTGAAGGTCCCCTTCCAAATTCCCCGGATCCAAGAACGCTATGCTCATCAAAAACCCTGGGCCTGTAAACAACCAGAGCTTCTTCCACGAAAACGGAGGTAACGTGGTCGAATCATCGCCGTCGTCTGAGTTCAAATCTGCAACCAGAACCTTCTCTCTCGCCTCGAATGCTGCTTCCTCATCATCGTCGTCGTCCAATGAAGAAGACAACGACAACGATGAAGGTGTTGCGGATTTGAACTTCAAAAGACGATTTGCCTCTTCTTCTCCCTCCTCATCCTTCAAATCGTCTAGTTGAAATTGATCGATCATTGGGTCGTCGCCGAATTAAAACCCCTCAAATTACTGCTTCAAGCAAAATCTTCTTACTCGGCAAGATTACAGAATATTGTAGATGAGTGGATTCACGTAGAACAATCGTTCGAGCTTGATCAATTAAACCCAAAGTAACAATAATAGAAGAAAAAACAGAAAAAAAAAAAAAGCCAGATGGGTTGTCGTGGGTGGCGGCGAAATACTTATTTATAGCCTTTTCGATCCCTGCGACTGGTCTGATCTGATATGTAAAGCGGTACGATTTCGTCGTCCTTCATTCTGCAAAACGTCAAAGTTCCAATCTTTCTCTGACTTTTTGCCGGGACAAGGAAAACTGATTAAAGATAGCCGAGAAAGCTAAGGTTAGGAGTTAGGTCTATCACTTTTCCATAAAAGACGATGCATGATTGATGTTAACCTTTGCTATTAATAACGTTTTAAACAATAAAACTCGAACCCTCTGCTCTAATTGACTTTATGAAATAGACTTAAAGCCAGAGGCTTTATTTGGTAGAGAATAACAGATATTCAATGAGAAAATACACTTGGACGTCTTCGGTTGTGATTTCTGATGTGGGTTCGGGAAAAAATGTATGATTCTACGCCAAACCCGTCAATCAGAGACTCCAACCTTGCAGTGGGATCAAGTTTGAAGGCTATGGGAATTGAACCAGAAAAGAGCCAAGCAAGATCTCGACGGAGAAGATAGAAACCACGGATTCTGTCAAAAAGGAGATTAAGCCACAAACAAAACAAGGCCCCCTAACCAGTGCCCCAATTAAATCTTGATTTAGGCGTGCTAAAAGGCAAAGATTGGAAGCATATTGTATAAAAAGTCATGTCTCTCAAGTTTGTGGTTGGAGATTGGAATCCATGAGCAGAGCCGTTCATCTCAAAGAAACAAAACATTATTTCAAAACAGTGAAAAGGGAAGCTTTGGTGGAACACTTCGAATGGCTCTCTTTTGTTGATTCTCAACTTCCCAAGCATATATTCTTGTATCTCCCTGTTTCTGCATCGACTCCTCTTAGTCTCAAAAGATTTCATCCTTGACTGCCTGTCTCCATCTTATGCCGTGAGACTGGGCAGGCTACCCCATTTCCTTTTTGGTTTCTCAACAGTAATTATACTTTATGTGCGTGTTACGATCGGAGCAAATTATGAACATGTGAAATGACAACACAAAAAACATTCAATGATTATTTATATTTGTGAATTACTCATCCTCCTAATACATTATTATCCACTTTGCGTTGAAATTACACGATTTTATTTTTAATATTAGCAAAAAACACGTTAAAGTTATGCGATTTTATTATTGAGATTAGCTAAATATGCGTTATACTAGATAAGGAGTGGAACTCTATCTATAAACCATACATTTTTCACTCTCCAAAATGATATAGTATTGTGTATCCTTACTGACATGGACCGGATTCTCATTCGATCATCACCTTCGCGTGACGCCCTGACACAAATTGTGAATACATGTTTTTATTTAAATCGGTGTAAAACCATAGGGATAATTGAACTCAACAACATTCTTAAACTACTGATTAATGGCAGAAACAGCACTTGCCCACAAGCATTAAAAAAAATAGTTGTATAAACAATGCAAAAGTATCAAGTCAAAGAAATAACACAGAAAAAATCAGCTTTGCAGGAACAGTATCTCATGGATATCCGTTGACAAAAAAGAATCAGGCTCCATTGAAAAGGGTGGATGTAATCTAGCTGAACTTCGACTCTGGAATTCATTTCCATGGAGCTTTCTCCGTAGAAACTCCATTTTTTCTTTGCTTCTGCGTAGACACAAAAAGAATCACAATCTGACGTCTATCTTTCTTCTCCCCGTCTACGAGTTGAACAATTTTCTAACTTTGTGAACTAGTCTTCTGCATATCGGGCAAACCTTGCTCTCCCCCTCCATGATCCTGCAAAAATACACTTAATGTAAGAACCTTCTATGCTTTTTCCATGGAGAAGGAGCTCTTTTAAGAGCTGACAAACCTCTGTGCACAATCGTAACATGTTGCACAGTGACCGCAGGGAACGAAGAAGCAATTTCGCTGCTCGTCGTAGCAAATCACGCACAATTTTTCATCATATAACTCCTCCGATGAACTACTCGACCCACCAGATTCTTCGTCGTCATCACCCGTCCCGTATGTATGACAGGTTGGCTTTTCCGGCAACATAGGTGTTGTCTCTGATACTCTTATTTCTGGGGGAGTTGTTTCTACGAAAGCAGTTCTACTATGGGTATCGCATGCTCCGAGATACTTCAATATTAAAAACACGACAATCATGATTAATCCTGCAAATTGCAAAATCATTACTAAGTAATTGTAAATTATTTTGGATTACAGCTAGTTTCTATCATGAAGAAGATCAAAGCAGATGGCTCGTTGTTCTTGATCAGTTTTTGTACCTAGAATTGCGATGTAAGTCACAACTCGAGCTACGAAAGAAAGCTCGACATACCATCCTCCAATATCCCCCTGCAATTTTCAGAACACGGTGGAGTTAAGACGATGAAATTGGGAATTATTCAAACGGAGATGGTTTTATGATGCGGTAAAGATGATATGATTGCACGATAGATTAAATGATCAGATTGAAACGAAGAGCTAAAGTACAGGGAAAGATATTTGCCCATGGCGATGAGAAGGCCGAGGGCTTACATCGTCGGGAGTTGTTAGTACGACGTACTGAGTTGAAGGAAATTGCAGGTTGAGCTTGCAAGAGCCCTTCGTCGCAGAGCAGATACTATTCGCACGAGAAATGTCGTAACTCTTTGACGAAACATTTAGGCTTAGTGTCATGATTATGCTTTTCCCGTTGCTGTTGACGAACCCTAAAAAGTATTTATCATCCTCCTCGATCACGAATTCTGCCTCCCTGCCTGAAACATATGAATCACATGTAAAAATTCGACACCTGCTTCTAGAAATTGGAAGATTTAAGTGAAATGGAGAAGAAAACCTGAGAGACGGAGTAAGAGTTACCTTCGAGTGGCTCAGCGGACGGAGAACCAGTGAATGTTGGTAACAACGTTTCGTGTTTTCGATCTCCTATTAACTCAGTATAAACATATAAAAATTAGGTTATGTAAACACAATGCGTGGAAGGAATGAGGATTCCAATTACCCACAAATGTTGATTCGATCTTCAATTGAAGTGATTTTTGACAGACTCTTACTTACCTTTGATCATCAGAACTTGAAGCTGGTTCAAAGCGCTCCTATGAGTTTCCCATCTCATACTTATCTTCGAACCCCTGTTTAGCCACAAGGAAAAACCCTGGACGAGAAAATTCAAAATTTTCAGGAGCCTATCCTCTGAGGAAATCAAAGTAGCGAAACATGATGTTGACTTCTTACCTTTCGGCCGTAGGATGCAACGATCAAGAAATTCGAAACGCTCCAATTCGTTTCCAAAGTCAATTCAGGCTTCTCGGAGAATGAATAAAGCTGCATCCCTTTGCAGTTATCGTCTCTAATTTCCACATGTTCTACAAAAATGGAGCTCGCCCTCATCAGCCTCGACGAGCTCGGTCCAAGAACCATGCGAGAATCGCCGTAGAATCCATACCGGATACTCACAGAAACTGTTAACATGAAGAGAAAAAAAATGCTCTGTTTCAGAGAAGAAGGTCATTTGAACAGAAATACGTACAGAAGATGAAAGATTACATGCCACAAATCCAAAGAGTTAGTGGGAACATCAGGCGTGCCAAAGCCTCCTGCCATCGCTGAGAAGGGCTCGAAAGGATCAACGCCGGCCTGTACATTGCAACAGCGAGCGGCCGATGAAACACAGAAGATAGAGAGAAAGAGTGGAAGCGGAGGAGTAGGAAGAGGTCGGGATCTGGTCCAGAGAGGGGAAGAGAAGAAGAAGAAGAAGAAGACTGGTTGGTTTATCAGAAAAGCTTCCAAGCAGTCTTCTGCTTCCAACTAACCATCGCCGTCGTTGGCAATGGCGGGCTTTTGAATGGCAAGTTTTAGGGACTGTTAGGTGTCCGTTTCGTTCGAACGACACTCGCAGTACTAACGGAATACAAGCTAATTCCGACGGTGCCGTTTTGATGTCTTGCCCACCCAACCAATGAGCCTCTCACATTATAAATTAAGATTAATTTCTAATTACTCAAAATTTGAAAGATTGGTGTATGTGGAAATAGGTTTATACTCTAATGTGATACCGTCATATTCTTAATGTCTCATTTAGTCATTCTTATAATTATTATAATATAATATAAATATTTAAAATAACATATTATATAAATTAATGGATGAGTGACACATAAATTAAACATTATGGGATAATATAACATAAGAGAGTAGCATAAAAATGTAAATGCAGTATACTATTACTCCATTTGAAAATACTTTATGATATAACATTTGCTTTTATATTTTATAACAATATGTGAAATAAAATGTAACATCCAGATTTTTCATAAGAATAGTTTTAATTATATAATGTAACGTTTGAAATTTAATAGATAAATATTTTGTCAGTATATATTTACCGATTGAACTTTTAAGATTCTATTACAAATTATAAATGAAATAAATAAATAAAAATGAAAAAACAGATTTTATGATAAGGCAAATGTCCAATGAAGGAAACTCTGTCGCGTCAACTGAGCTGGAGAGGAACGTCGTCGTTTCGTGCGGAAAATTTACGTAGTAAACAAATGGAATAATGGATGAAACGACAACCATTGGATGATGTCAAATAACGATTGAGATCAAGTTAGATGGAGAAAGATACTGTTCGCGGAAGTGTTTGATGTTGTTTAGACGTGAGAGGTTGTTGGATTGGATTTAAGGAATGAATGTAAATGTTGAATTGATAAAAGATGTTTATCGCGGAAGTATTTGCAAGGATGCGAAAGAATGAGGGATCGGATTTGGATTTAAAGATGGAATGCAAACCGTTGAATTTAAGAAAGATTCTTCCGCGTAAAGGGAAGATTCCTCGCAGAAGGAGGGTTAGTTAAGGTAAACGTCGTTGTTTATGGTATGGAAAGCATTTCAGCAGTAGCAAACGTGTCCACGGTAGCGAATTTAAGTGATGAAACAACGTTGTTTGGAAGAAATGAATTAGTGGAAACATTAGTAACCCGTGACAGCATGAGACTTCCACATAATGATTGGTGTTCGCAGTAGTGTTGGTGATCACAAATTAAAGACTAAGAGCTAATGTGGTTGAATATCATTGGTTGAATCGAAAGAAACGGACATCCCCTACGGCAGACATATTTCAACTGATTACTTGCGTGCTATGATTTGATTCCCTAGATTGTTAGGAAATGATAATGCTTAGATATGATTCCCATGAGAATTTTTTCCGTGAAATCCTCTGTTTGATCATCTATAAATATGAATGTTATGAAGACTCTAGAATCGCGAGGTCGAGAAGATTTCCTCTCTCAAGTCTCAAGTTCGAGCTCTATAGAGGTAGGTCATTTACTATTGAAATTGTCGTAATGTGAGATGACTGATGGTAATAGATATTGTAAAATTATTTAAGAGTCTTGAAATAGAATGTTGTTGTTAAAGTTCCATTTTTTCCTTCTGTTAACTCAATTCTCTTTATTTTGATTTAAAGGAATCAAACAAGTTGGATAATTTATGTTTAAGCTTTGATCTACATCACAAAGTGCTAGGGTAAGATAGAATTATGACGTTATTTTGTGATGCATACAGACTGTTTTTAGATAATATGTTAATGTATATTACTTTGTTGTTTACATTGAACTGTGAATTGATGATATGTAAATTGATGGTTATTTAAGATTTACGTTGAAATACTGACGAATAATATGCTATTGTCTGTTATTGATTTATGTTTTATAACTGATGATGTTGATCGAGAATTTGTTTATTGTTACTGTGTCATACTATGCATATTAGACTAATGCTACATGTCATGTATACATTTCATGCGTTCATTTATGAAAAATAAAAATATTTATTAAACCTAAATGGTCGTTGTGGGTGAGGTTCGAGTTGGCTGTCCCTCATAAGGTGAACTTAATGGTGTCACTTTCTCCCTTAGATTGAATTATCCACAACAATTGGACTGTAAAGTAAAAGAAAAATAATAACTGTTGATTGAAAATACATGATTTTTCTTATAAACTGCATTTCATATTTATCTTTTACTAAGCGTTAGATTAATTTTGTAATGTAAGTGAAGATAAAGTTGTTGAAGAAGTTGATGAGATAAATGAATAATTATGTCAATTGAAGAAGTATACTTATGAGATTAAAGTATGCATTAGAGGTGTCAAAGAACGACTAAACTGATTAATTCAGTTTTGATTTTAATATCAAATAATTATTGGATTTAAATTATAAAAATCGAATGTATAAAATGTTGAAAATGGAGGCGGGCCATTTCCCAAAGATGTCCCCGTCCCCCTCAAATTCAAATTTGGAGTCAAACTGCAGAATCTACAAAACCATCGAAATATTTAGAGCTTCCGCTAATTAGCGCGCCCATGCCATTTTCTGCTTTGGGTTTCTAAAGCTATGGCGGTTCCTTATAAACAACATTCGCACTCGCTTCTTCTCCCAAATCACTCCTTGCTCTCTAAATCGATCGTAAGAGGAAGAGAGCTGGGGAGATTTCAGCATGTCTGAAAACTGTGTTCTTCTCATTCGCGGTGCAAAGAAGAGAGAGGCCGCGGCGAGAATGGCGGAAGAACCGTTGATTAAGAAGGAACGGGTCGTCTTAGGAGAGCTTCCTATTTTGCAGAATGCTAGTTTGCCTGTAGGTTTAAAGTCTGTCGAAAACTCGGAAAAGCAGAAATGTATGGTGAGGAAGAAGGCGAACACAAAATGTTCGAGGAAAGCAACAAAAAGCAAAGCTAAAATAGCAAAGGATGTCAGTTTGAAATTGGGAAATGATCCGGATTCGGACGACCCTCGAATGTGCCGTTCTTATGCTACAGATATTTATGACTATCTTCACAAAATGGAGGTAAGATTGTCTCTCTCTCTCTCTCTCTCTTTATTTCCCTTCCAATCAATTGACCAAACTACCATCAAGTGGACTTGTCTCTCCGGATTAAGATTCTTGATTTTTCATAATGTAAAAAAGTGAAAAACCCTCATTGATTTTGCTCCTTTTTTTGTTATTTCTTTCTGAAGTTCTAGATAGATTTTTTTTTGATATTGTGTGTTTTCGTTCAAGTGAAAATGATGTTAAATAAAACCCAGATACCATGTATTTCATTTCTTAGTTTCTGATAGGATGTATTCTTCTTCAGATGGAACCGAAAAGAAGGCCACTCCACGATTATCTTGAGAAAATTCAGAAGGATGTCACTGCTAATATGCGAGGGGTGTTGGTCGATTGGTTGGTAGAGGTCGCCGAAGAGTACAAACTCTGTTCAGATACTCTTTATCTCTCCATCTCCTTTATTGATAGGTTCTTGTCATTGCACACTCTTAATCGACAAAGGCTTCAACTTCTTGGCGTTTCTGCCGTGCTCATTGCTTCGTAAGCCTTTAAATTCAAAAGTTCTCTGTGATTTGTTTGTTGCAGAAAAACCCGATATTCCTCTTTCATTTCTAAATTGTTGTGTAAATTATGGCAGTAAGTACGAAGAGATTAGCCCCCCACACGTAGAAGAGTTGTGCTATATCACGGACAATACTTACACAAAGGACGAAGTAAATTCACGCTTTTTACTTTCGTTTCTCCCTATCAATAGGATTTGTAATTTTTTTAGATGCAGCTCAGTTTATCGAAATGATAGTTTATTTTCTTGGTAAATCAAAGGTGGTGAAGATGGAGGCTGATTTGCTCAAATCTTTGAATTTCGAAACTGGGAATCCCACAACGAAGACATTCTTGAGGTATGCAAGTCAAACATGTTCTTAATCTGAAACTAGAGTAGTTCATACTGCAAGTTGCAGCTAAGTTGTTCTAAATTGGGGTTCTATGATTCGTGTTTCTTTTGCAGACGGTTTATTAGTATTTCCCAAGAGCGTAATAATGTAAGCTAATCTTTTTTCATTCTATCATTAACTAAAGTTTTTGTTGAATTTAGATAGATTTAATGAGAGCCTACTTTGTGCGTCTTTCATAGGCTCCCAACTCGCAGCTAGAGTTTCTGAGTTACTATCTTGCAGAATTAAGTTTACTGGACTACAATGTCTTAAAGTTCTTGCCCTCTTTGGTTGCTGCTGCTGTTGTTTTCATTGCAAAGTTCATACTTCAACCAAAGAATCACCCCTGGGTAAAAAATTATAACGCTAGAAATTCATGTTCTCCTTTTTCATACTTATACAAGTAATTGATTAGTTCTGTTGTTCTGACAGCCTCAATTGTTGGAACAATATTCTGGGTATAAATCGAATGAGTTGAAAGACTGTGTTCTCATGCTGCTTGACCTGTATCTGGGCAGAAGAGGAGGGTCTCTCGTAGCCATAAGAGAGAAATACAAGCAGCAGAAGGTACAACGTTCTTCATTAAAAGTTCCATCCTTCCTCTCTTTTGGGTTTGGTTCTGAAATTTCATGTTTTTTTTGGTTGTCATGACAGTTCAAATGTGTGTCGGCTCTACCTTCGCCGCCGGAGATACCCGCTTTGTATTTTGAAGATGTACGAGGGTTGTTGTCGATGCGATGATTACAGACAATTTTGAATGTTCCGATGAGTGGTTTATAGAATTTAGAAAAATTTAGTGGTGTAATGACTTATAGCTAAAGGTTAAGTCTTGATTTGTTTGTGTTTATTGTTCTAATCTTCTCTCCAACTACACTATCCCCTTTGCCACCTCAGGAACATCGGTGTCGCGCGTAAAGTATGTAATAAAAACTTTATGGGATTTGTCAATTTAATGATGTTAAGCATATGTGACCGTATAAACATACTTCCATTATGTCAACATTGGGCACTGGACTGGAGAGTGCTTGTCTGGACATAATCGGTCAAAGTCTTGCGTATGACGATGATGTTTAATCTTTGGTATCGTAAGGGGCGTAGTATCAAAGCAAAACTCAGCTTTTATGGCACTAATCATCTCGCCGGCCGTATAAACATCACTTCTGTTACTTTTCCGTTTATCTGCACAATGTCGGACGGTGATTCCGTGATCGTTCAGCGGCTTCATCCCCCATCTCAGGAGTCGTTGCCGAAATCGGCATCGGTCTGAGGAGGATCAGTTTAAAGAGGCATCTAAAGCTGCGAAACAATCAAGTGTGACCTTTAGCATATGGCCACCCACGCAGAGAACTCGCGAAGCCGTCATTAACCGCCTCATAGAGACGCTCTCCACCAGCTCTGTCGTCTCTAAGTGCTATGGCACCATGCCTCTGGAGGAGGCCTCGGCCGCTGCACATCTCATTGAGGAGGCTTTCGTCGCTGCTGCTGGTGCCTGCGCAACTGAAGGTGATGGCATTGAGATCCTTAATTTGTATTCGAAGGAGATCAGCAAGCGGATGCTTGAGATGGTCAAGGCCAGAGCGTCTGCTGCTTCTGCAGAGGAAAACGGTGCGTTGCAGAAGGATGATTCATCTGTGATTTCAACTACCACCAGTGAGAACATTTCAACCATCGAGAATGAGTCTTGATTTTTGCAGGGTCCTGATCTTATATGTTATTTAGGGTTGTCTTATTTTAAAGGCTTGTTTTGGAGACCTGTTTGTTCTAATGATGAGTTATGATACCTCTACAATTATCATTCGCTTCTTCTATGAACTCCTCATAGCTTCTTGTCTCTTGTTTTTCTCTGTTTTTCAAAATCGGGTTGTGAGGCCATGTTATCCAAGTTCACGAGTTGCTATTTTCAAATTTTAAAATGTCGAAGAGGTTAGAGTAGAGAATGTTAGGTATCAAAAGAGAAACTTCAGTTCAAATATGTTTCTTTCATTTTGTGATAGTTTTTACTTGTTTACCTGGATGCTTTATTCTTACTTATGAGACTAATTACATTTAGTAAGTGAAAATGGTGTATATACCACACGTACGTTGTCATTTAGGAGACAGCCTGCCTGTTTATTTAGCATTGCCTTCATATGATCTTCTTTGCACGTTATAAAAACACTTTGAGGAGTTTGCTATTAATGTTAACTTGTTCTTCCCATGGTTGAAAGTCTAGATATTTCAAAACTTTCTGCAGTTTGATTCTGTATTTCTGTATATGCTCCTCTGAACTGTTCGTCTTTATCCAAAGGGTGATAGGATTGTGGGCTGAGTTAACATGTTTTACAATGTTAAATCTCACCATTTCTGCCAATCCAATACGTTGACTCGTGGTTTAGAAAGCTTTGAAGTAGATATTGTTTGAGGGCTTGTTTTTGGGAGGAAATATCTATAAAATTCATTGGGGCCATCCGTATTTTTGATTTCGACAATTATTAATTGGCATTTTCTGATATCCTGTCATGAGATTGTTTAATATACATTTTAAAATCATGTCTATATCTGCATATAACTCCGCCAAGTGCTTCAATGATGCATTCTTTGTTTAGCAGAATGTACTGGACAAATGGGATTTGATTTTCGTTGAACATTTTCTATCTACTGCTTCAAGTTGGGTCAGTTCCCCCCATCCAGCTTATTACTTTCTGGCTGTGGTTGCATGTTGCAGGTATCAATCCAATCTACTGGTCGAAGGATGTAGGGGATGGTTGTTTCGGTTCTGCAGAGGCCATTGCATTTTGGTCATATACCCAAGAAACGTGTAATTCCCCAAAGATTAGAACGACAGATCCAGAGAAAAAATAAAGGTTCTGCTTCTGAGTAGCTATTCTTTTTTCATTATATTTGCCCAATTGTGCAAGGCACGTTCCATGGGAATTTGACATAATTAAACTAGTTTCTCTGCAACTGGGTCATTATATTGTCAGGGAACAAGTATAAAAGTTTTGGTAAAAGAAAAATGGGTAGGTAGCTAATGTCCAGCGTTTTTGCTAGATCCAGATGCCAACTTGAACTCCAAGCGGCATAAAGCACTCCGACAGCAGGAGTTGTTGGAATAAAATGCAAAAATGTCCCCAATTTTCCTCTGTCAGCTGCATCTACTCTTTGACCTCTGGAGCTGCAAGCAGAGTCGCTGATTGATCTGAGGGTTCAGGAATCAACTTTGACAAAGAGCACTAACAGAGTAAAGACAAGAACTCCCAGCAATATATGCAGGTTCTTCTTCAACCTGGAAGGTAATTGAACCAATTTTATTTTAGTGTCCTTCCTGCAGTTTTGCATGCTTTGGTATTCATGGGTCTACACTTTTACACCAGCTTGAATAAATATCAACCCACTAATTCTTCATTCCTGATTATATCAAATTGATAGTTGATTTCTGCCTGCGTGGTGGTTGACCAAAGTATTTGGACTGCCTATTTGCTTTATAAAGAACATCCATTTTTCTTTCATTTAATCAGTTTTAATGGCTGATGTGTAAGGGCAGCTCCATTCTTTCCAAATGAGAATTAGTTTTGTTTTCTGATTCCAACTGATACAAGGCAAATCATCTTGTTCCCTGACAAAAATTTATTCGGGTTCGCTGGAGAATCTCTAATGGGCTGCACGGGTCTGACTCAGCCCAAGAAGTGGTGGTGGGTGGGCCGTGGGTAACGAGTTATAGGGCAGAAGATGCCGAAAACGTCATTTTCAGTACCCTCGTTATAAAACAATATACTTCTTGGAATTTTTGTGACAATTATACTTTTTCAAGAGTCTTGGAATCGGCGTGGATGTTTTGGTCATTTGCAAATTTTGCTTATCTTGCTTGTTACGGATTTGGGAGAGGAAGCGCCCTGTTGCAGGGGAAGATGTGGATTTGAAGATGAAGGCAGATGAAGAAGATGAAATGGGTAGAGTTTCTGATGAAAGAGGGTTTCTTAATTTGGATGATAATCTGTTGTTTGAAGTATTTAAAACTGTGGATCCGAGGACGCTGGCTATGGCGGCCTGCGTTAGCAAGCAGTGGCACAAGACGGCGGAAGACGAACGGCTATGGGAGCTGATCTGCACCAGGCAGTGGAACAATATCGACCGCGGTAACCAACAGCTCCGGTCTGTTGTACTCGCTCTCGGCGGCTTTCGCCGTCTCCTTTCGCTCTTCATCTTTCCTCTGTCGAAGCCGCCGTCGTCTTTGTTAATATTGACTCTGTTTTTAAAAACTTCTTAGCTGAGTTTGGTGACGGTTACAGTCAGTTACTTCGCTGGTGGAGTATAAATAAATGCTGCAGCTTAAAATGAATGACAGTTTTTGTCTGTGATTGCTCTCTGTTATCGGAGAAAGAAACAGAGTAGAACAGAGTAAAGAAAAGTGAGAAACGTATGGGAGATATTGAGAATAGTGATTTCTTGTTGTATATCTGCAGGTTAGTTTTTCATGTGAATTCTGCACATGCAAAAGAGTTGTTGTAATACTCCGTGTAATCTTGAAATGGATGATGAAAAAGATAGACGCTTATACCTTTGGATGTAGAACGAGTTTGTCCAAACCACATAACTCTGGTGTTTTCTTGTTTGACTGTTTTCTTTATATCTGTTATTAGTTCATATTCACAACAATTGGTGTGATGAGCGTGGAGGAATAAAGATGTTTCCCTAAATTGACATTTGGTTATTGAAATTATTCTCTAATCATGGCAAAATTCAAAGTAGATAAATTTAAAGGCTATAATGACTTTTGTAGACATAATGCTATATGGTAAACAAACTTTGACGAAGTTAAGGCAACATAACTCTAAAGAACTACAAAAGAGATCTGATGCCAAAGAAAATTTGGAAGGTAAAGGACTGCTTATCAGACGAAGATCCCAAAGTAAAGAAGGTAAAAATTCTAAAGGTTGATCTCGATCTAAATCCAAAGTTGGCAGGAAGTGCTTCTTTTGTCACAAGGAAGGACGCTATAAAAAGAATTCTTATGAATGGAAGAGAAAGAAGAATGAAAAGAAGCATGAAAAAGGTGACGTCTCAGTGGCATCTGATGGCTATGAGTCATCAGATGTTTTGGTTGCATCTATAACAGACTCCAGAGAACTATGGATACTTGATTCAAGTTGCTCATTTCACATGACACCAAGGAAAGAGTGGCTGCAAATTTTTTGGGGCAAACTTGGGTGAAGAGTTCTGTTGGTAAACAATCAATTTTGCCAAATTGAAAGAGAGGGTCAAATATAGATCATCATGCATGATGGATGCATCAGAACCATCCAGAATGTGAGATATGTTCCCAAACTCGAGAGGAATTAAGTCTCATTCGGCATGTTAGACAAATCTAGATGTACTGTAAAGATGGAAAAAGAGATTATGAAAGTTCATAAAGGCATCCTTACAGTAATGAGAGGAGATCTTCAAAATGACCTCTATATATTTCGAAGGAAAATTATCACAGGGGAGGTCTTACATGTAAGTGGTGATCAAGCGAGCAATGTTGACTGGTGATCTCTGAGATAAGAGATTGGGCTATGTCTGTGAAAGTGGGTTGAGTGAATTACAAAACAACACCTACTGAATGAAACTGGAATTTCAAGTCTGAAATTTTGTAAGTAAGTTGTAGGGCAGGCGCGCTTAGAAGAATGGCGTCAAAATGTGATGGACAACGGAAGTCCCTTGTGGATGGACAGATGTCCCTTGAAGTGGATTTGTCAGAATGTTATGGACAACGAACGTCCCTTGTGTACGGACGAATGTCCCTTGTAGTGAATTTCAGACGACCGTTAAGAAGGGAAGAAAAAATGGACGTCTCGTTGTAAAGGGGCAGACATCCCCTTTAATGGAGAACTTGACATACGTTTGTGATACAAGTGGGACGGACGACTCTTATAGCGTACGGACTAAGTGGACTTAAAACGAAGATTGACTCCGCTAAAATTCGAAGGGCGAACGACCTTCTTGAGGGAACGGACGTCCCTTGGAGGAGGAACACGAGCACAACGAGTGAAACAGGCATCTTTTCTGGAGGAACGGACGTCCCTTATGGCGTGCGGAATAAGTGGACTTCAAACGAAGACCAACGCGGATCCCATTATGAGAATCAAATGGGTTGGTAGTGAGAGACATCGACCCGTTGCTTCAGCAAAAAAACAAGAACCTTGGTATATTAGATCTCATTCTGTTGTTTTAATCCGAAACAAGAACCTCGGTATAGCGAAGACACCACAAACGGAGATGGAAATCCGTTCGATAAGTCGGTGATGAACTCCACGGAAAATTCCGATAAGTTCGAGTAGTTCTTCAAGAACTAAAGAGAAATAATCTCACAATTTTCTGAATAATCTGATCTTCCTTTTCATCCTATCAAATGCTTTTTGAATAGGCTGAAATTACAAAGTTGCTCATAAAATGGAAAACAACAAATAAAAGAAAACGCCCCAAAAATCATCCACGTCCCACAAGGAAGACAATTAAAGAAAAAAAAAAACAATCAATTGTCTTCTAGAAGTTGGATCATGTTGACCCATCTTTTGTTAAACACGTGGACCATCTTTAATGGACCTGAGCTCAACCTCTTAAATCAGCTCATGAAGTGCATCTTTAAACCTCTTTGCTCGTGTTCTCGTAACCGGTCAAGTTGGAACTTGAACAAATTTCTTTGTAGTCGTGCTATTATTTGCATCAGAACCGGTTTGAACTATTTTACTAAAAGTCTCTATTACATCTTCAACAGTGTTCTCCGAAAATCTTCAGCATAAAACCGTCAAAAAACACTCCCATGTAACATCCTTGGTAGAATTAATCCAGCCATGAAACCAAACATCAGCCTGGTCTTTCAAATACAATTTCACTACTCCTACTTTAATAGTAGCAGGAATTTGATGAAGTTCAAAGTACCTGTTAGCTTTCCAAACCCTCTATTGCTGATTACCCTTCGAAAAGAAAGGAAAATCCAGTTTAAGCAATCTTGTATGTGACTGAAGATCGAGTCGATCAGGTTCTTTGGATCTATGGGATGAAGAAGCTAAATCAAAAGGTAGTAAGTGCTTTGGCTGCATTTGATTTTTTCCCTTAAACTCTGCTCTAGGTAGTACCCATTGATTCAAAATGGTCCTCTCTGTTTTGTGTTTAGCTGTAGTATCCTGGACAAAGTTGAGCACTGTATTCTCCAATCGTTCGTGTCTTGCTGAAATCTGTTGAAACAATTTATTGAAATCTTGCATTTGAGCTGAAACGGCAGTGACATTTCCGATCAACTCTTTCATCTCCAAATCCAATCGTCGTAAAGCATTTTCGTTCGTTTTAGCTCTAGTTTCGGCTATAGGATCATTTTTGCTTTGATACTGCTTGTTGTGTTTTCACCTTAAAAATAAAAAAACTGAAATGGCGGGAAGACTTATTTACTATTATTCATAATGAAAATTACAGAAAAGAGAAGAAAATAGAAAATATTCACAAATTCTCCGCCTTCTCTCATTTTTTTTCTTATGACTATTTATAACATTTCACTCTCCTCTAACTGCCTTCCACGCCATCCACCTTAACGTCATTGTTTCCTCAATTCTAGCCGTTAAGACGAACAGTTCTCTTTTCCTTCGTCTTCTAGCTCATCCAATTGTCATTGTAACACTTGCTTACCATAGTCTTGCCTTATACGATGCCAAGGTAGTAACTTTCTCTTCTTCTTTCACCTTCATTCTCTTCTCTTTTGCTTCCTTTTACTTGCTTCAATGATGACTTCATAGGTCCTCCATCTCGTCAAGAAAAACGAGAAAGCCCAAAAGCTTGACCATCTTAACTTGCAAATTTTGTGGCGAATTTGATAACTTGTCTGTTGCATGAAATAAATTTAGATGCTTGACTTTTATCTCAATGATTGTCTACCAGAGTGAATTTTTTAGTGGTCTTTGTGATCTTCTGGAAAACAGCTGCTTTATTTGCTCTCTTTCTGTTTGATTGAATTGAAGAACTTAAGTGCCCTCTTTTCCATCTTTCCAAGGTGCTGAAAACAGATTACCGATCTAGAAAGTTTTTCATTCATTACCAGGTAACCTTTTCTACTAATTTGTTAATCTTACCCAAGGTTTTGTCCTGCAATATTTTTTATTTATTTGTATCTGTCTATAAAGGTGTGCTGGTGGGACAAGTTTTAGTTCTTAGTGTTTACTTCAATGAACAATTTACACAGAAGTGAAGGCTCCTGCCGGTTTTGATTTCATGGCTTATTGATTTTGCAGGGCAGGCGTAAGACGTGAGTAGATTTTCTTGTTTTATATAAATTAAAGGTTCCAAGATGATCAAAGGGCTTATGAATCTGATAGAACTCTTCTCTATTTCTTGTAAACCAATGAATTACAATCACCATAGTAAACCAATGAATTACAATCACCGTAGCAGACTACATGTCTACCACACCTCCACACACATCTACTATTTTTCCTCCCCCTCTCTACCTACTCTCTCATCTTTATATAATAGATGACTTATAACCATTCTCACTAATTAACTTCTCTTTCATAACCCTCCTAACCTATAAGAATCCTTCTAATATGTATGGTCTTGTTTAGTCTGATTTGCAAGTAAACATCTCTCTCTCTCTCTCTCTCTCTCAAATACACATACACAGAAGCCTGTAATCACTCCCAGCTTAAGCACTTCATAAACACCGATTCTCTGTGATTATAGCCTCTTTCGGTGAGTTCTTAGGACTGAAGATTGGTATATAGCATTTAATCATTTTACTCTTATCTCTGAGATGTACTCCCTCATGCGAAACGAAATCTTTCCTGAAATTTTCATCTCAGTAGCTAAAGACGGTATCCATTCATGGATAATTTATTCCACTTGTTCTGTGAATTTTTGTTATACTTTTAATTATGTGGAGATGCATTGACTTTATTTAAACCATGACAAATTGTTCTTTACTTAACCCGCATTTTACGTATTTGCTTAACGTTTAAATGCAGTGAACGAAAACTGTTAATTTTTGGTCGAGTCTGATAGGTTTTCTTATTTGTGGAAGGATTGGGATATTGATTTCGATATCTGTCCTTTTTTTACATCGGTTTCAATTTTTTTGAGATTTTCGAAAGTGGGACGAATGGGCAGGCATTGACCGATTGCTGAAGTATACCGAAGAAAATGTGCAGAAACAACATGCCCTGAATATTAAGCTGGGAACTGACAAGAATGTGAAGTCAGGAAGAGCATTGCATATAAAGCCAAAGAGTTCAAATGGTGGGATTTATTGTTATAAACCATAAGATGCCTATTGTTTTTATACAAGCCCAATATGAACATTTGCATTGCTTATTTTTCGTTTTCAACGATTGTTGATGCCGTACCCTTTCTTAACTATTTTTAAATGACCTATTGCTTATTTTTAAATGATCTATTTTATTCACCATAAGATGCCTATTGCTTATTTTTAAATTAGGAGAAGATTATTTTTCGTTTTGGAGACCTGTTTGTTCTAATGATGAGTTATGATACCTCTTCAATTATCATTCGCTTCTTCTATGAACTCCCCATAGCTTCTTGTCTCTTGTTTTTTTTCTTTTTTCAAAATCGGGTTCAAGAGTTGCTATTTTCAAATTTTAAAATGTCGACTTATTTGGATGTCCTTTTTGTGGGAAATCATCGAAAAGCATGATTTTGAAGTGATGCAGCTAAACTTTGAATTCTGACTCAAATTACTTGCTGATTCAATTGAAGTGATTTGAGGGTGGAAGCTCGAAGAGGTGAGAGAATGTTTGGTATCAAAAGAGAAACTTCAGTTCAAATATGTTTCTTTCATTTTGTGATAGTTTTTACTTGTTAACCTGGATGCTTTATTCTTACTTACGAGACTAATTACATTTAGCAAGTGAAAATGGTGTATATACCAAACATACGTTGTCAATTAGGAGACAGCCTGCCTGTTTATTTAGCATTGCCTTCATATGATCTTCTTTGCACGTTATAAAAACACTTTGAGGAGTTTGCTATTAATGTTAACTAGTTCTTCCCATGGTTGACAGTCTAGATATTTCAAAACTTTCTGCAGTTTGATTCTGTATTTCTGCATATGCTCCTCTGAACTGTTCGTCTTTATACAAAGAGTGATAGGATTGTGGGCTGAGTTAACGTGTTTTACAATGTTAAATCTTCACCATTTCTGCCAATCCAATGCGTTGACTCGTGGTTTGGAAAGCTTTGAAGTAGATATTGTTTGAGGGCTTGTTTTGGAAGGAAATATCTATAAAATTCATCCATCCGTGTTTTTGATTTCGACAATTATTAATTGGCATTTTCTGATATCCTGTCATGAGATTGTTTAATATACATTTTAAAATCATGTCTATATCTGCATATAACTCCGCCAAGTGCTTCGATGATGCATTCTTTGTTTAGCAGAATGTACTGGACAAATGGGATTTGATTTTCGTTGAACATTTTCTATCCACTGCTTCAAGTTGGGGCAGTTCCCCCCATCCAGCTTATTACTTTCTGGCTGTGGTTGCATGTTGCTGGTATCAATCCAATCTACTGGTCGAAGGATGTAGGGGATGGTTGTTTCGGTTCCGCAGAGGCCATTGCATTTTGGTTATATACCCAAGAAACGTGTAATTCCCCAAAGATTAGAACGACAGATCCAGAGAAAAAATAAAGGTTCTGCTTCTGAGTAGCTATTCTTTTTTCATTATATTTGCCCAATTGTGCAAGTTACATTACATGGGACTTTGACATAATTAAACTAGTTTCTCTCCAGGTGCGTTTTTGCCAGATCCAGATGCCAACTTGGACTCCAAGCGGCATAAAGCACTCCGACCGCCGGAGTTGTTGGAATAAAATGCAAAAAAGTCCAATTTTCGGGTGTCAGCTGCATTTACTCTTTGACCTCTGGAGCTGCAAGCAGAGTCGCTGATTGATCTGAGGGCGCAGAAATCAACTTTGACAAAAAGCACTGACAGAGCAAAGACAAGAACTCCCACCAATGAATGAAGGTTCTTCCTATATCTCTTTTCCATTGCCATCTTCCCTCTCAACCTCTCGTTCCTTTGAACCTAAAATTAAACTCCTATATACACAGGGTGCGGTCGGATGTTGACTTTTCGGCTTTAAAAAAAAACTTAGCTGAAACTCTATGCAGCAGTAGCTCTTAATCAGTTTTAATGGCTGATGTGTAAGGGCAGCTGCATTCTTTCCAAATGAGAATTAGTTTTGTTTTCTGATTCCAACTGATACAAGGCAGATCATCTTGTTCCCAGTCAAGTTTTGGTCGGGTTTGCTGGAAAATCTCTAATGGGCTTCTCACGGCTCTGATTCGGCCCAAGAAGTTCAGGAAAGCCCATCAATGGCCCAATCGAAGGTTTTTTTTTTTAATAAATAGAAAGGGAGACAAATGAGAGTGGTGGTGGGTGGGCCGTGGGTAACGAGTAATAGGGCAGAGATGATGGCGAAAACATCATTTTCAGTACCCTTATTGCAAAACAATATACTTGTTGGAATCTTTGTGACAATTATACATGACAGCCACTGGTAGCTTTAATATGAAAATCAATTGATGTGGGGCTCATCCTGACCACGGCCGGTGCCCCAATCTTAATCCAACAGTTTTGTCTTTTCTGGTATTTAGGATTTTGCTCCTAAGCTCTAATCACTGGTTGGTTTTGTTTCAATTCCAGTTAATGTGTTTATAATCCATGATCAAGAAAAACCCAAGAACGTGATACAAACAAAGATCAAAGCTGTCTCAAACTTTTATTATTTTCTACCCGAGCTAACTAAAATAGGATTTTCAAAGATAGAGACTTTTCCGTATCGTTCAAGTTGTTTTGTATGATGAAATAGCGAATTGGCTCCGGGTGGTTGCTGCCACGGCGGTTCTCCTTCGAATGAAGACAAGCAAGAAGAAGATATGGTCATGGAAGGAGAGTGAGATACGCAGAAATGGCGGAATTATTATTCTATAGTGATAGATGTCATCAACACAGCTGGTTAATTTAGAAAAAGGAAAGCATCGAAAAGCATTTAATTCTCTGCTTGTCGTCTTCGATAACCATCGGAGATAACTACGTCCTTCGTCCTTTCCTCACCCCAGATAGATCTCAGAACAAACCCTCTTTCTTCTCCCCACCCCTTCGCTATTTCGTCCCTTGCTAGATTAACCGTAATAGTCTGGTCTATGATTGAGCTCTTTTAAAGAAGAGTCTTGGAATCAACGTGGGAGTTTTGGTCATTTGTAAATTTTGCTTATCTGGGTTGTTGCGGGTTTGGGAGATGAAGCGCCCTGTTGCAGGGGAAGAAGTGGATTTGAAGATGAAGAAGAAGATGAAGGCAGATGAAGAAGATGAAACAGGTAGAGTTTCTGATGAAAGATGGTTTCTTAATTTGGATGATAATCTATTGTTTGAAGTGTTTAAACATGTGGATCCGAGGACGCTGGCTATAGCGGCCTGCGTTAGCAAGCAGTGGCACAAGACGGCGGAAGACGAACGGCTATGGGAGCTGATCTGCACCAGGCAGTGGAACAATATCGGCTGCGGCAACCAACAGCTCCGGTCTGTTGTACTCGCTCTCGGCGGCTTTCGCCGTCTCCATTCGCTCTTCATCTGGCCTCTGTCGAAGCCGCCGTCGTCTTCCGCACCCTCTTCTCTTTCTGCTGCTCCGACCTCTTCCGGCGCTCCTTTCCCCCCGATGATTGGGTCGAAACAGCCTACGCGGTGGGGAAAGGACGAGGTTCATCTCTCCCTATCACTTCTTTCTATCCGCTACTACGAGAAGATGAATTTCAATAACAGAGGCAGATGAATTTCGGCTCCCATCACCTGTTCTCGCCCTCGTTTCTTTCAGATTTCAATTTTCCTTCTCAGTTCTTTGGATTCCATCTGGGTTTTGTAATTAAATATGAAATAGACTGCAATTGCTCGGCCTGTTCTTTGAAATGAAACCTTTTTTTTGGCTCATAATTTTCAACCATCAAAGTCAGAAGATAGTACCAGTTTTCAATTGATGAACATTTCAGAGTTTGAGAGTTTAACTGATTAGATTAGACCAGTAAAAGCCAAAAAAAAACTTCTGAAATGGGTAATAATTTATCATCTGAAATCTGCAGCATAATTCATATATTTGTTGCTACGAGCTTTGAGCTTTGAGCTTTGAGCTTTGAGCTTCGAGCTTTGAGCTTTGAGCTTCGAGCTTTGCAGGTCTGATACCATAGCAGTGTGCCTTCTTTCCAAAATCTGCATTGAAAGAGGCCAAGCACTGCTATTTGAAAACTGTATTTCTTTCCAAAATCTGCATTGAAAGAGGCCAAGCACTGCTATTTGAAAACTGTATTTCACAAATGTGAAGAATAAAGATACAGTCGAGCTTTATTCTAAACGTGAGACTACGGCGTCGTTTAATATTTCTTCTGCAACTAAACCGTCTTTAAAAATGGCTTAATCATTTTCATAAACTGAACGAAACCTTGATCTACAAAGACCGTCATCTTCTTCGATCTCCTTCCTCCTTTCACTTTTTCTTTTTCGCCATCTCCGTACTCAGAGCAAGAAAATCTCTAGTTAAGCTCTCTCAGCCAGGAAATTGAGCTTCCATCGCTAGGGCGATAAGGACTTCAAGAAATCCAGTGGAAAAATAGTCGATCCATTTCCTCATGGGAAGCTCCACCACCGGCTCCAGTGGAGACCCGCCTGTCGAGTCTGACGATAACACGGCAAAGACCGACACAGACGTCGATAGCGTTCCTTCTTCTGATTCTTGTCCCTTTGCAGTTGGAGAGAAAGTTCTTGCTTACCATAGTCTTGCCTTATACGATGCCAAGGTAGTAACTTTCTCTTCTTCTTTCGCCTTCATTCTCTTCTCCGTCGCTTCCTTTTACTTGCTTCAATGAGGACTTCATATCTCCTCCGTCTCGTCAAGAAAAAACGAGAAACCCCAAAAGCTTGACCGTCTTAACTTGCAAATTTTGTGATGAATTTGATAACTTGTCCGTTTGATTGAATTGAAGAACTTAAGTGCCCTCTTTTCCATTTTTCCAAGGTGCTGAAAACAGATTACCGATCCAGAAAGTTTTTCATTCATTACCAGGTAACCTTTTCTACTAATTTGTTAATCTTACCCAAGGTTTAGTCCTGCAATATTATTTATTTATTTGTATCTGTCTATAAGGGTGTGCTGGTGGGACAAGTTTTAGTTCTTAGTGTTTACTTCAATGAACAATTTACACAGAAGTGAAGGCTCCTGCCGGTTTTGATTTCATGGCTTATTCATTTTGCAATTTGCAGGGCTGGCGTAAGACGTGAGTAGATTTTCTTGTTTCATATAAATTAAAGGTTCCAAGATGATCAAAGGGCTTATGAATCCTTCTAATTTTTATGGTCTTGTTTAGTCTGATTTGCAAGTAAACATCTCTCTCTCTCTCTCTCTCAATTACACATACACACAAGCCTGTAATCACTAGCTGCTTAAGCGCTTCATAAACACCGATTCTCTGTGATTATAGCCTCTTTCAGTGAGTTGTTAGGGTGGAAGATTGGTATATAGCTTTTAATCATTTTACTCTTAAACCATGACAAATTGTGCTTTACTTAACCCGCATTTTACGTATCTGCTTAATGTTTTGGTCGATTCTGGTAGATTTTCTTATTTGTGGAAGGATTGGGATATTGATTTCGATATCTGTCCTTTTTTTTTTACATGGGTTTCAATTTTTTGAGATTTTCAAAAGGTGGGACGAATGGGCAGGCATTGACCGCTTGCTCAAGTATACCGAAGAAAATGTGCAGAAACAACATGCCCTGAATATTAAGCTGGGAACTGACAAGAATGTGAAGCTAGGAAGAGCAATGCATATAAAGCCAAAGAGTTCTAATGGTGGGATTTATTGTTATAAACCTTAAGATGCCTATTGTTTTTCATTGCTTCTCAGTAGCTTATTTTTCGTTTTCAACGAGTGTTGATGCTGTACCCTTTCTTAACTATTTTTTTAAAAAAATTGCAGTTGGAAGAGGGAAGAAACGAAGGAGCGATTCTGTCGAGGTATGATATTCTCACTGCACCTGAGTGAACCCGGCTCGGGAACCTTGTCAATGTGTTATTTTAGTGTAATAGGCAAGATGGTTTAAATCATTTTTCACAACTAATAGGAAAAAAGTGGGTTGCCCATGGAAAAGCTTCTGAACATTCAAATTCCACTTACTCTAAAGAAGCAGTTAGTTGATGATTGTGAATTTATCACTCATCTTGGGAAGGTAGTTTCATTTTCCCATTAATTTCCGAGGATAATACGGCGCAGTCTAAGAGGATTTGGTAACATTTGTTGCAGCTTGTCAAGCTTCCCCGCGTCCCTAACGTTGATGATATTCTGAAGAAATATCTCGATTACAGGTTGAAAAAGGATGGAATGTGAGTTCTTGACTTGCTTTCTAGAATCTACAGGACTCCATTGCAGTGAAAAGTCTTAACTTTAAACATCATCTTCAAACCAGATTGAAATTTTGTTTTAGCTCAGGAGCAAAATGACTTTTCAACAATATACAATGTCGTCTCAGAATGAGAAAACAACCTGTTTTCCGCTCTGCGATTTCTGTCAACTATTTTAACGTGATGGTGAATGCAGGAGAGACGAATCGGTAGAAGAAGTAGTGAAAGGATTGTGCTGTTACTTTGAGAAAGCATTGCCTGCCATGCTTTTATACAAAAGCGAACGACCGCAGTTTGAGGAAGTAATTACAGAAGAGGTCTTGCCTTCGACCGTGTATGGGGCTGAACATCTGCTACGTCTCTTTGGTAAGTTGAACGCTTTAGCGGCTTGTGCACCCGATATGCTTCAATATATGGATGGGTGCATACAGTTGACTCGACGATGAATATAGAGCTCATAATTGTTATGTTGCTGTAACTCACAGTTAGGCTGCCGGAATTATTGTTCTATGCAAAAATTGACGAGGAGACGTTGACCGAGTTGCGACAGAAATTAGTAGACTTTCTCAAGTAATGACATTTATTACTCTTCACTATTTGTGACAATTAGGGAAGATAATGATAATCAATGACTTGTTATTCGTTTTTTTGGCATTTCTGCTGCAGATTTTTGCAGAAACATCAGACGGCATTCTTCCTCTCGTCTTACCATATACCTGAAGATATTGAAACCAGCACCAACAAACAAAGTTTGTGAGTCAAGTAGAGGTATCAGGGGGGGTCTGGTCTGTCTGTAAGTTTCTGTTCATGTTCTCCGATTTGGTTATGATTTTGTAAAATGAAGAACTCCTCACCATTTTGTGCTCTATTTTGTTTACTAATTACTAACGTAACGATCCACTTCGTTGATTTTAACCTTGTCTATTTTCCTCTGAACGTTGTTTTCTGATTTGAAAGGGAGTTGAACGTGCCAGTGTATTGGGCCAACTCTGCCCTCCTATTGACTTGATCGCTCCCATTCGTCAGGTTTTATTTGGCTTCAAAACCATTCCAACGTCACTGTGGCTGGAAATCATTTTTCACGGCCGGCTTCTTCTCTGTTGGTGAGAATGTGTTTTGCTTCTCCGTTTGGTTCAGTGAACCAGAAAACGTTGAAAGTCGAGCCATCGTTTGGATGGCCAACCGTGACCACCCAGTCAATGGAAAGCAATCAAAGCTTGCGATCCTCATAACTGGGAGTGTCATCCTCTCTGATGCTGGTAAATTTGTTGTTTGGGAGACAAACTCAGCCTCAGTGTCCTCCGTACAGTTATATCTCCATGATTCCGGCAATCTGGTTCTTGCGTGGGAGGGAGATTCTCTCTGGCAAAGCTTTGATTGGCCGACAGACACCCGTTTACCCCTTCAACCTCTAACCAAATACACACAGCTTGTTTCGTCAAGAAGCAAGAGCAACCACCATCTGGGCTGTACCAGTTCTTCGACAACGACAACGATAACATCACCCTCCGCCTCATCTTCCACACCCCTGCTATTTCCAGCGTTTATTGGTACAACCCTTGGCTTTTAAATTGGGAGTGCCAAGAATGGGTTCTCCGTTGCGAAGTCAAGCTTAAAAATATTCTTCTTGATTGAAATTATTCCACTAAAGTTGTTAACTTCGGGCTGTTTGAACTTTTAGAAAGAGGGCAGCTTCCAGATTCAAGTTTTTGAGAGATTATATGACTTCTGAATGAGTTTATAATCTGTCAATCACGTCTACAACAGATGTTTATAGTTATGGGATTGTTGTGGTGTAGTTGGTGACCCGAAAGAACCGAACCCAATTGAGTGCGTCCATGC
The DNA here is from genome assembly GCA_022433065.1 of Begonia loranthoides. NCBI lineage: Eukaryota > Viridiplantae > Streptophyta > Magnoliopsida > Cucurbitales > Begoniaceae > Begonia > Begonia loranthoides. The sequence goes on along the minus strand of CM039479.1, from coordinate 27,801,776 downwards.
TGGCGAAAGTTGTGGGGGAGAGGAGGATGGTGACGTGGATGAGAGGAACGGAGATTACGATGGGGAAAAAGATGGAAACTTTGGTTAAAGTTGCTCTTAAATGTTTTGAGGGAAGATTGAGATGAGAGAGAGACCTACTATGAAGTGCTCCTCAGCCCTGAAAATGAGACGTAGCAGAATGAATTCTGATTTCTTCAATCAAATAAAGGATCGTTTCAATAGAAAGGGAAGCTGCGATTGGGAAGATGACGAAAGAAAACCAGTCAAACAAACTCACAACCTCGCAAGGCCCACATCCGAATGTTTTCCACGAGCCATAAAATTTCCCAGGCCCCGCTCAACTCTAAATTATTGAATTGAACCTCTTTCTCTCCATCCAAATCTTCAAGTTTCAATTTTTCTGCCCACTGCATGAATGCAAACAAAATCGATTGTCTTTTCTTGCCCAACTTCTCCAATCGGGCCCCTCCTCTGTTTTGATCGCAAGTTACGAATGGCGTACTGATCCATCCCCGTTAAGATCATCACAAACAGTCCAGAATTTCTTGATGTCACATGTGATTTAATTTAAAGGAGTTAATTCTTGATATTTTGACCCGCTGAAATCCAACCAAAAAACACTCCAAGCCTGTTTTTGCAAACCCATTTCGGGTTCTGTAACTCTGTACACACCTACTGAAATTATTATCATTTGTACTTCCAAAGGCCTCCCCGAAAAAAGTAAAATTCTAAAAGAACTTAAGAAAAACGAACAAAGAGTGATTTCTGGCTTGTTTGCTATGTCTCTCCTTTTGGCGATGGGCCCTCCGATTTGGTCGGTTGCGGTCACTCGATCCTACTGATTCCGATGCGTTTTACGACCGCGTTTCTGATTACCTCAGTCTGCAGGCAAAGACCTTTTTCCTCGCACCCAGACATGTAGCTTTTCACTTCCTTTCTAATCATCTCCTGCATCACAGCCAAAAATTCCGCACTGAAAAACTGCTTCTCGTGCTCCATACCGCTGACATGGTCGTTTTGAGCTACGAGTCGAGGATGAATTGCCTCCATGAGGAAAGCTCTCGATTCCAGCGGCTTGACTACATGGCTCGAACTCGGAGCTTGATTGGATCCAGATTCGTGATTCGAGTGCTCAGTCGGTTCAGTTCCAGGTAAGGAAAGGCTCAGTGATGTAGGAGGATCGGCGAGGGAAAGAGAGGTCTCCATCTGTTGATGACAGGACGGGGCAATCGTACAGGATCTCGCTAGAGGTCTGTAAACATGAGTTGCAGAGACAGCCGAGAAACTAGAATCACTGAAATCGGACCCCGACGGGCTGCTAGGGTTCAAGTAAGCGATTGTGGCCGCACCAACACTAGCCGATCTCTTATGAGGTGGATGTGCATCGACATCGTCGTTGAAATCGTCACTCATCGAGCTTTTACGCTTGAGAGTCGAGTTCCAGTGGTTCTTAATAGCGTTATCAGTGCGTCCATTGAGCAATCGAGCAATGGTAGCCCACTTATTCCCAAATCTAGAGTGGGCTAAGATTATGGTCTCGTCCTCCTCAGCTGAGAAAGGTCTGTGTTCGACCTCAGGCGAAAGCTGGTTACACCACCGGAGACGGCACGACTTTCCGGACCGACCGGAAATGGACTTGCTGATGAGAGACCAATTTCTGGGGCCGTAGTTCTGAACAAGAGACCTCAACATTTGATCTTCGTCTGGACTCCAAGGCCCCTTTATCCGCTCCACGCCTTTCTTCGGAGAAGCCATTGATAAACCGCAACTAGAAAGCTCGAGCAAAGCTTATTCAAACGAAAAACAAAAAGAAAGAAAAGAAAAGAAAACGACAGAGATTTGAAAAAGAAGGTAAGTGGTTGGACGAAAAAGTTCGTTAATGGAGGAGGCAGAGCCTCGGATCGTTCGTAGGGAGCACGGAAAGTAGAACGGCAATGTCAAGGTATTTATAGGGAAGGGGATAAGCATGACCGGCTGAGGCGGTTGTAGTGAGCGGAGGGGGTAGGGGTGACCGGTGATGGGTATTTCCAGGAAGGCAGTTACTCTGAGCAACATACAGCTGTCTATGTAACCCTACTTAATATATGTGGAAGTTTCGTGTATTTAATTATTCATCCTCGTAAACAAATTTCTTATCACACCTACCCTCCCTCAAACATAAAATTTCAATAGTTGAGGGTAAGTTTTATAATTATAAGAAATAAAGCATTGCGACGGAAGAGAAATTAGAGATATAAACTGACCGTTAAGGAAGTTAAACCTAATTTAATAAAAGTAGGCGAGGCGGGAACGGTTGGGAAGGGAGGAGCCCGAAGACTTTGACCAATCGACAGCCTGGACTCCTCCCTTTTTTTTTCAATATTTTACAACGGAAAAGGACGCACGGACCTGCTGACCTGGCACATAACGACAAACTCTTAATCCCTCTCTCTCTGCCCTAATCTTGTCAGTCCAGCCTGTAAACTCACTCACTCCCCCAGGGCCCCCCACTTGAGTACCCCTTCTATTCTCCAATCATCCTCCGCCACTTGTCCTTCACGCTCCGCCCTCCCCCATAACTGCCAAAAACCGCCTCCCCAAAAACCCTCCCTAAATTTCTATTTATAACATCTTTTCTAAATATAAAAACAATTAAAATAAATAAATATACTTAAAACATTACAACTGCGTGTGGAATATTTTACGCTACATGTAACGCAATTGTCAAAGATTGAACAGTGGCATGCGGTACAGACTCATAACTCCCAAATTAATACTAAGTTGGGGAACAAACCCAACCAAAACAAACAGCTGCGCTCTCAGGTCAACTCATTGACGTTTACTTTTACCTCTTTCGGTCAACTCTTTTAATATACCAAATTTAACCCTCCAACAATCACCATTTAAAGAAAACAACACAAGGTAGAAACGTCATTGACTAACCAAATAAATTAGAACAAAATCAAAGCTACGTGATGCGAAAATATTATAAAAGATTCATGCACGATCAAATAAATTAATGACCAGCCACCACGCACTTGGAGTTATCACGTGATAAGATTGCCACACGAGTGCAATCTCACGTGATATATTCTGCCTTCTCTGTCGCTATATTTGCCCGATTGATTTTGTTACGTAAGTCAAAATTAGAAGCGGGTAGGGAAATAATTTCCACGTGGACAAAACGTGCCACGTATGACGAGGTGATGTGGTGGTGGTTTTTGTCGCAAAGCGAGATGACGTGGGGAGTATTGTTCCAACCGCGGCAGCTACTTGATGAGGAGGGGTGGGCATGCCAGCTATAAGCCACTTGGGGATTTCCAAGAGAATAATAATGGTCATGGGAATCCCAAACTCTTTGGGACCCACTCCCATCATTTTCCACTTCAAATTTACACGTATTATTACTCAAGAAAAAATGACGATTAGTCTAAATATTAAGGTATTAAATCATGTTAAACAAAGGTAGAATAGCATTAGGACTAGGAGGCACCCTAATTGCGATTAAAGAATGTAAGTAGCGTCCACCACTAGTGCATATAATTTTCATAATTGGGTTTTAGTTTGAGCTTATCCAGTGCATTACAACTATCAAAGTAATTATTAATTAGTAATAGGTAAAAAGAGGTTTAGGGGGGAATAAATGGTTTCTTTTAGAAGCAACATTATTTTAATTTTGTCCCATTTATATCATTACCTTGTCTCACACACATCTCATTAATATATGGCAATTGTTATTGTGTGTAATTGCAATAAAATTTCAATCAAAATTAGTTTTGGTTGACCAAGACCAAGAGTTACCCTTAAATATTATTATTTCCCATGTTAGAAAAATAATTAATCAATCACATCAAGGTTTGCTATTAATCAGAGCCAATTAAAGAAATGTGTGTGTGTGTTAGATTGGTAACTATGTTATTTGGGTGTTTAGGCACTTAATTTTGAAGAAATGGGCTGGACCTTATCTCAACTGATTGAATCAGATTCTCCTCTTAACTTCCACAATCTACCTCCAAACATAAATAGCCCTCATCACCATTAATACTCTAATTACCATTTAAAACATTTAATTGGAGTCAATGGAGGAAAGAAAATATTAGATATTTCCTAATAACCAAATCATAACATTTTTAAGCGGTCTAAATATGCTTTCATATCAAAATCAAAGTTATCATATTCAAATGCGAAAATTTATCGAAAATACCTTCGGCCATTAATGTTGAAATCAAGGACAGTTGCTTTCCTTCTTGTGCAGAGTTTCTTATTAGTCAATCGATTTCGATATGATAGTATATTTTTCTGAATAAAATCGAAGAATAGGGAAACCTCTTCTAAATGTTTTTCTCTCGGTGAAAAACCCAATGGAAAAACTCACCTTTCTGAATGTCTCTTATTCAAATATATTCTCCCATAAAAAAATATATATTTGAATTGAGTTTCAAACTGGGCATTTATCTCATTATAATCTGGGTAGTTTTTCTAAATAAAAAACTGATTAGAAAATCAATTAGAAAACTAGACCACAAATTGACTGTTCATTAATAAACCAAAGTAACTTCCAACAAGAAAGACAACTCAACTTCGAGAGATTTATCGACCGATAATAGACTAATTACAAGGAATACAATTAAAATGATATCAGAGATATTGAACGAACTTCTCTAAAATTGTAGTTTTACTAGATATAACAATTCGATCAACATTGTTACATTCAGTGTTGAATAAGGATGATGTGCTGGATTATTACTCTAGACTTTAAATACAATTTGACAATTAAGAATTGAGCTTAGGGGCAAAATTTAGATGACCCTTTTTAGTTGTTTTATTTCAATTTGGGTTTCTTTAATCTCTAACTTTGTAATTGGGACATTGTCATCGTACAAAACTATGTATGTCACTTTGGCATTTGAATTTAATTTAATAATTATTTTATTTTTGACGTCATAAATATCCGACTATTGTAATTTTCCTACAAGAAACATCCATTAGAGACGCTCCCGCGTACACGCAGAGTAAAAGAGGAGGAGCAAAACTCCATAGTCGGTGCAACTGCAAGATGCTTTTCTTGCTGCTCTTCCTCTTTCTCTCTCACCTAATCCCAGCATCGCCTAATCAACTCAACATATTTCTTCTCGCCGGACAGAGCAACATGGCCGGCCGTGGCGGTGTTATCAATAACACTTGGGACGGCGTTGTTCCTCCACTATGCGCTCCTTCCTCATCCGTTCTCCGCCTCACCTCCGACCTAAGCTGGATCGAAGCTCGCGACCCTCTCCACGCCGACATAGATATCCACCACACCAACGGAATCGGGCCCGGTATGCCATTTGCCAACACGCTATTGACCAATAATTCGGCAATGGGAGTCATCGGATTAGTCCCGTCCGCCATTGGTGGGTCCAGTATAAGCCAGTGGCAGCGCGGGACGCCATTATATAGCCAGTTGCTGAGAAGGGCTCGAGTGGCCTTGCAGAGCGGAGGTTCATTACAAGCGCTTCTATGGTATCAGGGTGAGAGTGACACAATCAATCGGCAAGATGCAGAGTCCTACGAAGGGAAATTGAGCAACTTCTTCTTCGATATCCGTTCCGATCTGCAGGCTCCATTTTTGCCAATCATTCAGGTTTGGCTTTCTCTTTCTAATAATTAGATGAACTCATAATTCTTCAATTAGATCGATCGATGGTTCACTAATAAAGAGTGTAGTTTTAGAGTGCGACATCCCATGTTTGGAGTCACTCGGACTGATGTATGAATATAATAATAACTTTCAAAGGCTGGGATGTCCGATAATTATCTAAATATTGACTTAAAATGCAATAAACTCAATGATTGATTATGATAGGTGTGATCTAGGTGAGTATTATTCACAAAGTACTGCCTATTTTTGTCTGCAAGTTAGGCAGCAATTGTCGCAGTATGTCTAGGAAATGATTTACGTTGACAGATCCCATTATTTCTGGTAGGTGGGGTTGGCCTCCGGGGAGGGAAGATTTACAGAGACAGTGAGAAGGGCTCAGTTTGGGATTAAGGCTCCAAACGTGATGACGGTGGACGCTGAAGGTCTGTCTCTGGAGCCTGATCACCTGCACCTAACCACTCCATCCCAGCTTATTCTGGGCAGAAGCATGGCTGAAGCCTTCCTTCAGCGATATTCTACTGTTCCGGACCCTCTCCCCACCAACTCCAACGTCGTTTTCTTGGCAACTAGTTCTTCTTCTCGAATTTCACCAAACTTTTTCCCACATTTCTTGTTCCTTACAATACAAAAAAACGTCATTTTCCTTGTCTTTCTCTCTCTCTCTCTCTCCCAATCTGTATTCTTCTTTCTTGTCTTGTGTGAAGATGCATTCACAGTGAGCTAAAATAATGCAACAGTAATTTATATCAGTGTCTTATGCAATATTATCAATAAAATCTATGCCTTAACTCAAGTTGGCTATTTCCTTCTTAATGATCGCCAGATTCCACCGTTCTACCAGTCCAATCGAGTGATTAGTATATAACATAGCCAGATAGCGTGGGAACTCACCTCCGTCGTTTCTCAGAATAAACCCGCTTCTGCTTTTCTTTAATGGACCCTCTCAGTCTCTTCCCGCTGGATTGCGACCCTCTTTTGGAAACCAAACTAATACAGGCCCTGGCCCTAGCCCTGGCCCTGGCCGACAGTGGCTATTCTGGATGCGAAGCTGACAACCCTCGTCGCGTAAAGCTGAGCAAACCCGGAATTGAACTGCTTATAAGTTTCGTCAACGTCTATTAGTATTACGATTTGAGTACTCGGCGCTGTAATTTCTTCGTGAGGTGTTTGAGTCGTCGGCTGGCAGGCAGACTTCAAAGTAGTTAATCCTGCTGGAGTATGTAAAGGTAACGTGGATTTATTATTAGCTGCCACCAAATAAGGATGCGTTGTCGTCAGTGCTCCGAAGCAGAGCCTCCATTAAAACACCAAAAATTAGTTCACCATTAAAATGTGATTGTATATGCTCACCTAGGTGCTCTTAACGTTTTCAATTTGTTCTTTCCCCCGCCACCATTGAAGAGTTTGTCTTTCGTAAGATCTCTCTCTCTCTCTCTCTCACACACACACACACACAAACACACGCACTAATTATAAGAGAGATAAAATACAGTGCAAAATGCACTTCTTCATTAGTCATAGAGAACATAACGTAAATACACGTTTATAGTAATGCCCACTGAGATAAAACTACGATATGTGGGCCCCCTACTCCCAAATGCCGACCTCCATGAATCCATCTTCAGTCGCACACCCTCTGAACATACCACACGTGTTATATCCAAAAGCCACCTCGCCATTTCTGGACACGGCAATCAACCCAGCCTTCCCTTCATCCAGCCTCTCCTTTACCACATAGTTTACAGCCTCTTGAAGTCCAAACCCTTTGTACTCCATCACAGCCGCCACCTCTCTAGCCAATGTCCCTCGTATGATTGCCTCTCCTTCTCCAGTGCATGACACGCCGCACATATTGCAGGCGTAGGTTCCGGCACCGATCAGAGGCGAGTCACCGATTCGGCCAATTCGTTTGTTCATTAGCCCACCTGTTGAAGTTCCGGCGGCACATTGCCCTTGCTTGTCCACAACGACGCAACCCACTGTCTCTGGTGCATACAAACTTATCGGTAGCCCATTCATCTGCAATGGACTCTCCACGATGGCGCTGCATGTTTCAACACCGACAGCAGGGACTCTGTAATCAAACTGAACGAAGAAAACCAAACTTAGACTACGAGCGCCACATATGCATTGGAAGGTCTATATATGTTTTTAAGGATTTCAGAATACCAACCAAAACGGCGCCTGCTTCTTTTGCGAGTTTGAGCATTCCGACGTTCTCTTCCGTTATAAAATAGTCGTTGTCAACAACTTCCACACCCTGCTGGCGAGCGAATTCCTCGGCGCCAGAGAAGGCGATATAGGAATGAGGAGATTTGTCCATGACGAGACGGGCCAGGGAGATTGGGTTTTTTACGGTGGTCAGGCCGGAAACTGCACCGCATCTCCGTTTAGGACCATCCATTATGCTTGCTTCCATCTCCACCGTTCCTTTCTCCGTCAGAGCAGATCCACGCCCCGAGTTAAACACGGGATCGGTTTCCAATTCTCTAACCTGCAACGCAAATGAATAATAATTAGCGGTAGTTCATCAATAGTTTTATATTCCCTTCCTTCTTTTCTTCTTCAATATAAGAATATCATGGCGCCATATGAAACCGTTTCAGGCTCTGTTTCGTCCATTAAAAAAAGATTATTTGAATAACTTCCCTTCACCATTAAAACGGCGCAAAATCAAGGAAGTACAATTCATTTACGTAGAATACTTGTTTTTCAATCAGTTTCTAGTTTTTGATTCGAAGTGGAGGATGAAACTAAAGAACAGAGAAGACATACAACAAGTTCGACTACGTCGATTGCAGTAAGATTAGAGCGAAGGGCAGAGACGCCAAGTTCGAGGCAACGGGTGAGAAGTTTCTTGGCTTCCTCTTGGCGCTCAAACGGGAGATTAGGGTCAACACCAGCGCCGCCATGCACCGCTATAGCCCAACCTCCCATCTGTCAATCTCTCTATCCTCTCCTCCGCTATCTCTCACCCTACTTTCTCCTCGTGTGCTCCAATGGGTAGGGAATGATATGACTCTCCGAATTTATAGGAGTTGCCCGGATTCCAAATATAATTTAGTCCGATTTAATTACTCCCTCAAATCTAAAGTTTATCAAAATCACGTCTTTTGAAACGACGGTGCAGCCACTCTAAACTTTATCAAAAATGTTTTTCTTTGAAAATTGAGCGATGTCCTTGTAGTTCCCTCGTCTATCAAGAATGTCCCTATGTCCTTCAACCTACGAGGTATATGTTTTTTTTGCTTAAAATGAACAAATAAAACAACGCCTCTCACTTAAATCTAGATTCATACTGTTTTCTCTCTGGTGGGTCAACAATATAGAGCAGGTGTCGGGTGGAGGCTTTTGTCGAACGTACTTCGTTATGGTAAACTTTAAAATTCTTGAATATTAAAATTTTTTTTTTCAATCGAAATGTAGAATTTAGAAGTAAAATTCAATTTTCTTAGAGGACTAACATCGACTTTAAATGTCAACGTCGACGAACGAAATCAACAGTGAGGGCAAAACTTTTCAAGTAAGGAAAAACAAAAATTTTTGGATGAATTTGGACAAACTTTGACGTTATAGTGACTGCACCGTTTGTCTCTGCAATTTTTGGCGAAAAAATGATAGGAAGGTTTGCATTATTAATTTTACATAGTTTGAAGTTTTAATTGTATATAAAAATTCTGAAAGGTTTACCCTTTCTCTTATCCTCAACTATATAATTTATTTTGTTAATTTTCCATTCAAATTTAACCAATCCACCCACAATTCACCAACATTAATGTCACATTTTATTTTTAAATTTTAATCTTTTTATGACGTGAAAAATATGTTTCCGCTGCAAAATATTTTCCGAGTGCAGAAAGTGCATCAAAAACTTATTTTACACGTAGAAAATGTATATTTTTTTAGAGTATTAATTAATTTTTAAAATACTTATTAATTAGGCAATTAAATACCAATTAATTAACTGGTGATTAATTTGTTAATTTATCAAATTTGATGAATATCTAAAAAATTAATTAATATTTTTTGTAAAATAAGTTTTTATTGGCAAGAGTAAAAATGACTTTTTATAGCAAAAAATTGACTTTCTACCTAGGAAAAATTATTTTCTGCAGTAAAAAATAATTTTTCACAAAAAAGAATATTTCGGCACAAGAATGACAGAATATTAATTAAATTAATAATTAATTTTTGAAATATTTGTCTGTTTTATTAATTAATTAATTATTATGTGAAATTAATTATCAGTTTAATTAACATTATGTGAAAATTAAAATTATAAATAATTTGTTAATTAAATGGATAATTAATTTAAAATTATAATTAATTATTTGGTAATTAATTTGGTTATTAATTATCAAATTGGATAAATATCTTAAAAATTAATTAATAATCCGTATAAAATAAGTTTTCGGTAAAGGAGAAACATTTTATGCACATAAAAGATTACTTTCCGCTCAGGAAAGCTATTCTTTCTGCAATAGAAAATATTTTTTCCGCTTTATTTGCTAAAGTTTTTGTTGTAATTCAATATAGTAAACAATGAATTTTTCGGCGAGTTTCTTCAGTGGATCAAAAGACATATCTAGCTTGGAATACATTAATTTTTCAACAAACACTTAACTGGAAAATCTTCTATTCGAACAGCTTAACATTTTTAAAATATATTTTCCGGCAAATTTTATTAGTGAATTAGAAACATGTTTAACTTGAAATACATTGATTTTTCAACATTCTGTTCTATTTTGATATGAAAATCGATTTTGAACAGGTTAACTAAAAATTTTTATTTTGAAAAGTCTTATCATTTGTAACGTTTCTTTCTACAGATTAATGACAATGTTTAAATCACTTATTTTTATAGTTGAGTGTTTTATTTGTTAGTGAAAATTATTATTGATTTCATAATTTATTGTCAATTTTCTTTAAAAATAAACAAAAATTCTTTTTATGAATATAACTAATAAAATAATATTGATTTATTTTTGGAATGTATTTTTTATATTAAATAATTTTTATACAGTTATTGTATTATTATTGAAGGTTAAGATTAAAATTTGAAAGAGCAAAGTGGCAAAGCAGAGTCCATAAAAGTAGGCAGAAGTCATGGTTTGTGCAATCCTAGTCCGCATCCTCTTCCTAGTACGTCTGCGCATTACAGCTTTTCAGGACAGAAAAAACGTGAAAATGGAGGATTATTCAGATGCCATTACCTCTCTGGATTAGTGCTTTGCCTAATCACTTCCGATACCAACGCACAGCCGAACAAATTACTCGATATTTCTGTGATTTTAATCCAAAAAGATGGAATTGATTGTGAAAAGTCGACTGGAACAGAGCATTCTGCCGTTCCCATAAACAGAGCATTCCTCAAGTAAATCTGGCTATGTCCAAATCATAAACAGTCGTAAATATTCTGGCAACCAAGTTCGAAGGAATCTGGGTTGCGGGATTGTGATTGTCTGCTTGTGCTGTTGCGTTTTGGAATGCCAATTCGTTTTGAGTGGCTGTCTCTTTCTTCCGCTCTTTATTATCCCCTTTTAATCACTGATTCTGATTCGTTACACCCAACCTCCCCAGGCTCTTTCACAGTTCATAGACCCAAACGGCTTGCTTTCTAGGATATCAGATATTTTGGGCCTCGTTGGAGTGATGATTATTTTACCTCACGGACCTCAAACCCAGAAGAAAAGCCATCGCCCAAAATGGACTTTGGACTAACGCATTTACTTTGATTCATGCATCCTATTGCCATTAACATAAGGAGCGAGGTGTGAAAAATAGAAGACGAATACAAAGTAGAGTGGAAGTATTGCGACTGAAAGAACTAGGGAGATAGTGGTCGGTCAAAATGGAGTGGTGTTTTAGGTTTGATTTTTATGATGGGTATTCAGTTTCTTGCTTATTGTCAACTTGGCTAGGTGTGGATGTGAATGATGACAGCGTGTAGGTGAGTGGATCGCTTTCTTCGTCTTCAATACTGGGATCAAAAATGGTGAGTAGGTCAAAAAGCTTGGATTTGAGGAGTTGAAAGGAGCAGAGCCGAAGAAAAAAGAAGAAAGGAGAGGCAGAGCCATTACTTTCTTTTTCTTTTAGGGTTGAAATGATCTTCCTCTACAGTCCGCCCCCTCCTACCCACCAAAAGCAAACAAGAAACAATGACATTTCAAGTAAAATCCAAAGCCATTGCCCCCACTCTATTTTCACTTTCCCCCCTTTAGTCCCTCCTTTTCTTCTCTCTCTCTCTCTCCTCTTTTTCTTTCTTCTTGCCTTTTTCAATCATGCATTAAGCCTTGGAAGCTTCCCAAACGCAGATAAAATGGAGAGGGCCAGGGAGACAGAGTGAGATTATTATGCATAAGATTTCCAATATTCATGGGTTGGAGTAAAAATCAAATATTGATGCAATTACTGGGCTCTGCCGACTTGATCCAAAGGTAGAGCAAGGAAGCAAAAGATCAAAGCAACAAGCAGGTCATGATTGTGTTTAAAGTGATGGAAAGCACATGCAAGCCATCAATGTCTGTCTTCTCTTCACTGTCATCAACTTCGACCACATCTCATCTACATCAATGCTGTTTGACGAATTTAAACAATAAAAGAACATCTTAATAATGCCCCAATATTCCTACGTAGGGTAGGATAAACGAAGCTATATTAATTATTTTAGTTTCAAATGTACATTCTTCTACCTTAAAATCTCATTAATTGTGGTCTGTAGGAAGGTTGGGTTGGGAATTGGCAGGCGGAGGGTAATAGACTTGCGTATTAAGGGCAGTTAGAATGAGATTCTGAGCTCAAAATGGAGGGGTTAACAATTTGCAGCAGGAGAATCTAACAAACATGACATTGGCGCTCTATCCGAGGTCAAACTGACCAAATTTCTTAATGATGACAATGGCCGACAATCTTCTTTCAACTTGACAATCTAGAAAAGATTAATATAACAGATCCCAGTTTCTTCGTACATGTGCTCCTTCTTCGGCTACTTGTTTGTGTATGTCTCAATCTGCTTTGCTGTAAACAACATTGAATTCCAGCCCACCCGCTGTTTTCAGACATTTTAGCAACCTAAATCCTGGAAATCTTAGCCACGACAGTTTTAACGACAAGTTTTATAGTTTCTTTCCACTTTTATCTGCACGACATTAACGACATAAACATCTGAATTACGAAAGATTTCTCTTTTGTTTTTTTCAACAAGCCAATTAGTCTGCGGCTCCTCTGATTTTCAACACCCACCACCATACTTTCTCTCACATTGTCAATTGTATTGAGCTGGTGGAATTGCAGAGTTTGTTGCAGGTAATGGCGCTAATATCTTATTGAACGTATATTAGTACTCTCGGGTCCACTGCGAAAAGGAGGTAGCGACGACTAACTAAATCGTAGAAAATTAGCGAGGAATGCCTAGTAAATCTGCAGCACTTTTATGGGTTTTCAGTGTCTCCATTAGCTGTTCATGAATAACCTTCGTTTTCTTCGACAATGGTCCTGGCGAGGATGTCGCTGGCCAAGAGTCATTCGAACTATCCGAGCTTAAATGGAGCTCTAAAACACCACTTGGGCTACAGGGTAAAGAACCAAACTTGCGCTTGTGGCTACGGTTGCCATGGCTGCCTGTTTCTTCCGAAATAAGTCTGTAGCAGTCCTCTACCCTGTCCTGTAATAAAAGCGATACGATTCTATAAACAACTAGAAATTAGAGAATTCGACCTCGCGTTGGGAGGAAAAAGGCAGAACCTTGTCAACATGAAGAATACCAAACAGCTGATTTTGGTATTCAATAGCAAGACTTGGCTCTATGTTATTTACAAGATGGAGTACAATGGCGTTGGCTAGAACAGAAGGAAGAAAAGACATGAACCTAGAATCTGGAAATAATGAGCAGAGAATGAGAATTCCCGTTAGAAAGAGAGAAAAACTTCTGCTAAAAGCTTTTCAAAAATTTTCATTTTTACCTGTAATTAGAGAGAGAAGTACTTGCTCGGCCCGCCCGAGAAATTCGAAACAGAGATGATCCCTTAATCCAAGCTTTCGTGTTATGAAATCTAGAAAGGAAAGTGCAGTAACAGGATTCATTCTCCATTGTAGAGATGAGAGAACCAGAATCTCCATTTTCTTAATCATTTTAGCTTCAAATAAGTAGCTACTCTCGTCCACCTGCAATGCTCAGAAAAAGTAAACAATCTAAGTTCAAACATTTCGAAATACGAAATAGAGCCATTGTAAATAGGAACGTTGTTTACCTGCAGATCCAGAAAAAGCGGAACGTGAGTCTCCTCTACTTTCGCAGCTAAAGAGATACAAGCCACTGCAGCAAGCTGGATCATCCATGGGTTCTCTTTCTGAAAGTGAAAGCTGCAGAGAAACCTGTCGAGATAATCAACGGAGAGAACGGCGGTGAGTGCAGAAAAACAATGGTGGGTTGTGACTCTGAGCATCCATTCGACGGCGTTTCTTCTGGCTCCGGCGAGACATGGGTCGGCGAGTAGGTTTTTATGGAGTCTATTCGGGTGTTCTTTCGACAGTAGAGAGATCAACTCGTCTTCTTCCCAGAATAGATCTTGCTCCAACAAGATTTTCGGTTTCTGTGTACTATTTAGATCACAGTAATGGCTTCTCCCAACTTCATTCTCCTCAAAATTGACCTCCGTTGTTTCGTATTCCTCCTCCCAATGCTCTTCTGAGCAATACAATGATTCAACAGGAAATGCAGAGTTGGAATGATACGGAGCCATCTTCTTCCGAGAAGAAGAGATTTAGGTCTGCGATCATTATCTGCTTAAGAAGAAAAAAATGGTGAAACGTTAATGCCAACTGAGTACACAGTTTCAGTCATCGCTCTCTCCCTCTACGAAGCCGGAAATCCCAGAAGGAAAGACCAAGAGGGAAGATGGCCCTCCAAAGGTTGGGTTTTTATTTGTAGGTTTTTAGTGTCTATTAATGTGATGGGGTTCTCTGGTCTGTAAACCATGCACACCGAAATTACGACTTGAACGTATTACAAATAGACACGTGGATTTTGTTCTCTTTACAGCTGGCCTGTCAACTTTACGACCGGCTCCCGATCTATTTTCCATGTCTTGGAGATGCAACTTGCGAAGTTAAATTACTCCTCATTTTATCAATATAATCTAATTATTTGAAATAATTATATGCATAAAATGTGACCAAAATATTATATATTATCATCGCCTAGGCCTAGTCATTCAACTATAAAAGCGTGACCAAATTAATATATTATATTACACAAGTGCATGAAAAAAATATGAAGGAGATTTTGTATTATCATCGTCTCCAGCTAAGTCGAGCTTTTTAACGCCATGCAAGCTCTGCATGAGCATGTGGATCATTTGCTCCATTCCCAGAACCTTCGAATGGGAATGTACAACGAACGAATATCATAAAAACTTGCTTATTATTATCATAAAAACTGGCATTCTATGAGGGGTTATTCTGAGTGTAGAGCTAGGGTTGGGAGCTGACATCTATGAGGGTAGGTCAGGATGGGAACCCAGAAAGGCAGCGTACGGCAAGAGTTGTTTGTTTAATACTACCGTCTGCAACACTTGCAGACGGAGAAGAAGAGAGAGCATCTCTGCGGTTTACCCAACAGGTTAGAAAATAATAATGGCAAATGCAGGAAGACTGTGTATTTGCAAAAATTCTCTCTCAATCCTCTGCGCCGAGAAGATGGGTCTTACTGTAACTATTGAGGATGCAGTGATTCAGGCGGAGTTTACCCAACACGACACCTTGTTCGGCTTTTGCTGCGAAACGTTGCTTTCCTTCCCTTACTTTTTGGCTTTACCTCCGAGCAGCGGTATTATTTACAATTTACTAATAATTATTTTTAAATTAAAAAAAAATTTATTTTGTTTTCGATTAGAACCAAATTTCAAATGGCAGTGGTCAGGTCAAAGTTGAGATGCAGTCATTCACCGAGTCTTGACAATCAATCATGGCGGGACGAAAGCATGCAAACCCTTCATTTACTTCGATCCATCAACTAGTTCATCTTAGGGTGATGGGACCACTCCAGTTCAAAACCCAGACCAAAACATTGGAAAACTGAGTGTACGTAGAGCCACTCAACCCAGTGGATCTGAGGGTCCACATAGATCTTCTTCTTCTTCTTCTTGACCTAGTGATCGGGTCCCACCCTTACAGCCAACATCAACCATCCTGATTCCTGACTACCACTCCAGAGTAGTTGTTCTTCCTCATGATTGTGACCTTCAAAAGTTTAGACTGTACTAACTAGCTTCCTGCGTTGAAGGAAATCTCCCTTCCTTTCGAATCCGCCATGCCCATTACCTGCAAGCTTTGCAGTTTCGTCTCTGTCGTCGCAGCAGAACCCCGCCATCTTCTCTCTCTCTCTCTCCACCCAATGTCTGGAATTTAAACGCAATTTATTAATGTTAGAGAGATGGGTTTGTTGAATCATTTTTCTTGGACCATCGCTTCTCACTAGGCTACCCCAGTGGGCCGTAAAAGTGGCGGAAAGATAAGTCCGGACCAGCAAATTTTGGTACGATAAGCTGGACCAGACCTCCTAAAATGGCATCTGATATGTGTAAGCGCGACACTTTGAATTCCACAGCGGCGGTAGATTTTCCAAAGAAAAAAGGAAGATGTTAAATGGGCATTTAATGTTCGTCCCATAATGTGTACATCTACTGCTAGCAACTCAATAATATCACATGCAATTTTATCAGTGAAGCTTTGGCCCAATACCGGCTTGGATCGCGGTTCCACGAAAGCAAACGTGAGCATGCCCGTTCTGGATGTTTTCTCATGGAGGAAGAGTATTCTATTCGAGGAGCCTTAAGAAAATTAAAGCCTATTGAAGTTTCATCTCAAGTCCGTCGTCGTCTGGACTTTCGCCGGTAACCGTCTCCTTGCTTAACGGCAGGTGTTCGTAGAATACGAGGCGAAGTTCCGTCTTCCTTCCCTTCAAATTTCACTGGATGGGCCAGTCTGCTTCGGCGGTCTCGATTGAAGGCCGTCTCGACAGCACTCGCAACCCCCGATCGAAGATCAAATCTACGTTTCCCATCTCCTCAATGCGTCTGGATAATGATTCGTTTCAGGAAATCGATGACGGAGTTTCTGACTACATATATAATCTTCCTGATGAGTGCTTGGCTTGCATTTTTCAATCTCTAGCTTCAGCTGACAGGAAGCGATGCTCGCTCGTTTGCCGGAGGTGGCTTCGAATTGAGGGACAGAGTCGTCATCGCCTTTCACTTAACGCTGAATCGGATCTTATCCTCAGAGTTCCGTCCCTATTTTCTCGCTTCGATGCTGTGATTAAACTAGCTCTCAAGTGTGACCGTAAATCTGTGAGCATCGGCGATGACGCGCTCATTCTCATCTCCTTGCGGTGCATGAATTTGACTCGGCTTAAGCTCCGGGCCTGCCGCGAATTAACGGATACTGGCATGGCCGCTTTCGCTAAGAATTGCAAAGGTTTGAAGAAGCTTTCTTGTGGATCTTGCACATTTGGAGCCAAAGGAATGAACGCTGTCCTCGATAACTGCTCAGCTCTTGAAGAAATTTCAGTGAAGCGACTACGGGGAATTACCGAGTCCGCAGACGAGCCGATTGGGCCTGGCGTGGTCGCTTCTTCGCTCAAAAAGATTTGCTTAAAGGAACTTTATAATGGACAGTGTTTTGGTCCTCTAATCATCGGCGCAAAGAATCTCAGGACTCTCAAACTTTTCAGGTGTTCTGGTGACTGGGATAAGCTGCTCCAAGTGAGAGCAGATCGAGTAACAGCACTGGTCGAAATCCATCTTGAGAGGCTCCAGGTGAGTGATCTTGGCCTTGCGTCTATTTCCAATTGTTCGGATCTGGAAATTTTGCATCTTGTTAAAACCCCGGAATGTACCAATCCGGGGCTTGTATCTGTTGCGGAACGGTGCAAACTTTTGAGGAAGCTTCACATTGATGGATGGAAAGCTAATAGGATAGGGGACGAGGGTTTAATTGCGGTTGCCAAAAATTGCTCTAATCTTCAGGAGCTAGTTCTTATTGGGGTGAATGCCACGAAGGTGAGTCTGGATATGTTGGCGTCAAATTGTCAGAATCTAGAGCGATTGGCCTTGTGTGCAAGTGACACAGTTGGTGATGATGAAATTTCGTGTATCGCTGCAAAATGTGTGGCGTTGAAGAAACTTTGCATCAAGAGCTGCCCTGTTTCGGATCAGGGTATGGAAGCACTTGCTGAAGGATGCCCTAATTTGGTTAAAGTGAAAGTTAAGAAGTGCAGAGGTGTGACTCCCGAAGGTGCAGGTACCCTGAGGGCCAGTAGGGGGTCACTCGCTGTGAATTTGGATACTGGAGAACCTCAGCCTCAAGAACCAAGTGCAAGCGATGGAGGAGCACAAGATAATGGTGTGGAACTCCCTTCTGTACCAAACCATAGTGCAGCTCCTTCTATTGGATCTAGTAACTCTGGAAGATCAACGTCACTCAAATCAAGGTTGGGCAAATTGGCTGGGAAGAGTATAGTTGGTTCCACATTAAGAAGGTTTTACGGTGGCCATAGTGGTTCTCGGAGTAATTAGACACGTGGAATTCAAAACAGTTTACCGAAATATTACCTTGGTTTTCCTTTTACAATTGATTTCTGGTTTTATTGCCTTGATTTTGATTATGTTTAGTGTATTTAACCCTAATTTTGTGTGCTTCTTTCGTTCTCTTGGAAGTGAAAAATGTATACTTCTGTCTTTTTGTTGACAAATCTTCTGTCCAGGACTTGCTCTGGGCAACATCCGCATCTCAGAGTTTGTGCATTATCTCGTTATTGAATTTAAGAATGTTTCTGATGTCATCATTGGTGTTGAAATTGTTGTCTAGTGAATCTTCATACATCGCATTCCTATTGATTTCACAGTGACTGACATAGGTTATTCTCCTATTGTCCTTGGTGCATTTAATGGTCTTGTGATTGGAAATTGAGCAACCCAGCTTCAAAACCTTACATTATCTAATATTGTCATCTTTTCACCACTCTGCTCGGTTCTCTTTACATGATAAGATCCTGTTGTAGGGTATCCACGCCCGTGGCTGGCATGTTAAAGAATCTTAATTGCATCTGATAAGTGTGATATACGATAAAATGATCCTTCTGGAAATGACCCATCTCTGTTGTCCTCTGTGCGTATATGTCAAAGTGATGGTCAAATTGACACAGTTGGTTGTAGGAAGTTGCTTGACCATCTTGATTCATCACCCGCAATCTCTCGGGGTTCCATGGCGCACTGTGAGTGATATTATTATTTGGATTTCTGCATAGCTTCCGTATGAAATTATGGATCCCAGTTTTTTAGAATATTAGCTTCGTAGTTTACATTTCCACCAACTCAAGTTATTTGTTCATGCATGATTATAAAAATCGTGGTATTTCAATTCCTGATACACATTTTATGTGCAATGTATATGAGCTTGACCCGTAAATTGTTTTTGATCAAGTCTCTGCACAAATATTTTGATATTTTGGTTGGGATTTCATTGTTTGATATCCAAAAATAGTTATCTTGACTAGGCTTGTAGTCATTATGTAATATATATTTAAGACTGCCTAATTTTTCTGTCTTTGAATTAGTGATGGAGAACTTTTATGTCAGACGACTTAGCTTTCCCATGACGTCATAGAATTTGATATTTTGGGTGCTGTCTTTTTTTTGTTTTTTAACGAGACTCATGCTTTGTCATAAACAAAACTTTGCCTGCAACTAAGGGCGTTGGCGATGTTCTTCCATACACCGTAGAAGTACCTTTTGATTGTGAAGTTTGCCGTGACAGAACGATTATGTTGTTGGGTTGGGTAGGCTTGGTTTGTTAGTCAAACCCTCCACCAAGTTCATTGGTTTATATGGTCAAATTCGATCTAGAAGTCCCATTTTAATGGAGCAGACCGATCTCTCGTGGGAATTATCATCAATTCCAAGACTTCTTCAGAAGAGATAGATTAAATAAAGGGGGAGGTCAACCACTCAAGTACACTAGACAAGGATCATTGTTTTTTCAAGCGCTGTCGTTCTCCTAAACCAGAAGACTCTTACGAGACATGTAGTGAAAATGGTTGGTGGCGTATAAAAACTAGGGTGAAGCTTCAAAAGTCACCGACTCTTTTTCCTCCGGTCTGTTTTGGGCCGGTAGAGAATCATCTGACTGAGGATGGCTGTATTTGTGGTAATTCCAATTGCAGATCCCACTAGAACTTCAATCTTTTCAAGGATAACAAATAGTTGTATCCTTCCATGCTCTACTCCTGTTCAAAAATTGTGAATAAAAGTGACAAGGATACCACTTGTTGGTGCTTTTTCTTGGAAGCTGGTGAAAACTCTCACTGCAGCAGAAAAAGAAAGTGACCCTAAAAAACTGATATACATCTTTACCACTAGTTATTTTGAAATGCTTACCCACCCATTGAACCTGCACAATTCATCAAACACGTGAAGACGCTGAGCTCTCCAGTACTTTTTTCCTGCAAAATGGTGACTCTAATTACAATTAAAATGTTCCTACGCGGGGAAACAGAAGTGGAAAACCATAGGCTTTGAGAGTGTCATGGAGTGAGGTAGTCTTTTGAGTATTGGCCAGTTTAGACAGCAACCAGGTCCGTATAAGAGAGCCGGAAGGCCAAGTACAAGGTTACAAAATCATTCGACTTACAGAAAAGTTGTCTAGTATTTGTGGGATCTTGGCAAATAGAAAAATGGCGTGGTGGGATGCCTGCAAAATGAGAAAACACACGCCTCAGACATTAGATTCCGATAATATGTCTGTCGAACGATTGATGTGCAACAGCAGGGAAGATGATGAAACATGCTCAGGAAAGACAAATGAGAAGAACTCCACTCACATATAAAGCTTCGAACAGAAGAGGAGTAACTTGACCAGTTAAAAGTGCTGGCGCTATACCACAATATCTAAAGAACCTCAGTAGTAAGAATTTGGTTAACCAGTTCCTCGTTTTCCTGGAGTTCATTCAATAATATACAAACCTCATGCGTCAACTAATTGAATATCAGGATACAGTGATACCAAGATCCATTTTTGAACACTCACAGGCTTCGAGTAGTAATAGATTATGGCAACAAGAATAATAGCTGCACTTGACAAAGATGAGAAAGCATGTTAGTGTCTGCAAAACTAACACTTGTGGTGTTGAGAGTGGATCAATCATCACTCAACATCCAGTGGCTGTTATTCGATTTTCGCTATTGTCGAAGCAGGTAATTTAGATTTGATAATTGAGTTCTCAGGCAAACATGAAATGATTTAACTATGTTGATCATCTGAGACCGTCAGCCTTTCCTCTAATCCTGGTGAAGCATTTTAAACATCAGATTTTCTTCATATTATGAGTAAAATCGAAAATATGAACATGCCTTGAATCAAAATAAATGCCAGCTCTCCAAAAGCAGAAAATGGAAGTCCTTTGTGGATGCAGTAAGCCAGAGCAATGGTATAACCAACAACATCTAGCTCAAAGGAAACAATCTTAAGGCCCTTGATGCTTCTATTTTGCAGAATCTTCACAATCTGCAATGGCGGATATAAGCATAATGACTTTGATGACGCTGAGATTCAAATTTCAACTGGAGCCCTAAAACTCGACGAAAATCACGTGCCTGAGGGATTTTGACGGTGGTAGAACCAGCAACGATGCCATAGCCGAGGAGCTTGGAGACGAAGGCAAGCAAGCAGTCTTTGTCAAAAAGAGAGCATTTCAAGGCAACCAGCGCGAATGCCATGTCTGTCTTTTTTTCTGGGGTTTGCCAATGGAATTGAATACTGTAAGACCAAATTCAGTAGACTACTGCAACGTCCTCTCTAAATCCGAGAAGTCGTTTTCCGCCTAAAAAACTGTAAGCATTTCCGGTTATCTGCGTGATTCATTGTAATTCTGAGAAAAGGCGTCGCTGCCAAACCCTAAATCCAGGAGTTGGCGATTAGCTTCCATAGCTGCCTAACGCTAATCGTTTGACCTACGAATGAATTATCCCGACTGTAATTGTCTGCCATGAGCTGGGCTGTATTATGGCTCGTGCCTTTAATGCAAACATGGCAGTTAGTTGGAAGGAGAAAGTTGTTTTTCTTCTTCTTCTCTGTTCTTTTGAATTCCGACCAATACCCCATAACATTCTCGTGCAAGATACAAGAATAGAGATGTCATTGGCTTGATTCCATCAATTCCTTTTGTTTCCAACAATGGGAGTAGTCTCCTTCTCGGCATCCGTCTCTTCAAAACCACCTTAACCTAAAAGCAACGAACCCACTTCCATTTTTGTCAGAGAAACACTGTTTATCAATACAAATAAATGGCGACGAAGAGCCATCAGACTTGAAAACCTTCGTCGCCTTCCTCTAGCCATAAAGATCGGGAAAGACCACTTCCGGCCTGCAGTTCTTGTATGTATAGTTAGTGAGTTCTATGTCCAAATTTAAAACTTGTTCGGCCAGATCCATTTGGCCCAAGGTACGAATACTGCATTGTAAGAACAAGATGCACCCACAAGTCAGTCGTTAAGGCTCATATTCAGCTCTGCTGAGATTTTTTTCAAGGTTTTTCGTTTTTGGAAGCTCTACATTCTCTTCAGGTGTTGGGTTTGAGCCAGCAATGATTGAAAATAATTGGACGTAAAGCATCGGTGAGGCAGAAGAAGCGAGGCCCCAACGTCTAACCACGATGAACCCGACAAATCAAGCTTGTCTATTGGACAGCTAAGTTGATCCTGACTTCACCTTCGTGACACTGACTTGACCTTAAGATTGTCTGTCTCTTCCAACATTTAACCATTATTTGATATTGTTTTAATGTTAAATTATATTATTAAAGTAATCATAAATAAGAGAATAAAAATATATTAAGTAGATAAATCTTTTTATACATTCGTCATGTCGTCACGTGAGATCTGCCTCTCTCTCTCTCTCTCTCTCTCTCTCTTGTCGTTTACATACGGAGAGAGAGGGAGAGCCGTCAAAGGAAAGTCATAGTTTGAGAAGGGAGCCGTCACCGTCAGAGTACAGAGAGAAGGTCAGCTGGCGAGTGGTTTCCACTCTCTATACGAAGACTGAGAGCGAATTGTACTGAAGCGAGTGTCTTGTGTGTGTGTTGGTCTTTCGCTTTTAATTGCAGAGAATAAACTCCTCTTCCTTCCCTTCTCAACCCAATGGAAACCAGTCTTCCATCCCTCAACTGTCTCTTGCAGCTGGGATTGAGGAGCCTCTGTTCTTCTTCTTATTCTTCCTCGTTTTCTTCCAAATGGGTGTACGCCATTTTCTGGAGAATCTTACCTCGAAATTTTCCTCCACCCAAGTATGATTCCTTCCTAATCAACGACATTAACGCCCACAAACTCTCCCATTTGCATTTAGTCGGCAATTAGTTTGATTTTATTGCTTTTTGGCAGGTTGGAATTTGGTGGGAATTGTCTCGATAGGTCGAAAGGGAACAAAAGGAACTGGTAAGTAAATGCGTCTTCATGAAATCCATTGATGGCCTTCTCGTGAACTTTCTGAGTTTTCTTTTGGAGATTTGGCTTTCAGGATTTTGGTTTGGGAAGATGGGTTTTGTGATTTCTGTGAATGCGACAATGGTGGGAGTGGATATGATGAAGGAAGATTCGGAGCTGGCCTCTTTTTTAAAATGTCTCATGAGGTCTACAATTACGGAGAAGGGTGAGAATCTCTCTTCAAGCAAAATTCATCTGATAAACTATTTGGTTAAACCTAAAACTCCATGATTGCAGAGCTGTTGGAAAAGTCGCAGCAGATAACAGTCACAAATGGGTGTTCAGAGATAGCACAAACGACGGCGATCCTAACTTCATCTCCTCATGGAATGCTTCAATTGAGCCTGTAAGCGACTTTTCCTATTCCATTTCGACAAAATCCAGAGGTTTTCTTATCTCTAAACCTAATTTTTTGTAATATTATTACTTTCTTCTCAAGAACAGCAACCCAGAGCATGGGATTCTCAGTTCAAATCGGGCATTCAGGTAATTGACTCGATAAATTTAAACCCATTTATGGGAGACGATCCGAATACTATTTTTCAATTATGAAAACAACGTAATTCAACGTTTCGTCTTCCAGACAATTTCCGTCATCGCTGTTAGAGACGGCATTATTCAACTTGGTTCTTTTGATAAGGTCCACTCATTTCTTCAACCTTTCTCTTCTCCTCTATCCTTTCTTTTCTGCAACTGTAAAGTTCTTTCTTTTCTTACAGATACCAGAAGATCTTACTCTTGTAATGAGTGTACAGAGAAAATTCACCTATCTCCAGACCATACCAGGCATTTTTGCTATTCAACGACCATATCTACCCGCCCAACCTCCTTATATCTTCAAACCAAATACCGAAATGATCCAACCCGACTACTGTCGATCAGCCGGCGTGAAAAGACTGTTCGGAGAAGTATCAGGCGAGTCTCCGATCAAATCCATCAACTTAGGATGGAACACACCGCACTCCACGTTAACAGCTTCACCAGTGTGTCCTCTTCCACCTCTCCTTCCTCCATCGTCATCTGGGTTTGGAGCTCCTAATAGAGGTCTTCCATTGATGAAGGTATACAGAAACGGTGTTAAGGTAGAAGTACACTGTCACTTCAATGCAGACCAAGCAGACGTAGAAGCAAAACCCATTTCTGCAAACCCTAGTCTTGGTGTTGAAGACAACCCAGCGACGGAGCTTGGATTTGGAGTTGCAAGGGATGAAGAGACAGGTCAGAGAGCTGCTCTACGTCTCAATTAATTAAGAAAGAAAGCTGCTTGCATTTAATAATCATGATAAGAAAAGAAAAACCTTAACTTTTCAGGTACTCCGACCTCTACTTCTTCGACTTGGACAGGTTGTTTCATCTCCCATGGCTTATCTTCATTATAATTAATGATAGCTGCTACTGTTTCAATATTGTAATTCACTAGCTACTTTGGTCTTTGATCTCGGGTTTTTGTTCTTTAGAAAGTAAACTCGCCACGATATTTTAAATTGGTTTTGGGAATTGACGAGAATCCTATGAAAAAGAAGATAAAATCTTAACACTGAAAAGTCGCACTCGACTAATACATGTTACGTCGATAGAATCTAGAGAAAATTAGGTTTATCTGCAATGATAGGGGAACATAAAGAATAATGGAGGCTTTCAGAAGCTATATTAGTTGAGGGAGAGGGAGTAGTGATAGAGGGGTTGAGGAGGAGTGGGGTTGAGGTCTCGTGGGCTATCCCTATCCTTGAAAAAAGATGGGACTGCGCCATATGCATTGGTCCCCTTGGACAAATTGAAGGCTGAAAAATGACGTTAGAGCGCTTGTCTTTTGGATCCAGTTGTCTCTCTTATCGGCACCCACGCTGGTCCCCAACCCTCACCCTTCTCATTTGTTTCGGCTACATTTCGCTGTAATCATACGAGGCCTGTCCAGTGTCACGGTCCTACTTTTGAGAGACTTTTAAAGAGGGCCGTGC
Organism: Begonia loranthoides; assembly: GCA_022433065.1. NCBI lineage: Eukaryota > Viridiplantae > Streptophyta > Magnoliopsida > Cucurbitales > Begoniaceae > Begonia > Begonia loranthoides. The sequence continues at coordinate 27,776,664 of CM039479.1, read as the reverse complement.
GGCACTCGTTGTTAGGGGGATACAACGAGTCAGCCTACTGAGTGTGCCAACGGCACCGATTGCCCACGCCGTTAGAACGAGCTTTGGTGTCTAACGAGCGAGCAGTGAGCGAGTGAGATTCATCGAAAGCGTCATTGAGCATAAAGAGTATAGTTTGAATGTAAAAAGCTTTATCATTGATTGCTAGCAAATTACATTGGTTAGGGGGGTCTACGTGCAGTCATGCCTCTCCCCCTAAAGAGCATTCTGGACCATCTCCACTATGGCAGGAGTGAACATGTCATAGTGGTGAGGAGTCACTTTCCTAAAATAGAAATAAAAGGAATGCAAAGAGATTGCTAAAAATTGAAATAATCTAACTTAACAGCAGGGGCGGCCATGGGCAACATGTCCTGGACAAGCCCAGATTGTTACATTCTCCCCCAACTGAGCTGTTGACGTCCTCGTCAACTTGTCTTCAACTCGAACTCTTCAATCTTCTGCGCAGCATCTTCCAAGTCTTCAGCTTTTTCCCAAGTAGTTTCATCGTCTCCAAGTCCTGCCCATCTGACCAAATATTCTTTGCCCTGGCGCCTCCCTGTCTTCACACTTCTCTCTGCTAGGATTTCTTCAATCTTGTTTGGACGCTTATACCTACTGAGGATGATCTCCAGCCTGGTGATGTTGTTCCGCTGCTGATCTTCTTCGTCTAGGTGATACGACTTTAGATTGCTGACATGGATGACTGAGTGGATTTTGAGCCACGCTGGTAGATTAACTCTACAAGATGCTCGCCCAATTTTTTCAATGACTTGGACTGGACCTTCGTACTTTCGAACAAGTCGTTTGTCTCTTTGACCTCTGAAACGTAGTTGTTTTGACATCAATTTTACTAGTACAAGGCGAAGGATATTCATGATATTAGGTTCGAGTTCTCTCGCTCCTTGCTCGCGGAGCGGCATACCGGAAAGAAAACAGCTTTGAATCCCAGCTTTGCTCGTTCTAGGTAGGCACGAGCTATTTCTGTATTTTGCCGCCACTCCTTCATGAAGTTGTAAGCTTTTGGGCACTTCCCTAAATATGGATGGTCGAGGGTATGTGGCATAGTTGGTTGTCTTCCGCAAACCACTTCAAATGGGCTCATCCCCGTAGCGAAGCTTTTCTGGCAATTGAAACAAAATTGTGCAGCATCGAGTAAACTTGGCCAGTTCTTTTGGTTAGTGTTGATGAAGTGTCGTAGATACTCTTCTAGTAAGCTGTTAAAGCGTTCTGTCTGACCATCCGTTTGGGGGTGGTAACTGGAAGAGATGTTTAGACTGGATCCCAACAGCTTGAATAGTTCCACCCAAAAAGCACCTGTGAATCTAGTGTCTCGATCACTGATGATACTTTGGGGTATCCCCCATAATTTCACCACATTCTTGAAGAAAAGTTGCGCTGTCGTCTCTACAGAACAGTACTTTGGAGCAGCAATGAAAGTGGCATACTTGGAAAATCGATCAATTACTACTAAGATTGCTTGAAAGTCATTTGAAGGCGGTAGATTGGTGATGAAGTCAAGAGAGATGCTTTCCCACGGCTTTGTTGGTACCGGTAGAGGCTCCAGCAGGCCGGCTACCTTATCCCTCTCAACTTTGTCTTGTTGACACACCAAGCAGGTTTTGGTGTATTGCATCACATCTTCCTTCATCTTTGGCCAAAAATATCCCCTCTTCAGGAGGGCGTAAGTTCTTTGCCACCCAGCGTGACCTGCCCAAAGGGTGTCATGACATTCCCGTAATAAAGAACGGCGCAGTTCATTGCATCTGGGAACATAAAGGCGGTTTCCTTTGGTTAACAACAATCCATCTTCAATCCAAAACTGCCGAGTCTTCCTCTCTTTCACCAGTTGCATGACAATCCGAGCAGCAGGGTCATCCTGCAAGCTGTTTCGGATGGTATCCTTCATGGAGCCGCTGATTCTGCTAGCTTGGAGTTGAGAGAGATAACAGAGACTCGCGCATTCTATTTTGTGGCTTAGGGCATCTGCTACCCTATTTGAAAGACCTGCTTTATGTTCGAACTGAAAATCAAATTCTGAAATAAGTTTGTGCCTGCGAGCTTGTTTGGCGGACAATTTTGGTTGGTCGAAGAAGTGGCATATGGAGCTATTGTCCGTCTTCACCGTAAATTTGGAACCCAGTAGATACTGTCGCCATACTCGCAAGCAGTGAACTACTGCTAACATTTCCTTTTCCGTAGCAATGTATCTTCTTTCTGCATCTTTCAACTTACGACTTTCGTACGCAATAGGATGGCCGTTTTGCAGCAAGACCCCTCCTAGTGCGTAGTCAGACGCATCTGTTTCTAATTCAAATGGCTATGTAACATCAGCGAGGGCTAAGACCGGACTCTGCATCATTGCGTCTTTTAAGTTGGCAAAGGCATCTTGACATCCTTGGTTCCACTCCCAAAGAGTACCTTTCTTCAGCAGTTCAGTAAGAGGAGCAGCCCTTTTCGAGAATCCTTCAACAAAGCGTCTGTAATAGTTCGCAAGTCCCAAAAATGAGCACAGTTTAGTAACAGAAGTGGGAACCCTCCAATCCCTGATTGCTTTGACCTTATCAAGATCCATGCGTAACTGCCCTTGCTCGATTATGTGACCAAGGAACCCAATGCTCTTCTGGGCAAAAGAACATTTCTCTTTCTTAATGTACAACTGGTTCTTCCTTAGTTTTTCAAGGACTAGTCGAAGATGGCTTTTATGTTCTTCTAAGGTTTCACTGTAGACCACAATGTCATCTAAGTAAACCACCACAAACTTGTCGAGGAACTCATGAAATACTTGGTGCATACAGAATGTTGCTGGCGCATTTGTTAGTCCAAATGGCATTACCAAGAATTCAAAGGCTCTATAGCGAGTCACGCATGTCGTCTTTTGCTCATCACCTTCGGCAATTCGAACCTGATAATAACCCGACCTTAAATCGAGCTTAGTAAAGTATTTGGCCTTGTATAGCTGATCAAATAGGTCCGTGATGAGTGGGATGGCGTACTTGTTACGTACAGTGACTTTGTTGAGTGCCCGATAATCAATGCACAATCGCAAACTCCCATCCTTTTTCTTCTGAAACAACACTGGTGCACCAAACGGTGCTTTTGCCGGTCTGATGAACCCGGATGCAAGTAATTCATCAATTTGTTTCCTCAACTTAGCAAGTTCGGGTGGAGCCATTCTGTAGGGTGCCTTTGCAGGAGGCTTAGACCCGGGAGTCAGCTCAATCTGGTGATCGATGTCTCTACGTGGGGGTAGAGTTTTGGGTAAAGATTCGGGCATGGTGTCTTGGTATTCTTCCAAAACTTCCATAACTTCTGATGGCACAACTTCTTCCTTGTCTTCGTCCACCGTAGTTGGAACTAAGATATATGTCGGGTCCTGTTGTTTTAGCCCTTTCTTGAACTGCATAGCTGAGATCATCTTAGCACCATTAGTAGCAGGTTGTCGGAGTGTTGCAGGGACCACTGTCGGATTGTTGCCTGTGATTACCAAGCACTTGGCCGAAGGAATGGGAATCACTCTGTGCTCCATCAAGAACTCCATCCCTAAGATGACATCAAAGTCGTCCATCCGTGCAACGACAAAGTCAATTGGTCATGTCCACAAGTTTAATTTTAGCTGATTCCTTTTCACTACTCCCACTACCGGCATTGCTTTAGCATTCACAGTTTTCATCTTGCCCGCATTGTCTTCCCACTTTAGGCCTAAGCGGCGAGCTTCCCTTTCAGTGATGAAGTTATGTGTGGCCCCCGAGTCAATCATAGTACTTTTGGTAGCCCTATTATTGACAATGCTTTCCACATACATGAGACCTTTATCTGGGGTCTTTTTAAGCTCCTCCATTTGTTGTTGGACTGCCGACAAGAAGTCATGGTCCCAACTTCTGCCACTTCTGCGGGCGCCTCCTCAGAAACTCCTTTAGTTGAACTGTCACTTTGAATGTACGCTCGTGCAGCTGCTAGAGCTGATTTATGCGGGCACTGGTGAACTCGGTGAGGCCCTTTACACAAGAAGCATGACATTGGTCGCTGCGTATTATTCCCTCTCCATGTTTCTTGGCCTTCCCTCGGGGTTTTCCACGCTTCTTAGTTTTCTTTGGGTGCCCTCCACGTTTCTTGGCCCTCTCTTGGGGCATATGGCTTCCTCTCTGGCGGACCCGTGTTTGGCCTTTGTGGTCTCGAATTATTTGTAGTAGGAGGGTTTTTTCGGGGACTAGGATTCTCACTAGCATAGTCAAATAACCATTCTGCCGCTGCAAGCGCGCTTGAGATACTTTGGACCCTTTGTTCGCATAACTTAGTTCTGGCCCATGGTTTGAGTCCCTCAATGAATGTGAAGATTTTGTCCTTCTCAGCCATGTCATGTATGTTAAGCATTAGGCCTGAGAACTGTTTCACATAGTCGCGGATGCTACCCGTCTGCTTCAATTCTTGTAATGATCTACGGGCGTTGAACTCAACATTCTCAGGGAAGAACTGGTCTTTCAACTGTTTCTTAAATTCATCCCAGGTGTCAATAACACATGTGCCATTAGATATGTCATTGTACTTTGATCTCCACCAAAGTTTTGCATCTCCAGTAAGATGCATTGTGGCCAGTGTCACCTTAGACTCATCACTAGTCTTGGTTGCTTTAAAATATTGCTCCATATCAAAGATGAAATTCTCTACTTCTTTTGCATCCCTCCCACAGAAGGAGTTCGGTTCCGGTATCTTTACTCTACTAGACTCAACTACAGTCGTAGTTTGAGTTTGGTTTGCCATTGCTTTCATGGTGATGTTCAATTTTAGGTTTATCTCAGCAATTTCAGCTTTCAGAGATTCGAACATCACTTTGAAGTCTTTTGTTGCATTGGCTATAGTGCTTGCCAATTGAACGCGAGCATGGTCCACTTCTTCAACGCGTTCTTGTAGCCCAATCATTGTGTTTGTAGAGCTCTCTCCACTTTCTATTCCCTTTCCTTTCTCCGGTCGGGATTCGAGGTTTTCCATCCTATCCATCAGCTCTTGGATCGGGATGGTGTCTATCCTGCTATGAATAGCAGCAATCTCACAAGGAAATTCAACCATTTCCTTCATTCGTTCCTCTAGGAAACGCACATTATCAGGGATTTCTTGGAGATATGTCATCTCCTCTTCCAGCGCGACAAGCCTTTCGAGCTGGTCCATCGACGAGTTCGCCTTCTCTGACGAAGTCTTTCTCGGCATGACTTTTCTTGCAACTTGAGCTAACCTGGCTCTGATACCAACTGTCATGGTCCTACTTTTGAGAGACTTTTAAAGAGGGCCGTGCGGCACTCGTTGTTAGGGGGAAACAACGAGTCAGCCTACTGAGTGTGCCAACGGCACCGATTGCCCACGCCGTTAGAACGAGCTTTGGTGTCTAACGAGCGAGCAGTGAGCGAGCGAGATTTATCGAAAGCGTCATTGAGCATAAAGAGTATAGTTTGAATGTAAAAAGCTTTATCATTGATTGCTAGCAAATTACATTGGTTAGGGGGGTCTACGTGCAGTCATGCCTCTCCCCCTAAAGAGCATTCTGGACCATCTCCACTATGGCAGGAGTGAACATGTCATAGTGGTGAGGAGTCACTTTCCTAAAATAGAAATAAAAGGAATGCAAAGAGATTGCTAAAAATAGAAATAATCTAACTTAACAGCAGGGGCGACCATGGACAACATGTCCTGGACAAGCCCAGATTGTTACACCCAGCCTTAATAGGCCACTTTTGCCCACGCTTCTCTTGCAGTTGCCGCGGTCCACTCTTCTCTTTTTTCTGCGTTCGCTTTCTGACGGAGTCCTTCCCCTCCATGTGTTATGTCTGCCCTTTTGTAATACAGCCATTTTCAGAAGATTTAAAGTAAAACCATTCTTGAGAACTCACATTTCTAGATCTGGCTTACGATGATGGTGTTCACCAGGGTTTTGTATATGTATGATGGGCTCGTGTCACATGTTGCAAAATCCCAGTTATTCTCGCCGGTGCATACTTTTCTATGCAAGGTTCAACAATACAATAGTTTCACCCAAGCAAGTCGATAGATAATCACAGATAGATAATCAGTCACGCATAATTTTGGAGTCACTGCTACAAATTTAGTTATGATAAATGCCAAAATATGTTCTTTGCTTGTCCAGCACTGCATATAAAGCAGATGGACTTACAGCGAATATCTTGATTATTCCCACAGTAAGTAAGATGCCCGTTTGATGAATATCAGAATACAGTAGTACAGGCAGATAAAAGCTTTATATACATGGAAAGGTCTAAGATAAAGAAGAGAGAAGACACGTAGTGCAAGTGACTTGACATCCATGGCTAAAACTCTTAGGAGATCTCAATCGCTGCTCCTATCGCATCACCCTCGATTGCCCAGTATGGTTTAGCGGCAGTTCTCCTCGTTGCCTTTATTCCAAATGGACTGTCCTTGCTCTGCAAAAACAAAAAAAAATTAAAACAAAAACAGTAATTTATTGAAGGGCCTAAAACAAGACAGATCATCCGACTTACCATCAGACATGTCCCTTCGTTAACGTTACAGACGGGATATTCATGGGGGCAACAGCTGTAACGGTCGTCACAGCAAGTGGCAGATTCAAGAGGGCAGCATCCCCATGAAAAACAATATCTTCCAAATTCAAAGACGCAGCAACAGGTGTTGCTCTCGGGACAAGTGCTGTAACTGTCGCAAACGGTCGGAGGTTTGACCGGAGAAGGAGGAGTTGGGCCCGGATTCGGTGGGTTCTGCCCTTTCTTTATCGGGTAAGAAGCCTCCATTGCAATTCCACATTTTCCTTCAGAGGCGTCAATGTTTCTCTCCATTCGAATATACCCATCCTCGCCCCAGCTCGACCCCCATGAGTTTCGTACAATCCAGTAATCCTTGCCGTTTTCCGTTCCATATCCGACGGCATTGACTCCGTGATCCAGAGCTGTCGCACATCGTCCAGTAAATATACCCTGAAGAAATTCAAGGGAAGACAGTAATTTTGCTTATTGTTCTTCTCCCAGGCAACTGAACTATTAAGTATTCGTGTAGATCGACATGCTTACCGATTCGTAAAACTGGAAATCCCTTCCCCCGCCTTCAATGGCGACAGCCACAGGCTGATCTGCAACAGCCTTTTTCAGAGCTGTCTCGTCGTTCACAGGTACGTCCTCGTAATCATCAATTGAAACAACTCTAGCATTTTTCTGCAAAAACATGATACACACAGTCAAATTTTCAACTCTAACCATTGAATATATTTTCAGAGCAAAGGCAAAATCGAACCCTGTTTTGATCACATCTGCCGTCGTATCCTTTGTAAGGGTAATCGTCTTCTGAATCGATTCCACCATTTCTGATGATAAACTCAAAAGCATAGTCCATAAGGCCTCCATTGCATCCTTCGTTGTACGAAGTATCACAATCCACCAGCTCCTGTTCTGACAGTGATATCAATTCGCCAGTGACAATCTTGTTTATCCCTTCAACCGCAGCGATTGTCGAGAACGCCCAGCAACTCCCTTAACATCAACAATCGTCATCATCATCTTTCAAAACTATAAACTATTCTAATCTATTTCCAAAGCTTTTACCCAGTTTGAATGAAGAGTTCTCAGTAGAAAACCATACAGAGAGAGGAAGCTCCATATCACTTGATTTCTTCATGTGGGCTAGATTTGTTCTATGAAGTGATCTTCTTCCAACATTTGTGCAGAGATTCTATATTATTTTAACTATTTATATTATATTATTATAATTCAAAGACGGGAAAGAGTTGAGATTAAAGCGTCTAATTAAATTCTAAAATTAACTTAAATAATTTTATATTTCACTAAATATAAAATTAGAAATAGAACTTTAAAGGAAGGTGCGTTAAATTAGAATTATTATGTAATTGTAAAATGATTAAATATACCAAATGGGCCGCACCCACCAACAAGAATACAAAGTGGCATAGGTTACCACGGCTAAACTACTTTAATCTTTGAATAATACACGTGGTCCACTAATAAAGTCTCCCATTATTTACCCCAATTACTGTTTTTGTCGTATCACAATCAATACTTCAGTGGAATTAAATTAATCCTCTATTTAAGCATTAATTAATTAACTTTAATGAGAAAATTATGCAAAGACACTCACCGCAGCTTCCTTGGTCTTTCACTTCGGCGACGGCACCTTTTTCCCTCCAGTCTACGGAGTCCGGCAAACTGTCGGCGACACCTGGCGCGTATCGATTGCTCGTCTTCATAACCTTCTTCCTCCGGCCGGCCCTAGAACCTAGGTAAATGGACCTGTACTCCTCGTTAGTCAGATCGGCGAACCGGTTCAGTCCCAGTCTGAAAGTCCGGTTCTCGGAGTTACGTCCGTCGATGAAGTTGAGATTCTGTTTGAAAATATCAAATCTCTTATCCTTTTCGCCTAAAGCGTTGTACACCTTACCGTGCTTGAGAAGCCAGTCCTCATAGATCGCCATGACCTCCTCCTCTGTTCTTTGGCTCGACTTGAAATCACCGTCAAAGGAAACGATGGACATGTCGATCGCGGCCGATAGAGTGAAGATGAAGAAGGAGGCCATGAAGATGGCCGATGAGGACAAGAGAGAAGCCATGGCAGAATCTTCTTTCAGAACGGATTCCAAACACCAATGGAATTGCACATGGGCAGAAGAGTTGCAGGGCTAATTTATAAAAGGCCAAGATATTGGACGATTAGCAAATCATGATTCATGATGCAAATAAATGGTTGTAGTTTTGAGCCAATCAGGAGAAAACAAGTAAGGACGAGGCTGATGAGATTTGATCAAACGGCTGCTAGTGGGTGGGACCGTGATTAGAGAACATGCGAATGAAAATGGGGCCACGTAGGCGATGTCTTGCTATCGGAGGAGACTGTAATGAACAAATGATGTCAATTTGTGGGACCCGCCACGAGAAGGACTTTCTTGTTTTGTATTCATTATATCACCGCCTTTCGCTGTCATCACAGTTCACACTCTTCCTTGATTTCAACCTCCCTCTTAGTCTTAACACAACACTTGATTTGCAATATTAATTATTCTAATTAAACATGATTAATTAAATAATTCTCTCAATAAGAAAATTATGAATCCCCCCCGCCCCCCTAATTTTTTATTATTTCTTTTACATCTTCCTTAATTATTTAATCAAAATTATTAAAATCTTATTAGCAAAATTTAAAAGTTTTCACCAAGTTAATTACTTGTTTCATTATTAATAAACACAAACACCTTATTATCATTATTGTAATGTCAATTTTTTTAATATCCTTGTTAATTAATCTTTTTGTGTATTTAAGGCTTCATATACATATACAAATACATATATGTATTTGGATACATATACACATTGCGTATATATAGTGAGGAAATCATTGGAAATATATGAAAAGCACTTAGTTGGGTGTTGTATTTGCAGAAAGTGGAAAGTCAGAGATTTCGGCTGAGAAGATAAGGCCAAGAAAAGGGATCATTCATGCCTTATCTTCGAGGCATTGGGTCAGCCATGAGTCATTTTTCGAAAGTTTTAATAATTAATTTACGTTAGTCATCCGTATTTGGTGGGCTTTCTAGATCTCAAACTTTGGGGCAAAACCAAGAGTTGAAGGAAGAAGACAAAGAAGCAACGAAGAACAACGTCTTCTACCCAGACAGACTGAACTCCATAAATGGCCTCCCACCTACAATCTGTATCATCCTTATAACTAAAGACTCTTAAAAGTGGTTAATAATACTTACAATTTGTTGGTCTAGAGCTGTAATAAGTGGGAGCTCCTTGATATTGGACAATCAGTGGGAGTAATTTGATCCCTTCAATCATCTTGCGAAGCCCAAAGACAACTCATATAATATTAGATATATTAATATCACATTTTTACGAATGTGGTCTATATTCGAGCCATTATTGGGGGTGGGGCCCGTTCGAAGAGGAAAAGTCCGAGCAAACAATGGTTTTGTTTGCAAAAAGACTCCGGTCGCCATGTGATCTGCTGCCGCCGCCTGTACATGCAGATTTTCCAGCCATTACCCGGTACCCGGTCATATTAATTAATTTATCGCTAATTTAGCAAATTACGTATTCAAAATTGGTAATTAATTAGGAAGTAATTTGGGCGAATGGGCCCACATTCCACCTCAATGACTTTTCTTTCTGCATTAAAAGCAGTTAAAGTCAACTCTTCCTCTCTGTCGCCAACTAATCTTTTTCTCTCTCTTCTCCTCCTCCATCCAACGGCTCTCCTCTTACCTTTTGACCTTATCCCCGAACTTCCCTCTCACACTTTCCAACCCCTTAATTAAAGGGACCTTCATATATTCGGGTCAAATTGCTGACAGTTTTTTACACGTGGAGGAAACTAATTGGTTGACATGTTTGACGACATATGGACTCGAAACGACGGGTCAGTTATCCGGTGCTTTGCATTGGGAGGGTATAACTTTTTGACTTCCCTTCTTCCTCTCCTCTTTCTTTTTTTTATCTTCTTCCTTGTTCTGTTTTCTTCAATGTGTTGCCTCCGTGTATATAATATTTGCCTATCGTTTGGGTGCTATTAGTAGCCATGGCTGTGGAGCTCATGGTGGGTTTTGGTTGCGACGGTTTTTCTGTAAAAATGGACGAGTGTTCGACTGTCTCCGCCGTAGAAGAGGCGGCCTCTGCGGGTATTCAGGGGGTTGAGAGTTTCCTTAGATTGATGTCTGATGGCTCCAATACTCAGTTTCAAGAGCCTTCTTCGAGTCCGAGCGCTGACGCTGTTGCAGACATGGCGGTCGATAAGTTCAAGAAGGTTATTTCGTTACTGGATCGGAACAGAACCGGCCACGCTCGCTTCCGAAGGGCTCCAGCGGCGCCTCCGCCACAGCAGCGCCAGACGGAGGAACAAGCTTCTGCTTTTAGAGCCTATTCTCGCACACCGGTGGCTCGTTTACCTTCTCTGCCTCACGTTCCGCTCACTTTCCAATCCCAGATGGCGGCAAAGAACGGGTCCGCCGAGGGAAAGGAAACGACTTTGACCACCATTACTTTTTCTCCTTCGCCGCCGGTTTCTGCGGCGAATTCGTATATCTCGTCGCTAACGGGGGATTCTGAGAGTTTGCAACCTTCTTTATGCTCTGGGTTCCAGTTTACCTCGTCCACCGGAAAGCCTCCTCTTTCTTCGTCTTTGATGAAGAGGAAGTGCAACTCTATGGATGAGGCGACTCTTAAATGTGGCTCTCCTTCTCGATGCCATTGTTCGAAGAAAAGGTGGTTATTTTCATTTTCTCTGCACGATACACTGATTTCTAGTTGAATTGTTTTGATTTTTTTAATCTTCTAACAGTGAAATTAATTTGTTTGAGCAGAAAAACAAGAATAAAGAGAGTGATTAGAGTTCCAGCCATCAGCCTGAAAATGGCTGATATTCCAGCGGACGATTATTCCTGGAGGAAGTACGGCCAAAAACCCATTAAAGGCTCTCCTCATCCAAGGTCTGAAACCTCTCGATCAACCATTTGTTATTTCTGTTCCTGACTCAGTGGCTAACTCGATCATTTTGGAAGTGCAGGGGGTACTATAAGTGTAGTAGTCTGAGAGGATGCCCAGCGAGGAAACACGTTGAGCGCGCCGCAGACGATGCAGAGATGTTGATCATAACTTACGAGAACGATCACAATCATGTCCACTCTATCCCGGAAACCACGGCTGCGAATGCCCTTGAATCATAAAGATCAAAGTCAACAACTCATCCAACGGTTCGAACTCTCGCGTATTTAAAATTCAAAAGCTATGATCAGCAGTGAGTGTAGGGTGCAGAGGGTCAACACACCGTCTCCAAGAAGACCAATGGCTACGCTTTCACAGTAGGAACATTATTTTGGGTTGAAAAAGTGGATGGAAATGGTGGGTTTGGTGGCGGATGAATCAATCACTCTGGCTGGGTTTTAGGGTTTCTTTAATGCCATTATGTACTTTTATATGCTGTAGGATTTCGATATTTACAATATAATATGATATGAGATTAGTGGGTCTTCTTCAGGAATCCAATTGTTATTAGTGCAAAGTTCAATACCTGGACACTGGTCCTGCTAACATTGGATTCTCCCACCTCCTCTTACTAACAGATCCTTTTGCTAATGGGCTCAAAATGGGCCTACTGCATTAAATAACGCCATTGTTTTTCTATTTTGCCTGTGATCAGATTTGATCAAGAAGATACTGGTCAACCAAATAATAGTCAACCAAATATTTGGGAATACGTGGAGGCATCAACATTCTATGGTTCATCCCCCCTTGACTTTGGTCAAACCAATTGAACTCATTTTTCATCCATTTCTTTTTTTTTTTTTGGGTTTTAAATTCCCTCGTTTTCCCAAATACAATGCTGTCTAACCAAATACACTCCCTTCTCCCTCCCCACCTCTAATTTTTATTCATATAATTGGTACATGTGCAAGTATAAAACTCACTTTCAACATCAAATTATAAAAATAATAATTAGGGATATTACCAAAACAAACCCAAGATTTTGGCATCCCCTTTTATTAAATTTTACGGACAAGTAAAACTCTAAAATATAAGAAAATAACAATTTAAACCTTGCAGTCACGTTTTTTGTCAAAAAGAGTCAAGGCAAACGCCGCATTCACGTTAACGTTAAGAATTGTTCAACATTGGAGATTCGATCTTCAACAATAGACGTCTTTCAACGATGAGGAATGTCTAAGGTTGATCCACGAGGAGGGGCGTCCTTAGGGCTATTGTAAGGCCGAGGGACATCTTTTGTTGGCAGCTGGATGAAGAGATGGATGTCCAGGATAGGAGGAGGGGAACTGTCGGACGAAAGGTCATGCTCGTTAGATCTAGGGATGGACGTCCCTCAATGAGAATGGACTCCCTCCGGAACGGACGTCCCTCGACTTGAGACGAACGTTTCTCTACTTAAGACAGACGTCCGTCGTCCCACAATGGACGTCTTTAGTCTTTAAGATGGACGTCCCTCTATTTACGACGTTGTTTAACATTGAGGAACGTCAGTGGATGTTAAGGGACATCCATTGATGTTGAGAGACGACGTCGTTTAGTATTGAGAGAATTGACAGAAAACGTGACTGTGAAGTTTTCGTCTTTTTTTCCCCATAGTTCGAGATTTTAGTTGTTCGTGAAATTTCTTCAAGATTTGGCATGTTATTAATCCCAAACTTCAGGATTTGTTTTGTTAATTTTTCCAATAATAATATAGAAAATCAGCACAAATCTAATAATTTAATTCTTAATATCTCCGATTCAAATCTTTCAAAGACTACGTTTTTGTCTTACTTGAGAGAGAAGAACAATGGGGGACGTAACGAAAAAGTTGAACTTGTGCTTTTCCCTTTCAACAAATTGATGCACCAACTGGATAATTACAAACAGCGTAGAAGAGAGCTGAACTCACCAAAATATGTTTAATTCTGTGTTTTGTTAGTAAAAAAATTTGAAAGAGATGACGCTTCTGTAAAAAGTAATTCAAATGGCCGCGGCTTCTTCAACAACGATTTCGAATAGTTCAATTTCATCGGACGACTCATCTTCGTCGGTGAAGGAGCCATCGTTCTGGGTGTTTTTGGAAGGAGTTCTGTCAAACCAATGCGAGTCTATCATTCCCATGGAGAAGAGCTCTCTGCTATCTTCGTATCCAATGTCTCCGCATCGGCCATTCGCTAACGGCCCCACGAAACAAGGGTTCGCCGTCCTTTGCGCCGGCGGGTATTTGAAAACGCTTTGTCCAAAATTTACCAACACCATGACGTCACCATTTGCCGCAGTTGTTGGGTAGAGAGGAGACCCGAATTCTTCAGATTTGCAGTTGATTACATGGACCAACTCTGAATCCACTGTGAAGAACACTTTCTTGTGTAGGGGTTCGAACCCGCATCCTATCACTCTCTCTGTTCTTCCCCAATCTTCTTTTTCTGATTCAAATACTAGCTTTATTCCTGAAAAGAGGATGGAAAAAAGGATAAGATGATTTAAATTGGGGAATTTCATAGTGGAGAAGATGATATTTACCATCGAGAAAGACGGAGCCATCGGAGTTGAATCCGATGCTTCCAGGATAGCTTCCGGGAAGTTTTGATGGAGCAGAGCCTCCGGCACTAAGTCCGACGGAAAACTTTACTCCTCCTCGTTCATCGCATTTCCCATTAACCTTAAATTCCTCTACGTTATTTACTTTGTTCTTGCCGGGAAAGTGAACGGGAGATTCAGAGCTCGATTGGATGAGTTTCGTCCTCTCACGCTCCTTCAATGCCGAAAGAGATTCATTGTCGTCGGAAATAGACAGAATAGTAATTTCAAAGTATGCTTCTTGAGGGAAGGATCCTAATGGAGGGCCTGGTAAAGGCAGAGCAGTCCTGATCACAGAGGCAGCTGATGAAGAAGAAGGGATAAAATTGGGTTTTCTAATTAACCCGGGATTAAGCCTGATTTTTTGCATGAAATCGGCCGATCCTTGACCAACTTCCCAGCTTATCTCTGCATTCATCACTTTTCCGTCATCGCCGGCAGAGCACAGCCCTAATAACCTCGACCTCGATGACGGAGAAGACGACGTGTAGGCGGTGAAAGCGAACTGCGACCAGCCATTTTCGACAGCATCGTTGACGAGCAAAGGATGATCTGACCAATCAAATAAAGGTTTCCCCGAAACCCCACGCGTATAAAGATAATTACTCGGCCTTCTTCTGCTATCTAAATCCGCTTGATGCAGATGATCAGGAGCCGTTACCTGAATCTTCGCGACCCCAGACAGAGAATTTTCATTTGGTGAAGATCCAACGAAATCTTTAGGTTCTTCTTCACGGCGTTGACGCCGACGGCGCCAAAAGCAGACAGACAAAAGGAGGGTGAAAATTCCAACGGGGACGGCCGCCGCCGCAACATATTTAGAGTCAACCGTGATCATCGGCTTTGAAGATCAGCGTCTAGAGCGTGGACATGGAGATAGACGAAGGCGGCAACTCTGAGGAATTAAGTTGAGAAGAAAAAAGTAAATTTTTCTGCGGAGAAAACGTATATGAAGAAAGAGCAGGCGTGCGTGTGTCAGTTAGGATAACCCAGCAAAGTGGGGAAGAAAAGCTCGCCTCTTCAATTCTATATTCTAATAAATAATAATTCATTCATTATTAATAATTAAAATAACACGTTGCCATGTAAATATTATTATAGGTTAATTAAATTAATCACACATCTAATGGCTTACTTTGTTGTGAGGGCATGAAGAGAGCGACAGTAGAGATTATGAATAATAAAAATATATAGAGAGAGAAAGTGACACCACATTAAAATTATGTCTCTTCAGAGGAACTAAAAACATAGTCAGCAGACAAATGTGTGTGCGCTTTTTGATTGCAAATGGGTTTAGTGGTAATGTTAATGAGAAGGCCATAATGGGAAAGGGACAGTTAATCACCTACTTTTAATTTGTTTGTATTAGGATTTTAATTAATGGGTTTGTTGTTGTCCTCTGGGAATGTGGTTGTCTAATGATTCGCCCAATGCAACAAACAAAACTGGTGCCCCATTATCTTAATAATCCTCACTTAACTATTGCAATTAACAATCTTAATTACCAAAAATCACTCCTCTTCTTCTCCCCTCTGGTGGGGTAGCTTTTAGAAAAGGAAAAAAGAGAGGGAGGGACTAAAACCTGCAATTTCTGGAAATGAGGAATGCTTTTTCATGAAAATTGAGAGATGGAATGGGGGGGCCTGGAGGCAAACCCATGTAAGTAAGAGCTCCTCTATCTCCCATGTATCTCTTCTGGCAGACATTTGCTGTCTCTCCCAATCATTGGCTGAAAAACCCAAATCTCATTCCTGGGGACCGTACTTGCAATTTTGGGCTCCTGGGTCTTGAGCCGGAGAGGAATCACTAAGAGAATGTAACGTTAATTGGGCTAAAAATAGAACAATAATTATAATAGAGCCCGCCCCAATTGCTAATTTTGAAAATAATAATTAAATACTCATTTATTGTTTGCACTAAGAACATGGGTTGGTGTCGGTGACTATGGGTCTACTCACAATCCTACGTCAATGTCTTCATGTCATCATACCCACAAGGATACATGCGCCTGCCTTCCATATTGATTACTAATAGTAAGACCAAATTGTAAGGAAAAAATTATCTTTGACAAATAAAAAAAATAACTAAGTTTTTTAGTATCATAAATATTAAATTTGTTATGGTAATTAACAAAAAAAAAAAAACATTCAAACAATGAACTATAAAAAATTAACGAAGTAAATATCGATATTACATTTTTCGTTAAAAATTTAATTATTTTTTTGCAGTAGATAGATCATCTTTCTACAAAAGATCTGTACAAGAACTAGATGTAATCAAGAACTTACTTTTTGTAGTGGAAGACAAATATCCGCAAGGGAAAAGATGTTTGAAAACCATGTTATGCAATGCAGTGCATAAAGTATAAAAATCCTTACATTTTGGGTGACCTTTCTTATCTATTAGAGCAACCACCTTGGGTACCGATTCGAATTCCTTAAAATCTCCCAAGCCTATAACTTGAAAATACGAATTTCCATTAACAAAATAAACATGAAAGGTAAGAGGGTCCTAAACAGAAATTAGGAACCCAAACCAAAAAATTTGTAAGAAAAATAATATTGTGGAAGGGTATCTATAGATGTAAAACAGTGTATACGTGAACACAGAACATTGCTCCTGCGGAAGCATAACAATGCTTTGCAGAAACCCTCTTGTTCATTTGACGGAAGCATAACAGTTCTCCCATGTAAATCCTAATTTTCGTTGGCATGCGCGGAACGTGTGATAAATCTTATTCCAAATATTTGTTTTCCTCAGTGGAAAACAAGTATATGCTGCAGAAAGAGTATTTTCTCCAACGGATACATGCTTTCTTCTACATAATCTTAGTTTCCTCAACGGAAACGTGTTTTCTGCTAAGGAAAATGTGTTCGACAATTGAACTTCATTAACCTTAGTATATAACTTCACATTTCGCCTCAGATAGAGCACATTAACCAAAGTGATTTTTAAGCAAACTCCGAACTCTAACCTTATCCTTCACTATCTCTTCCAATAGATTTTATCAGGTCTACGAAACTGACTATTCAACATAAAACAACTCTCTCTTAGTCTCAACTTCAACTAAACTATGTAAGAAATTATATTTCAAGTATTTACTTTTCGCATCGGAAATCAAATTTCTACTACAGAAAGTAAAGTAAATCATTGACTATAGCTACTTCATGTACGAGTCCGCTGCAAAAATGTGACATATCCGATGCAGAAAAAAATTTAAATTGTTAATGACAAACATAATAACAATGTTTGCATTGCTCTTTTTTTTTTTGGTTAATAACTCGTTAATGTCATTGTGGATATAATCAGATCCAACCATTTTAATGTGCACACAAAATGGATGTAAAACCCCCCAACAATATTCATAGTCCCCCCACCCAACCCAAGTCATTTTCAAAACCTACTAATTCTTTCCATGCTGTATCCAATTATTCAACCATGTTTATTTCCACGTCACACTCCTGTTTTTTTGGTGGCTCTATCTCCTGCACATTAGTTAACTTCTGTATACATTAAATAATTGTACGAAAATAACATGTTATGTCGAGTTCAATAATTATACTTTCACAAAATTCAAACAAATATGAAAAAGAACTTGCCAGGGCAGCTAAACGCAAGTGATTAAAGAAAATACGACCTAACATTATTCAAAAATCCACTATTGTTTGTCATATTACTACGTATTTAAATGATTTCAAACGATAAAACTTATATTGCAATTGACATGAAAGTTGTAATTTTCGTGCAGCAGAAGCAGATCCATTGAACTGGAAGGTTGTAGCTCGATTAAATTGCGTAGTGGTTTAGTCAGTTTGCCAATTGTTGGGCGCCTACTGTTTCATCAACTATTCCCATGTATAGTTTGAATAGAAATGATCTTTAAAATCAAATTTTGTTCATGTAAGAGTAGTGCTTTGGTCCCATGCTCAAATTCATTGCGTGGAGGGAATGTCTTTCAAAGACCGACTCTTGGATTGTCCACTCGTGGTGTTTTGCTATTGAACCACCTTTCAATCCTCATTGTCTAATCTACTTATTTAGCTCGAACACAATTATCAATCCACGTCAGCTCATCATCCCCAAAATGTAGGTACACATGTTCATTCTACGAACACTAGAGTTGTAACGTAATAACATGTGTAAAGTACGACATATTTTGATTATTATAGTATAATTGGGCATGCCTGTGACAATATGTCATTAATGATATAATTACACAGGATTGCTTAGTACGAGTTTCTTGTGTATGGATTAGAGTGGGGAAAGAGAGCTGATTGCGCGTGTCGGCTAATATGGGATCTTTTGTCGTATCGAAGAAAACCAGAACCAACGTGGCCATCTTTTCCATTTCTTATATAATCTCCTTCCACGGATTGAATATCAGAACTCGGTAGGTTGAGTTCACAAGATTCCATTTTTGTCATCTTTAGGCGTCTTCCGATGGAAGGAGAGTTATGTTCTGGAGCTTCTTCTTCATCGTCTTCAACCTCTAGCACAGACCAGAAGATGAAGCGGAGGCAACTCCGGCGAGAAGAAAAGCCCTACAGAGGCATACGGATGAGGAAATGGGGAAAGTGGGTGGCCGAGATTAGAGAGCCTAATAAAAGGTCGAGGATTTGGTTGGGTTCTTACTCCACCCCCGTCGCCGCCGCTCGTGCGTACGACACCGCCGTCTTTTATCTCCGGGGCCCATCCGCTTCCTTGAATTTTCCGGAGCTCATAATTGGAGAAGAGCAGCCGGGAGATTTGTCCGCCGCCTCTATACGCAAAATCGCCACTGAAGTTGGGGCTAAAGTTGACGCCGTTCAAACAGCTCTTCATTCGTCGACGTCTGTTTCTACTCAGCCGCCGGGAAAGCCGGACTTGAACCAGTTTCCCAGCCCCGAAAGTTCAGACGAAGACTGAGCAAACCTTGGAATCTGATATATATATTTAAATCTGAGCTTAACCTATTAAGCCGCAGTCTCACGTCAGTTCACCGATGACGATCTGAGAACTCTTAGATAGTAAATTTAGTTGATACCCGAAATCTGAAGCAACTTGTTGAACAATGTCTAGATTTCCTTTGATGATTTTCTTCCTTTAAATTACTTGAAGCAACGAAGCAATAATGCAGAACCATAAAGTGAGATTAAAATATTAAATATAAAGTTATT
Organism: Begonia loranthoides; assembly: GCA_022433065.1. Classification (NCBI taxonomy): domain Eukaryota; kingdom Viridiplantae; phylum Streptophyta; class Magnoliopsida; order Cucurbitales; family Begoniaceae; genus Begonia; species Begonia loranthoides. The sequence continues at coordinate 27,757,400 of CM039479.1, read as the reverse complement.
CATTCGCCATCTTTACTCCTACACAACCCAATAAGATTTTGATTTATTTTCCAAGGTGCTGCTCCAATTGCAGTAGGCAGTAGCTGATAGCTCTGCAGCTGAACCCATGTTGTGATTTACCTTGCTAAATTTTCCGACTTGTGATAATCTGAGGCGACCTGGTCCACGCCGGTTTGACGGTTCGGACTGTCTATTTGTCACATTTCTACGTTTACGGTCTACTTAATTAACAGGCTTCGATGTTACGTTTAATCGCGGTCCATGTTATATTAATAGAACCGGCCTGAATTCAGGAAATATGCTCCTGAACGGCCCAAGTTAGGAGGAGGACCGTTTTTTTTTTTAATTAATTAGGACAGTTTCCGTAATTGTCTAACTGATTTGATTCTACGCAACGCTGTCCATCTTCTCCCTCTCCGTTCTTCCATGGCTCTTCCCCATTCTCATCAACCCCACCAATCGCAGAAACAGCAGTTGCAAACGTCGGAATCCTTCAGGTTAGAAATCAATGGTCATACTCGCGTTGTTTAAAACCCTAAAAATCCTCATTTCCCTTTTTTTTTTTTTTTCGATTTTTATTTTGGTTTTCCTTATAATTTCAGGAACTTGTACCGAACCGATTGTCATATTTCGCCAGCAGTCGCCTACTGTAATTTCACGAGTCTTCAGGATGAGTCTCTGCATCCTAGAGCGTCGACATGGAGACAGACGAAGGCCGCAACTCTGAGGAATTAAGCGGAGAAGAAAAAAGCAATTCTTTCTGCGCAGAAAACGTATATGAAGAAAGAGGAGGCGTGCGTGGACTTGGACTGGTTTAAGCCAGTGTCAGTTAGGATAACCCAGCAAAGTGGGGAAGAAAAGCTCGCCTTTAAATTTCACTCTTCAATACTATATTCTAAAAAATAATAATTCATTCATTATTAATAATTAAAATAAATAATTAAATAACACATTGTCATGTAAATATTATTATAGTTTAATTATATTAATCACACATCTAATGGCTTCCTTTGTTGTGTGGGCATGAAGAGAGCGACAGTGGAGATTATGAATAATAAAAATATAGAGAGAGAGAAAGTGACACCACATTAAAAATTTGTCTCTTCAGAGGAACTAAAAATCTAGTCAACAGACATGTGTGCGCGCGCGCGCGCGCTTTTTGATTGGTAAAATAATGTTATTGCAAATGGGTTTAGTGGTAATGTTAATAAGCAGGCGATGATGGGAAAGGGACAGTTAATGACCAACTTTTACTTTGTTTTTATTAGGATTTTAATTAATGGGTTTGTTGTTGTCCTCTGGGAATGTGGGTGTCTAATGATTCACCCAATGCAACAAACAAAACTGGTGCTCCATTATCTTACTAATCCTCAGTTAACTATTGCAATTAACAATCTTAATTACCAAAAATCACTCCTCTTCTTCTTCCCTCTAGTGGGGTAGCTTTTAGAAAAGGATAAAAAGAGGGAAATGAGGAATGCCTTTTCATGAAAATTGAGAGATGGAATGGGGGGCCTGTAGGCAAACCCATCTAAGTAAGAGCTCCTCTATCTCCCATGTATCTCTTCAAGCAGACATTTGCTGTCTCTCCCAATCATTGGCTGAATAACCCAAATCTCACTCCCATCAATCATTCCTATAGACCGTACTTGCAATTTTGGGCTCGTGGGTCTTGAGCCGTAGAGGAATCACTAAGAGAATGTAACGTTAATTGGGCTGAAAATAGAATAATAATAATACAGCCCCAATTGCTTATTTTGAAAATAATAATTAAATACTCATTTATTGTTTGCACTAAGAACATGGGTTGGTGACTAAGGGTCTATTCACAATCCTACGTCAATGTCTTCATGTCATCGTACCCACAAGAATACACGCGCCTGCCTTACATATTGATTACAATAGTAAGTCCAAATTGAAAGAAAAAAATTATCTTTGACAAATAAAAAAATAATTAAGATTTTAATATCATAAATATTAAATTTATTTTGGTAATTAACTATGAAAAATAAATGAAGTAAATATCGATGTTGCGTTTTTTTGTTAAAAATTTATTTATTTTTTCGCAGTGGTTATGTCGTCTTTCCACAAAGAACCTGTACAAAAACTATATATAATCAAGAACTTACTTTCTGCAGTAGAAGATAAATATCTGCAATAGAAAGAATATTTGAAAACCATGTCATGCAATACAGTGCATACGTGAATGCAGAACATAGCTCCCGTGAAAGCATAACAATGCTTTGCATAAACCCTCTCGTCCATTCAACGGAAGCATAACAGTGCTCCCAAGTAAATCCTAATTTCCGTCAGCACGTGCAGAACGCATGGTAAATCCTATTCCAAACATTTCTTTTCCTCAATGGAAAACAAGTATCCGCTGTGGAAAGAGTATTTTTCTCAATGGATACATGTCTTCTTGTACATAATCTTAGTTTCCTCAGTAAAAACGTGTCTTCTGCTAAGGAATTAAACTTTATTAATGTTTGTATATAACTTCACATTTCACCTCAGATAAGCACATTAACCAAAGCGATTTTTGACCAAACTCTGAATTCTAACCTTAACCCTCACTATCTCTTCTAATAGATTTTATAAGGTATACGAAATTGATTCTTTGTAACGTAAAACAACTCTCTCTCAATCTCAACTTCAACTAGAAAATGAAAGAAATCATATTTCAATGATTTACTTTTCGCATCAGAAAGTAAGTATCCGCTACAGAAAATAAAGTAAATCATTGACTGTAGCTACTTCATGTACGAGTATGCTGCGAAAATGTGACATATCCGATGTAGAAAAAAATTTAAATTGTTAACGAAAAACATAACAACAATGTTTATCTCGTTCATTTTTCATATTTCAATATTTTATTTGTTAGCGAAAATTAATAAATATTTATCTTGTCACTGATTATAGTTCAGTGTTTTTTTTTTGTTAATAACCCGTTATTGCCATTACTTATGTAATCAAACCCAACCATTTAAATGTGCACACAAAATGGATGTATCCAATGATTCAACCATGTTTATTTCAACGTCACACTCCTGTTTTTTTAGTGGCTCTATCTCGTGCACATTAGTTAACTTCTGTATACATTAAATAATTGTACGAAAATAAAATGTTATGTCGAGTTCAATAATTATACTTTAACAAAATTCAAACAAATATGAAAAAGAACTTGCCAGGGCCAGCTAAACGTAAGTGATTAAAGAAAATACGACGTAACATTATTCAAAAATTCAATATTGTTTGCCATATCACTACGTGTTTAAATGATAGAATTTATATTGCAATCGACATAAAAATTGTAATTTTCGTGCATAAGCAGATCCATTGAGCTGAAAGGTTGTAGCTCGATTAAATTGCGTAGTGGTCTAGTCAGTTTGCCAATTTTTGGGCGCCTACAGTTTCATCAACTATTCCCATGTATATAGTTTCTATAGAAATGATCTTTAAATTCGAATTTTGTTCATATAATAGTAGTCCTTTGGTCCCATGCCCAAATTCATTGCGTGGAGGGAATATATTTCAAAGACCGACTCTTGGCTTGTCCACACGTGGTGTTTTGCGATTGAACCACCTTTCAATCCCCACTGTCCAATCTACTTATTTAGCCCGAAGACATTTATCAATCCACGTCAGCTCTTCATCCCCAAAATATGGGTACACATGTTCATTCTACGAACACAAGAGTTGTAACGTAATAACATGTGTAAATTACGACATATTTTGATTATTATAGTATAATTGGGCATGGCTGTGACAATATGTCATTAATGATATAATTACACAGGATTGCTTAGTACGAGTTTCTTGTGTATGGATTAGAGTGGGGAAAGAGAGCTGATTGCGCGAGTCTGCTAATATGGGATCTTTTGTCGTGTCGAAGAAAACCAGAACCAGCGTGGCCATCTTTTCCATTTCTTATATAATCTCCTTCCGCGGATTGAAGATCAGAACTCGGTAGGTTGAGTTCACAAGATTCCATTTTTGTCAACTTGAGGCGTCTTCCGATGGAAGGAGAGTTATGTTCTGGTGCTTCTTCTTCATCGTCTTCAACCTCTAGCACAGACCAGAAGATGAAGCGGAGGCAACTCCGGCGAGAAGAAAAGCCCTACAGAGGCATACGGATGAGGAAATGGGGAAAGTGGGTGGCCGAGATTAGAGAGCCTAATAAAAGGTCGAGGATTTGGTTGGGTTCATACTCCACCCCCGTCGCCGCCGCTCGTGCGTACGACACCGCCGTCTTTTATCTCCGGGGTCCATCCGCTTCCTTGAATTTTCCGGAGCTCATAATTGGAGAAGAGCAGCCGCGAGATTTGTCCGCCGCCTCTATACGCAAAATCGCCACTGAAGTTGGGGCTAAAGTTGACGCCGTTCAAACAGCTCTTCATTCGTCGACGTCTGTTTCTACTCAGCCGCCGGAAAAGCCGGACTTGAACCAGTTTCCCATCCCCGAAAGTTCAGACGAAGGCTGAGCAAACCTTGGAATCTGATATATATATTTAAATCTGAGCTTAACCTATTAAGCCGCAGTCTCTCGTCAGTTCACTGATGACGATCTGAGAATTCTTAGATGGTAAATTTAGGTCATACCCGAATCTGAAGCAACTAGTTGAACACTATCTAGATTTCCTTTGATGATTTTCTTCCTTTACATTACTTGAAGCAACGAAGCAATAATGCAGAACCATAAAGTCAGATTATAATATTAAATATTAAATTATTCATTCGCCATCTTTACTCCAACACAACCCAATAAGATTTTGGTTTATTTTCAAAGGTGCTTGTCCATTTATTTTTTTAATAAACATTTAATTTGGTTTTGCATACCCATAATGTCAAATGATAGTCACAATAGTACCATTCATATTAAATTTGATACACATAAAAGGTCTAAATAGATAAGATGACTCAAGTCAAAAAAAATAATTTATTCGCTGCAGAAAAAATTTAAAATTTTAACAAAAAACATGATAGAGATATTTGACTCTTTTATTTTTTATTGTTTAATATTTTACATATTAATAAAAATTATTTAATATTTATCTTGCTACTATTCCTATAACCGAGTAATTTTTTGTTCATTACCCATTTTATATTAGATTAAAAAATTATAACTGTTAGAGTTCGGATGTGACCCGAATTCTAGTTGGGCCGGGTTGGGCCCATATCCAATATTAGGGTTAATTATTTTCTCTATATATTGATGCTTGAGTCGCAAAACTCATTGTACCTTGATTTCATTCTTAGTGATTTCTCCTCTGCCCGTGGTTTTTTCCCGTTAGGGTTTTCCACGTAAATCTTGGTGTCCCTGTTTCCGCAGTTTTCTTTTTCCGTTTCGCGTTCGATTCTCAACAATTGGTATCAGAGCCCAGGTCAAATTCTCTATATTAATTTTCCAACAATTGATATCAGAGTGGAGTTAGAGTTTTAGTACTCGGATCGAACGAAATTTGGGATTTTTTTCAATTTTGTTACAAATTGATATTTTGGTGGAAAAAGAATAAAAAAAAAAAAAAAGGTTTTGATTCATGTGCTGGCGTGGTTTCCAAGAAACAAAGAAAATTTTTGTTCTCCTGGAAAAGAATCCCCCTGTTGCATCGTCTTCTTCGAAGGAAACCTGCTGCCTGTGCTTCTCCAGAGAGATCAGCGAAGACGAACATCGAACGCCGACCGCAAGACAGAAGAAATTGTCGTCATTCTCTTGCCTAGCCGTCAACCCGCCGCTGCATCTGCCGGTAAAGAACAGAGAGACGAAACCCGTTCGTCCGTCGCCCACTGCCGTCCGTCGCGCTCGAAGTCCGACTACCCAACCTGCGCCGTCTCCTGTCCGTCGGTCGATTTGTCCAGAGAAGAACAAGGAGACGAAGTTTGTTCGTCCAGCGCCTGCTGTCGTCCAGTCTCTCACTGGTGCTTCCGTCGCCAAACCGAGAACAGGTTGAAGAATTGGTGATAAAAAAAAAAAAAAAAAAAAAAAAAAAAAATCAATTTTTGGTTTTTATCTGAGTTGAGTTTTTTGAATTGTTGTGTTGGATTTTGGGGGCGGAAATTTTGGGATTCGGCTATCAAATTTTGCGAGGATATTTTTGGGTTCAGAAATTGTGAGGAAATTTCTGAAATTTTTGGGTGCGATGAGTTCAGTGAAATTCGATATTCCGTTGTTGGATCAGAATACGAGATTTCAGTTATGGCAGGTGAAGATGCGAGATGTGCTCGCTCATATGGATTTAGACGACGCGTTATTAGGGCTCGATAAAATGCCCACGTTATTGAGTGAAGAGGAGAAACTTCGAAAGGATCGGAAAGCTCTATCATTGATACGTCTGCATTTATCAAATCAGATTTTGCAGGATGTTTTGAACGAGAAGTCTGCCGCTGATTTATGGGTCAGATTGGAGCAATTATGTATGAAGAAAACCCTGACGAGTAAGCTGCATTTGAAGCAGCGGTTATATTCTCATCAGTTATTGGAAAGAGCCTCTATTACAGAGCACTTGACTGCATTCAAGGAGTTAGTTTCGGATTTGGAGACTATGGGATGCAAGTACGATGAGGAGGATTTGGGGTTGATTCTGTTATGCTCGTTGCCTGCTTCATATGGTTCTTTCAGAGATACGATTTTGTACAGTAGGGACAGTCTAACTCTGGAAGAGGTTTATGGTTCTTTGTTGTCAAAGGAAAAGATGAAGCAGCTTGTTAAGGAATCCGAATCTCGAGGTGAGGGATTCGTCGTTCGGGGTAGAACAAGAGATTCAAACAACAAAGGCAGTGATAATGTTCAAAGTTCGAAGGGCCGATCAAAGTCAAGGAACCGAGATAGAACCTGTTACTTCTGTCATGGAAGGGGGCACATCAAAGCCGAGTGCCGTAAATTGCAGAATGAGTTAAAGAGAGCTGAGAAGGGAAAACAACCGATGACGTCCGGTGCAGTAGTTGTCGCACAAGAAGAAGACTATAGTGATGGAGATCTTCTAATAGTGTCAGAGGGAAACTCAGAGCCAAACAAGGAGTGGATTCTGGATTCAGCGTGTTCGTTTCATATGTGCTACAATCGGGATTGGTTTACGACATATGAAACCGTTTCAGGAGGTGATGTGTTAATGGGCAATAACACACCTTGCAAGATAGCTGGTATTGGTACCATCAGAATCAGAATGTTTGATGGAGTTGTGAGGACACTGGGTAGCGTGCGACATGTTCCCGAGTTAAAGAAGAATCTGATCTCGTTGAGTACTCTGGATTCGAAAGGGTACAAGTACAGCGCTGTAGGTGGAGGTATAAAGATCAGTAGGGGTGCTCTCGTCAAGTTAAAGGGACACAGAAGCTCTGCAAATTTATACGTGTTACAGGGTTCTACGGTGATGGGTAATCAGGCTACAGAGTTTGTGAATTCACCTTCAAAAGGTTTGTTGGAGAAGACTCAGAGGAAGTTAGGTTCTCGAGTGAAGTTCAAGTTGGGTTCTGAATCCACATCAGAGCCGATTCGTCAGCCTATTACAGATGTTCAGCGTGATGCAGTCACCACATCGTCACCAATTTCAGTTACAGTTTCACGTCAGAGAGGTATCGTCAAAAGCAGAACCAAGGGAAAGGGTAAAGCTCCACGGCGATATAGTGAAACATCTACGGTGGGTTACGCATTGAGTGTGTTCGAGAGTATAGATTCAGCACATTCACATGCAGTTCGTTGCGACATCTCTGATAATTCGGTGGTACAATGGAGCAGATGTGATTTCTCTCCGAGTGTGTCTCTCAAGTTTAAGCGGGGCTTAAACTTGATCCGTACCAGATATTGAGTTGGCCCAACAGGGGCCTTTGTGGAAGAGGAGGTTATTTTTCGTTGGAGTTTTGCAGTTCGCCTTACATTGGAATTTCTTTAAAGGTGGAGATTGTCAGAGTTCAGTGTTCTGGATTCGTTTTGGGGTGGGCCGTGAAGCCTGCATTGGATCTCTCAGGTGGAATTCGTGTCAAGGTGGAGATTGTTAGAGTTCGGATGTGACCCGAATTCTAGTTGGGCCGGGTTGGGCCCATATCCAATATTAGGGTTAATTATTTTCTCTATATATTGATGCTTGAGTCGCAAAACTCATTGTACCTTGATTTCATTCTTAGTGATTTCTCCTCTGCCCGTGGTTTTTTCCCGTTAGGGTTTTCCACGTAAATCTTGGTGTCCCTGTTTCCGCAGTTTTCTTTTTCCGTTTCGCGTTCGATTCTCAACAATTAGTATCAGAGCTAAGGTTGAGCTCCTCTATACCAATTCTCAACAATTGGTATCAGAGCCCAGGTTAAATTCTCTTTATCAATTTTCCAACAATTGATAACAGAGCGGAGTTAGAGTTTTCGTACTCGGATCGAACGAAATTCAGGGTTTACAATTTTTGGTGAAAAATTGTAATTTGGAAAAGGAAATAAAAAAAAAAAAAAAACAAAAAAAAAAAAAAAAAATCAAACAAAGCAAAGAAAAGATTCTTTTCTTTGGACTCTGTTTCTTCTCCAGAAAAGAGAGAAGACGAACAGAGGGTCGCGTCTGCCATCTCCACCAACAGAGGAGCTTCCGCCGTCGGTCGCCGAAGAGAAGACAGCCAACGTTGTCGTCTGTCGCACGCCGCGACTAGAAGCCGACGAACCTCCAGTAGCCGCCATCCGCCATCGATCTGCCTCCGCCAGGAACGCCGCGCTACCGTCGTCGTGCGCCGCACAGAACCAGCCACACCCACACCGATCGGAACAGAGTCCGCCGCCCGAGGAAGAGTAGTCCTCCTCTATCTCCTCGTTGCCGTCCGTCCCCACTGCAGATTTAGAACAGACCTCCGACCGTGCAGTGAACAAGGAAAGGAGCAATTTTTTTTTTGCTAGTTTAATTTTATTTGGGAAAGCTGTGATTTTTGGGTGCGAAATTTTAGTTGGGAAATTGGTTTCCTGAATTGGCAGATATTTTGGGTTAAGAAATTGTGAAGAAATTTCTGAAATTTTTGGGCAGGATGAGTTCAGTGAAATTCGATATTCCGTTGTTGGATCAGAATACGAGATTTCAGTTATGGCAGGTGAAGATGCGAGATGTGCTCGCACAGATGGATTTAGACGACGCATTATTAGGGCTTGATAAAATGCCCACGTTATGGAGTGAAGAGGAGAAACTTCGAAAGGATCGGAAAGCCCTATCATTGATACGTCTGCATTTATCAAATCAGATTTTGCAGGATGTTTTGAACGAGAAGTCTGCCGCTGATTTATGGGTCAGATTGGAGCAATTATGTATGAAGAAAACCCTGACGAGTAAGCTGCATTTGAAGCAGCGGTTATATTCTCATCAGTTATTGGAAAGAGCCTCTATTACAGAGCACTTGACTGCATTCAAGGAGTTAGTTTCGGATTTGGAGACTATGGGATGCAAGTACGATGAGGAGGATTTGGGGTTGATTCTGTTATGCTCGTTGCCTGCTTCATATGGTTCTTTCAGAGATACGATTTTGTACAGTAGGGACAGTCTAACTCTGGAAGAGGTTTATGGTTCTTTGTTGTCAAAGGAAAAGATGAAGCAGCTTGTTAAGGAATCCGAATCTCGAGGTGAGGGATTCGTCGTTCGGGGTAGAACAAGAGATTCAAACAACAAAGGCAGTGATAATGTTCAAAGTTCGAAGGGCCGATCAAAGTCAAGGAACCGAGATAGAACCTGTTACTTCTGTCATGGAAGGGGGCACATCAAAGCCGAGTGCCGTAAATTGCAGAATGAGTTAAAGAGAGCTGAGAAGGGAAAACAACCGATGACGTCCGGTGCAGTAGTTGTCGCACAAGAAGAAGACTATAGTGATGGAGATCTTCTAATAGTGTCAGAGGGAAACTCAGAGCCAAACAAGGAGTGGATTCTGGATTCAGCGTGTTCGTTTCATATGTGCTACAATCGGGATTGGTTTACGACATATGAAACCGTTTCAGGAGGTGATGTGTTAATGGGCAATAACACACCTTGCAAGATAGCTGGTATTGGTACCATCAGAATCAGAATGTTTGATGGAGTTGTGAGGACACTGGGTAGCGTGCGACATGTTCCCGAGTTAAAGAAGAATCTGATCTCGTTGAGTACTCTGGATTCGAAAGGGTACAAGTACAGCGCTGTAGGTGGAGGTATAAAGATCAGTAGGGGTGCTCTCGTCAAGTTAAAGGGACACAGAAGCTCTGCAAATTTATACGTGTTACAGGGTTCTACGGTGATGGGTAATCAGGCTACAGAGTTTGTGAATTCACCTTCAAAAGGTTTGTTGGAGAAGACTCAGAGGAAGTTAGGTTCTCGAGTGAAGTTCAAGTTGGGTTCTGAATCCACATCAGAGCCGATTCGTCAGCCTATTACAGATGTTCAGCGTGATGCAGTCACCACATCGTCACCAATTTCAGTTACAGTTTCACGTCAGAGAGGTATCGTCAAAAGCAGAACCAAGGGAAAGGGTAAAGCTCCACGGCGATATAGTGAAACATCTACGGTGGGTTACGCATTGAGTGTGTTCGAGAGTATAGATTCAGCACATTCACATGCAGTTCGTTGCGACATCTCTGATAATTCGGTGGTACAATGGAGCAGATGTGATTTCTCTCCGAGTGTGTCTCTCAAGTTTAAGCGGGGCTTAAACTTGATCCGTACCAGATATTGAGTTGGCCCAACAGGGGCCTTTGTGGAAGAGGAGGTTATTTTTCGTTGGAGTTTTGCAGTTCGCCTTACATTGGAATTTCTTTAAAGGTGGAGATTGTCAGAGTTCAGTGTTCTGGATTCGTTTTGGGGTGGGCCGTGAAGCCTGCATTGGATCTCTCAGGTGGAATTCGTGTCAAGGTGGAGATTGTTAGAGTTCGGATGTGACCCGAATTCTAGTTGGGCCGGGTTGGGCCCATATCCAATATTAGGGTTAATTATTTTCTCTATATATTGATGCTTGAGTCGCAAAACTCATTGTACCTTGATTTCATTCTTAGTGATTTCTCCTCTGCCCGTGGTTTTTTCCCGTTAGGGTTTTCCACGTAAATCTTGGTGTCCCTGTTTCCGCAGTTTTCTTTTTCCGTTTCGCGTTCGATTCTCAACAATTGGTATCAGAGCTAAGGTTGAGCTCCTCTATACCAATTCTCAACAATTGGTATCAGAGCCCAGGTTAAATTCTCTTTATCAATTTTCCAACAATTGATAACAGAGCGGAGTTAGAGTTTTCGTACTCGGATCGAACGAAATTCAGGGTTTACAATTTTTGGTGAAAAATTGTAATTTGGAAAAGGAAATAAAAAAAAAAAAAAAACAAACAAAGCAAAGAAAAGATTCTTTTCTTTGGACTCTGTTTCTTCTCCAGAAAAGAGAGAAGACGAACAGAGGGTCGCGTCTGCCATCTCCACCAACAGAGGAGCTTCCGCCGTCGGTCGCCGAAGAGAAGACAGCCAACGTTGTCGTCTGTCGCACGCCGCGACTAGAAGCCGACGAACCTCCAGTAGCCGCCATCCGCCATCGATCTGCCTCCGCCAGGAACGCCGCGCTACCGTCGTCGTGCGCCGCACAGAACCAGCCACACCCACACCGATCGGAACAGAGTCCGCCGCCCGAGGAAGAGTAGTCCTCCTCTATCTCCTCGTTGCCGTCCGTCCCCACTGCAGATTTAGAACAGACCTCCGACCGTGCAGTGAACAAGGAAAGGAGCAATTTTTTTTTTGCTAGTTTAATTTTATTTGGGAAAGCTGTGATTTTTGGGTGCGAAATTTTAGTTGGGAAATTGGTTTCCTGAATTGGCAGATATTTTGGGTTAAGAAATTGTGAAGAAATTTCTGAAATTTTTGGGCAGGATGAGTTCAGTGAAATTCGATATTCCGTTGTTGGATCAGAATACGAGATTTCAGTTATGGCAGGTGAAGATGCGAGATGTGCTCGCACAGATGGATTTAGACGACGCATTATTAGGGCTTGATAAAATGCCCACGTTATGGAGTGAAGAGGAGAAACTTCGAAAGGATCGGAAAGCCCTATCATTGATACGTCTGCATTTATCAAATCAGATTTTGCAGGATGTTTTGAACGAGAAGTCTGCCGCTGATTTATGGGTCAGATTGGAGCAATTATGTATGAAGAAAACCCTGACGAGTAAGCTGCATTTGAAGCAGCGGTTATATTCTCATCAGTTATTGGAAAGAGCCTCTATTACAGAGCACTTGACTGCATTCAAGGAGTTAGTTTCGGATTTGGAGACTATGGGATGCAAGTACGATGAGGAGGATTTGGGGTTGATTCTGTTATGCTCGTTGCCTGCTTCATATGGTTCTTTCAGAGATACGATTTTGTACAGTAGGGACAGTCTAACTCTGGAAGAGGTTTATGGTTCTTTGTTGTCAAAGGAAAAGATGAAGCAGCTTGTTAAGGAATCCGAATCTCGAGGTGAGGGATTCGTCGTTCGGGGTAGAACAAGAGATTCAAACAACAAAGGCAGTGATAATGTTCAAAGTTCGAAGGGCCGATCAAAGTCAAGGAACCGAGATAGAACCTGTTACTTCTGTCATGGAAGGGGGCACATCAAAGCCGAGTGCCGTAAATTGCAGAATGAGTTAAAGAGAGCTGAGAAGGGAAAACAACCGATGACGTCCGGTGCAGTAGTTGTCGCACAAGAAGAAGACTATAGTGATGGAGATCTTCTAATAGTGTCAGAGGGAAACTCAGAGCCAAACAAGGAGTGGATTCTGGATTCAGCGTGTTCGTTTCATATGTGCTACAATCGGGATTGGTTTACGACATATGAAACCGTTTCAGGAGGTGATGTGTTAATGGGCAATAACACACCTTGCAAGATAGCTGGTATTGGTACCATCAGAATCAGAATGTTTGATGGAGTTGTGAGGACACTGGGTAGCGTGCGACATGTTCCCGAGTTAAAGAAGAATCTGATCTCGTTGAGTACTCTGGATTCGAAAGGGTACAAGTACAGCGCTGTAGGTGGAGGTATAAAGATCAGTAGGGGTGCTCTCGTCAAGTTAAAGGGACACAGAAGCTCTGCAAATTTATACGTGTTACAGGGTTCTACGGTGATGGGTAATCAGGCTACAGAGTTTGTGAATTCACCTTCAAAAGGTTTGTTGGAGAAGACTCAGAGGAAGTTAGGTTCTCGAGTGAAGTTCAAGTTGGGTTCTGAATCCACATCAGAGCCGATTCGTCAGCCTATTACAGATGTTCAGCGTGATGCAGTCACCACATCGTCACCAATTTCAGTTACAGTTTCACGTCAGAGAGGTATCGTCAAAAGCAGAACCAAGGGAAAGGGTAAAGCTCCACGGCGATATAGTGAAACATCTACGGTGGGTTACGCATTGAGTGTGTTCGAGAGTATAGATTCAGCACATTCACATGCAGTTCGTTGCGACATCTCTGATAATTCGGTGGTACAATGGAGCAGATGTGATTTCTCTCCGAGTGTGTCTCTCAAGTTTAAGCGGGGCTTAAACTTGATCCGTACCAGATATTGAGTTGGCCCAACAGGGGCCTTTGTGGAAGAGGAGGTTATTTTTCGTTGGAGTTTTGCAGTTCGCCTTACATTGGAATTTCTTTAAAGGTGGAGATTGTCAGAGTTCAGTGTTCTGGATTCGTTTTGGGGTGGGCCGTGAAGCCTGCATTGGATCTCTCAGGTGGAATTCGTGTCAAGGTGGAGATTGTTAGAGTTCGGATGTGACCCGAATTCTAGTTGGGCCGGGTTGGGCCCATATCCAATATTAGGGTTAATTATTTTCTCTATATATTGATGCTTGAGTCGCAAAACTCATTGTACCTTGATTTCATTCTTAGTGATTTCTCCTCTGCCCGTGGTTTTTTCCCGTTAGGGTTTTCCACGTAAATCTTGGTGTCCCTGTTTCCGCAGTTTTCTTTTTCCGTTTCGCGTTCGATTCTCAACAATTGGTATCAGAGCTAAGGTTGAGCTCCTCTATACCAATTCTCAACAATTGGTATCAGAGCCCAGGTTAAATTCTCTTTATCAATTTTCCAACAATTGATAACAGAGCGGAGTTAGAGTTTTCGTACTCGGATCGAACGAAATTCAGGGTTTACAATTTTTGGTGAAAAATTGTAATTTGGAAAAGGAAATAAAAAAAAAAAAAAAACAAACAAAGCAAAGAAAAGATTCTTTTCTTTGGACTCTGTTTCTTCTCCAGAAAAGAGAGAAGACGAACAGAGGGTCGCGTCTGCCATCTCCACCAACAGAGGAGCTTCCGCCGTCGGTCGCCGAAGAGAAGACAGCCAACGTTGTCGTCTGTCGCACGCCGCGACTAGAAGCCGACGAACCTCCAGTAGCCGCCATCCGCCATCGATCTGCCTCCGCCAGGAACGCCGCGCTACCGTCGTCGTGCGCCGCACAGAACCAGCCACACCCACACCGATCGGAACAGAGTCCGCCGCCCGAGGAAGAGTAGTCCTCCTCTATCTCCTCGTTGCCGTCCGTCCCCACTGCAGATTTAGAACAGACCTCCGACCGTGCAGTGAACAAGGAAAGGAGCAATTTTTTTTTTGCTAGTTTAATTTTATTTGGGAAAGCTGTGATTTTTGGGTGCGAAATTTTAGTTGGGAAATTGGTTTCCTGAATTGGCAGATATTTTGGGTTAAGAAATTGTGAAGAAATTTCTGAAATTTTTGGGCAGGATGAGTTCAGTGAAATTCGATATTCCGTTGTTGGATCAGAATACGAGATTTCAGTTATGGCAGGTGAAGATGCGAGATGTGCTCGCACAGATGGATTTAGACGACGCATTATTAGGGCTTGATAAAATGCCCACGTTATGGAGTGAAGAGGAGAAACTTCGAAAGGATCGGAAAGCCCTATCATTGATACGTCTGCATTTATCAAATCAGATTTTGCAGGATGTTTTGAACGAGAAGTCTGCCGCTGATTTATGGGTCAGATTGGAGCAATTATGTATGAAGAAAACCCTGACGAGTAAGCTGCATTTGAAGCAGCGGTTATATTCTCATCAGTTATTGGAAAGAGCCTCTATTACAGAGCACTTGACTGCATTCAAGGAGTTAGTTTCGGATTTGGAGACTATGGGATGCAAGTACGATGAGGAGGATTTGGGGTTGATTCTGTTATGCTCGTTGCCTGCTTCATATGGTTCTTTCAGAGATACGATTTTGTACAGTAGGGACAGTCTAACTCTGGAAGAGGTTTATGGTTCTTTGTTGTCAAAGGAAAAGATGAAGCAGCTTGTTAAGGAATCCGAATCTCGAGGTGAGGGATTCGTCGTTCGGGGTAGAACAAGAGATTCAAACAACAAAGGCAGTGATAATGTTCAAAGTTCGAAGGGCCGATCAAAGTCAAGGAACCGAGATAGAACCTGTTACTTCTGTCATGGAAGGGGGCACATCAAAGCCGAGTGCCGTAAATTGCAGAATGAGTTAAAGAGAGCTGAGAAGGGAAAACAACCGATGACGTCCGGTGCAGTAGTTGTCGCACAAGAAGAAGACTATAGTGATGGAGATCTTCTAATAGTGTCAGAGGGAAACTCAGAGCCAAACAAGGAGTGGATTCTGGATTCAGCGTGTTCGTTTCATATGTGCTACAATCGGGATTGGTTTACGACATATGAAACCGTTTCAGGAGGTGATGTGTTAATGGGCAATAACACACCTTGCAAGATAGCTGGTATTGGTACCATCAGAATCAGAATGTTTGATGGAGTTGTGAGGACACTGGGTAGCGTGCGACATGTTCCCGAGTTAAAGAAGAATCTGATCTCGTTGAGTACTCTGGATTCGAAAGGGTACAAGTACAGCGCTGTAGGTGGAGGTATAAAGATCAGTAGGGGTGCTCTCGTCAAGTTAAAGGGACACAGAAGCTCTGCAAATTTATACGTGTTACAGGGTTCTACGGTGATGGGTAATCAGGCTACAGAGTTTGTGAATTCACCTTCAAAAGGTTTGTTGGAGAAGACTCAGAGGAAGTTAGGTTCTCGAGTGAAGTTCAAGTTGGGTTCTGAATCCACATCAGAGCCGATTCGTCAGCCTATTACAGATGTTCAGCGTGATGCAGTCACCACATCGTCACCAATTTCAGTTACAGTTTCACGTCAGAGAGGTATCGTCAAAAGCAGAACCAAGGGAAAGGGTAAAGCTCCACGGCGATATAGTGAAACATCTACGGTGGGTTACGCATTGAGTGTGTTCGAGAGTATAGATTCAGCACATTCACATGCAGTTCGTTGCGACATCTCTGATAATTCGGTGGTACAATGGAGCAGATGTGATTTCTCTCCGAGTGTGTCTCTCAAGTTTAAGCGGGGCTTAAACTTGATCCGTACCAGATATTGAGTTGGCCCAACAGGGGCCTTTGTGGAAGAGGAGGTTATTTTTCGTTGGAGTTTTGCAGTTCGCCTTACATTGGAATTTCTTTAAAGGTGGAGATTGTCAGAGTTCAGTGTTCTGGATTCGTTTTGGGGTGGGCCGTGAAGCCTGCATTGGATCTCTCAGGTGGAATTCGTGTCAAGGTGGAGATTGTTAGAGTTCGGATGTGACCCGAATTCTAGTTGGGCCGGGTTGGGCCCATATCCAATATTAGGGTTAATTATTTTCTCTATATATTGATGCTTGAGTCGCAAAACTCATTGTACCTTGATTTCATTCTTAGTGATTTCTCCTCTGCCCGTGGTTTTTTCCCGTTAGGGTTTTCCACGTAAATCTTGGTGTCCCTGTTTCCGTAGTTTTCTTTTTCCGTTTCTCGTTCGATTCTCAACAATAACAAATTCGGCAGTCTATAATTTCGACAATTTGAAATGTTTTGTTTTTGGATAAAGCTAGACGGTCGTAATAAAGTTCATGGCGTGCCCACCAAACAGTATTTGACTATAGAAAGAAGAAAATTCATAAATGAGAAAGGAAAAATCAAACTTACTTGCTACAGAACAAAAAAATAATTAAATAAAACATGCCAGTGTCATACAGGTACAATAGTCGAGGACATCTGAAGATGCATCTGAGCATTTTCTTCAATGGTTATATATATCGATATCAGATTAAATAACTACAGTAGTAATAAAAAGAGGAAGCATCTGTTAATTAAATTAATAACAAATTATTTATTCAAGATAAAAGAATAATCTTTTTTTTATATCCTATTATTATTATAAATTGATTTTAATAGTTGTAAGCTATGACGTGGTGTGCAATAAATTGTTTTTTACAAACATTACATTATAATATATTATTAGAACATTGGGAAGAATGGACTTTTCTTGATCTGGCTTGGCTACCAAGAAAATAAGATCAATTGTTACACTAAGACCAAGGGTGAGAGGAAATGAATAGGAACATTCTACAGTGGTCAGACTTAATTGTGGAATTTCGGGATGCAAATTTTGAATTTCGGGGAACTTGTACGCACGAGTGTTGGTGGGTGACATGAAAACAGAGAGGAAGCTTCCTTCTCCACTGGAATTGGTAGGTGGGTTAGCGTTTGAACTTAGTTTCCTCTGTCCTTGAATGAATCTGAGTTCAGAAAGTTTCAACCACAAAAATACATAAATCAAAGCAACCGAGTAGAGAGCATCCACCATCGGAAAGTTTGTTAAGGAATCGATCATGGCGGCTCACACAGTTCGCCAGATCTCCGAGTGCTTTGTCAAACCCAAGTACGAAACTGAAGAATCNTCATTTTCCCTATATAAATCAAAGCAACCGAGTAGAGAGAATCAACCATCGGAAAGTTTGTTAAGGAATCGATCATGGCGGCTCACACAGTTCGGCAGATCTCCGAGTGCTTTGTCAAACCCAAGTACGAAACTGAAGAATCAAAGCTTCCGCATTATTTGAGCACATGGGATCTAGCCATGCTCGCCGTTCACTACATTCAAAAGGGTCTTCTTTTCGCCAAGCCCTCAGAAGCATATGATGGGCGTCAGTTTATGGAATCTCTCTTGGACAGGCTTAAAGATTCCTTATCTGTCGCCCTTGTTCATTTCTATCCACTCGCCGGCAGGCTAACAACAATTCTGAATGGATCGGAATCTTCCTGCTTGGTTTTCGTTGATTGTAATGGCAGTCCAGGAGCAAAGTTTATCCACTCGACTCTGGATATGACCATATCAGAGATTCTTTCGCCGCCCGACGTGCCGTTGCTAGTTCAATCCTTCTTCGATCACGATCGAGCTGCGAACCACGATGGGCACACCAGGTCATTGGTCTCCATTCAGGTGACGGAATTGTTGGACGGAGTCTTCATTGGGTGTTCGATGAACCACGCCATCGGCGACGGAACAGCTTTCTGGAATTTCTTCAATGCATGGTCTGAGATATTTCAAGCAAAGGGTGATGATAAGTCAATCTCACGCTTACCCATGATTAATCGCTGGTTTCCGGAGGGCCATGGCCCGAAACTCTACCTTCCTTTTAGTCGCACGGATGAGTTCATCAGCAGATTTGAAGCACCTCCACTTAGAGAGAGAATGTTCCACATCTCATCACAATCCATTGCGAAGATCAAAAGAAAGGCAAACTCAGAGTATAACACACAGAAAATTTCTTCCTTTCAGTCCTTGTGTGCGCTTCTATGGAGATGCATAACACGAGCCAGAATACAAACATCTCGCCTAAAACTGGACCAGTCAACCAACTGCAAGTTGGCCATCAATAACAGGACAAGACTAGATCCACCCTTGCCGGAAGACTATTTCGGAAACTGTGTTCAGGCGGTCAGAGGAGTAACCACGGCGGGCGAGTTGCTTGAACATGACCTAGGATGGGCGGCGTGGATCCTGCACGAGGCGGTGGTGAACCACAACGACAAGACAGTGCGGGACATGGTCGACAAATGGATTCAAACCCCTTTTGTTCGCCAAATAGGCCAAATCTTTGACCCAGAAAGCGTGTTCTTGGGAAGCTCGCCTCGATTCAACATGTACGGAAATGAATTTGGGATGGGAATAGGAGTAGCTCTTCGAAGTGGATGTGCTAATAAGTTTGATGGCAAAGTGACGACATACCCAGGATATGAAGGAGGAGGAAGCATAGATTTCGATATTTCCCTTCCACCTGATTCAATGACAGTTCTCGAATCTGACCAAGAATTCATGGAAGCTGTCTCCTTACCTCATTATATGCAGTAGCTGATAGCTCTGCAGCTGAACCCGTGTTGTAATTTAGCTTGCATTTGGTTATTTACGCTCCATTTGGTTCCTGCCATTACTGGAGAAACGAAAACTAGAAGAAAGATGTTAGTTTTGGTTTCCAAGGGTATGTAAGCGATAAATCATCCCCAAAGAAAGCCTAAATTCTGTTTACTTTTCTGCTTAGATTGAGTTGATAGCGAGGTAGATAGTAAAAGATGTTAGATTTGAGGTCTATCAACTAGACGGGTATTGACCTGCACTTCTTTTCATTTTTCTTAAATTGTTGTATTCGCACTATGTGCAATCCATTCAAGACTGACATCTTGGCCCTGTTATGTATTTGCTAATATTAATCCAGTTCACGTAGCTGGGTTGGCACCTGATCCGATCCCAATCGCAGACGGTAGTGATGGAGGAGCTGATATACAATGGAATTATGGCTTAGAACCCAAGAAGAAAAGACTAAAGGAACAAGATTTCTTGGAGACCAATTCCCCAATATCTTCTCTAGATTTCCTGCCGGCTCGATCAGCTTCTACAGGACTTGGATTGTCTACTGGTGACTGGGCTTTGATGTCACTCATTGGAGAAGAAATCAACTGTGAATTACAGCGTCATGATGCAGAGATTAGTAGATTTCTCAAAACCCAGGTGCTGGTTTCCTCAAAAATCTTATCTTGGTGGCTTGTTTAATGTACTCATAAAAGGGAGGATCAATGCTATTATTTCTATGTTGCATACCATTTTGGGGGTCTGATGTTTTATTTGATTGGTTTACTGAGACATTTATTCTTAATTTTCAGATTACCAATCATTAAATGATGCTGCGGCTATGTTTCTTGTTTGCCCAGTAATGATCTTGATTTTGACTTAGGTTCTTGATTGATATATTGTACTCGATTCTTTTAATTTTGTTGCTTCTCTCTTTATATCTAAAAGCATTAAAATACTCTCTTTAGGTTTCTGTCTCATCGATTCAATTTCTTATTAATTTGATAATAGATTGGTCTGGTTTTTTTTGTTTATTGGTCTGCTTTGGTGCCTCTGTGGACAGCTGATGTTGTATTTTTTAGCTTTTCCTTCAATTATGAACCTTCCCTTTTCTTCAGGAATGACCTCTCTGTTTGACGGCATTATTCTAATTTATGCCACATTAGTTATTTTTTCTTATCATCACCCAGGGTGACAGATTGCGTCAAACTATATCAGACAAAGTCCAAGCGTCTCAGCTTCAGACCATCTCATTTATGAAAGAAACAATATTTCAGAAACTACGAGACAAAGAAGCCGAATTGGAGAGCATTGATGAAAAGAATGAATTGCTTGAAGAAAGAATGGAACAGTTAATAGCAGAAGCAAATGCATCGCAACAGCGTGCTAGATACAACGACAGTGTAATCTCAGCCCTCAAGTTTAACCTTCAAGTGTATGCTCAAGGCCAAGATAGTAAGGAAGGATGCGGCCATAGTGAGGTAGACACAACAGCTTCTTGCTGTAATGGCCACTCAAATGAATTTCACCTCCTTTGCAAGGACAATAATGGCGTGAAGGAGTTAATGACTTGTACGGCTTGTAGAGTTAATAAGGTTTGCATGCTTCTTGTTCCTTGTCGCCATATATGCTTGTGTAAGGACTGTGAAAGTAAGCTTAGTTTTTGCCCACTTTGCCGTGCTTCTAAATTATTTAGCATGGAGGTGTAGATGTGAAACAGTACTTGTTGAAAATGTTGTGCACACACTACTCATTAGCTTGAGCATGTTCATATATTTGTGTTATATACCATATGGTGGTTGGTTAAACTTGCAGACAGGCAGTTTGGCACTTCTATGGAGTTAAATGGAATGAATGGGCTACGCGGGGAGTTATCACAAATCTAAAACTTTGCTGCCTTAGGTAAACTTTCCTGGCATTCTAATTTAGTTTTGATTTAAGAGAGATTATGGTAAAGTAAACAAAGGATGTAGGATTTTATTGTTTGAGTGGCAATTTGGAAGAACTCTCTCTCTATAAAGCTGCTAATTTTTCTCGTCTTTTCTTCTTTCCCATCTTCGAGGTGTTCTCTCCTCTTACTTTGCTTCAGTGGGAGTGGAGTTGGCCTTTCCCATCTTTGAGGTCTTTTCTTCTTTCCCATCTTACTCTTTTACGATTCCCTCGATCAGCTTTTCTTGTTCTAATGGGTTTTAATTAAATAATTATTTCTCAGTGTCAATTTCAGCAGGCATGATCAGGTGGTCATGACTCCAGCAAAACTCTTAAGATTGTCGACGTAACAAAATCAGCATCTTTGATCGGGATTCAAAAGTATATGACAAAATATGGAAGAAAGTGACGTGTTGAAGGCAAATATGCAGAAAATGATTTGGAGGGACCCAGATCATATACGGATAGGGAAGAAGATGACCATCTTCTTTCTTAGAATGGATAGAGAGAGAGAACAGTAAAAAAAAAAATAGCAGCCTTGATATATGGGACCCTCTTTCGTCAAACATCGTTTCTTCCTCCGCAGTATAAAAAGAAGAGACGAGGAAGATGGAAAAAGCATGCCATGAACACGTGATTCTCCAGCCTTTGTGTTTCCCTCGTCTCTTCTCTCTTCTTCAGTTCATGAGACTAATCTTTCCCTACAACCCTGTACCTTTAATAACTGGGTTTTATCAGACATTTGCTCGTCTCTCCTTGAAATCCTCATATTTTTGGCTAACACATTCGTTTGATTTGAAATGTATCGGCAGTGGCTCGGTCGTCATGTGCGAGATGGTGGGGTTTCCTTCGCTTTCACTGCGTTTTAGAGACTAGAATAGAATCTTCTTGCCTAGAGAGAGAGAGAGAGAGAGGGAGAGGGAGAGAGAGATTAGGAACTGTCTCAATGGCAGTCTTACTTCCCTAGATTTTCGCACTTTGTGGACCCGTTTAGTTCTTTCATCCTTCTTTATCAAACGTAGTCATAAAGGAGTATGTCTTATATTATCAAACAAAGATGCTTCTGCACATTTTGCAGCCCACTGGTTTAACCATTCAAGCTTCTGACACTTACCCACTTATATTTCTCATGGGGAAGAGGGTTACGATGTTAGTCGTATATTGTTTTGGAAGTATGGCAAAGCATAAATCGAGGCTGTGCGAGTGTGCATTGAGATTGCAGAAGATGATGTGTAAAGCTAAGAAATAGAAGAAGAAGAAGAAGAAGAAGAAGAAGAAGAAGAAGAGGTTAAAAATAGGAATGGTAAAGATTGTATTGCTGAAAGTCAGACCTCCATGATATACTAATATTTTATTAGTATTTCTTGTCACAATTAGTTTGTAAATCTCAATATATTTTTCATTAATTAGAGTTCATTAAAGTGTAAGTAGGATAGAAAAATGAGTGACCAAGTAAAAGAGACAGTGACAGGTCGGTCATTTACCAATAATTTCATGAAATTGATCTATTATGTGATTAACAGATTTCAAGTATAAGTTGATATATTTAGACTAAGCTTTAATTAATGGAGGTAATACTAAGATTAAAAGATAATATCCTCCAGTGCTCTTAGTACAATATTATCTACTTTGAGTTGATACTCCTACGATTTTGTTATTGGGCATAGTCAAAAATGCGTTGTACTAGGTAAGGAGGAGAACTCTACTTATAAACCATGTATTTTCTATTCTTCCAAACAACGTGAGATTGTGCACCCCACTGATATGGGTCGAACCCACAATTTGGCATTTCTTGACCTTCACAAAGCGAGCTGCAACAATCTCTCCCCTTAGAGACTCGACTTCCTTGTTGGCCATATTTTTTGTTGAGATTTTGCTCTGATACTATTTGTAACGTCCCTTAGTGCTTCCAGTACAATATTGTCCACTTTTGGGCGAGGCCTGCATGATTTTATTTTTTTGGTTAGCCTAAAACGCGTTGTATTAGGTAGGGAAAGAAGTCATACTTATAAACTATGTATTTTCTACTATTTCAAGTAATATAAGATTGTATGCCTTCAATGATATGGATCGAAATCATATATGAGCCTGACCCAAAAAATTATCTTTCATCACTAAACTTCTGTTTTTTTGGGCTTTAGCAATTTCATTCAAATCACGCACCTTTGCAAATAAATATAAACTGAGAAAAAACAAGGCTGTAATTGTCAAAGTTTCGAGCTTAATTCAAGGAACCTTTTACGCCAATAATCCAAGCAACTGGACAAGTCACCAAGCCTGTTCAGATAGGAATATATGCCATATACATCAGCTGCAGAAAGAGAGAGAGAGAGAGACGGAGAGAGAATAACATGCCTAGCCATTGGAATGCTACAAGAAAAGTTAGAGAGAGAAAGAGAAGCAGAGAAGAAGCAATAGAAGGAGGAAGTGACGTCAGTAATTACAGGCTTTAAGTCTCATCACGTAGTTCGATGTTTACTTTTACCTTATTTCGGAATCTTTGGTTTTGGGTTAGTAGGAAGATGGTGAGATTTAGACTTGGAGACTGTGTTTGAGTTTGTGCCTCGTTACAAAAGCCAAAAGCAAAAACCTAAAAAATTGAAAAAAGATAAAACAGTGGTTTGACGTGAAGTCTGAAACCCGTCCCCACTTTTCCCTTCTGTCCTTCCTTCTTTCTTTCTTACATGAATCTCCTTTGAAAAACATCAAATTAAATTCTTCTCTCAGCTTTTCCGATAGAAAAAGTATCACTTTCCCGAAAGATGCACGTAAATGACATTTTCTCCAAATCGTTCTAACTTATAGAACCAGTCATTACAGTTCAATGACTTGGTTCTGCTGTTTGTATTAACTGAAATGGTTTCGATCGCTCAAGACGGCCATTGCCTTTCACCTGTGCTTGATTTTCAAGTGCGTGTGATCTGAGATAAATGTTAGAGAGAGAAAGTCACGGGTTTGTCTTGAAATGCTCTTATTTCACAGTTCTAGACGAAGACACATTCTCTCTCTTTCCAAAACCAGAAGATAAAAGGTTAACTAATATGTAATTAAATATACGTAATATAAATGACCCATCACCTTTTATGGCGTACTATCTATATACTTCTTCCTCTACTCCTTTCTTCTTCACTCTTCGATCTCAAACTTCGCAGATTTCTTTCTTCTCTCTTTTTGTCTGAGAAGTAGAAAAGTTTTGCTGTTTGTGTTTGATGTGATCATTTGTGCAATAGCGATGATGCTAGATAACTGCGAAGGCATCCTACTTTCCTTAGACTCAAACAAATCAGTTCCTGCTCCGTTTCTGGCCAAAACATACCAGCTCGTGGACGATCCCTCTTCCGATCACATTGTTTCGTGGGGAGAAGATGACGCTACCTTCATTGTTTGGCGGCCACCAGAGTTCGCTCGCGATCTTCTCCCAAACTACTTCAAGCACAACAACTTCTCTAGCTTCGTTCGCCAACTCAATACTTACGTATAATTCATTAACATTTCTCCACCCTTTAAAGCTGATGAAAAGAAAAACTATTTTTTTTAAACTAATGGATCTTGTTGTTTTTGGGGGGTGGGGGGTTTGGAAATTAGGGTTTCAGAAAGATCGTACCAGACAGATGGGAGTTTGCAAACGAGTTCTTCGGAAAAGGAAAAAAGCATTTGCTCTGTGAAATCCATCGGAAAAAAACTGCTCAGCCACAAATACCCATCAGCCACCAAATCTATAATCCTCCTCGCGGCGTCCATAGTCAGAGTTTCTTCCCATTTCCAAACCGATTCAGTGACTCGCCGTCAGACTCGGACGATCCAGGAAATAATTGGAGTGAGTCACGGCAATTTTCTTCATCCCCAAGAGGAAATCGTGAAGGGTTATCATTTTCCAGAGGCGATACTTACAACTCTAATACCTCAATTGCAGCCCTATCTGAGGATAATGAGAGACTCAAACAAAGCAACTCAGTTCTATTATCGGAACTCGCCCATATGAAAAGACTTTACAATGATATCATATATTTTGTTCAAAACCATGTGAAGCCTGTTACTCCGAGTGTTTCCTACCCTTCTTCATTGCTTGATCACGCGCAAAAGCCTTCGAACCAGCTTTTTGGCTATTATTCAACGAACCCTAAAGAAGCTTCTTTAGCCCATTTTGTCAACTCTCCCGATACTACTGCGAAGAGCTCCATTACAATTCTAGAAGATGAATCCTCCAGCCATTGCTCTAAGACTAAACTGTTTGGTGCATCTCTTCAATCTAAGAAAAGATTGCACTCAGAACAAAGCTATAAACTGATTAACATAGATACCAATAAAGCTCGGTTGAGCTTGGATAAAGAAGACTTGGAGCTGAATCTTATGCCTCCTTCCTCGTGACAATTCATTCAAATTAATCCAAGAAAGGTGAAAGTATCTCTCTCTCTCTCTCTCTCTCTCTGTCTATCTAATGTTTTGTCTGCGAATATAACATTATTTACCATTGTTTATTTGCTCCCTCACAATATTGATATTACAGGTAAGCTTTGATTAGAGCCCAGAAGAAAGCAAGTTTAAAAGGACAGCACGATCCAAATCAACTGTTAATTTTCAATCATGAGACTAGTTTGCTTTAGGTCGTCTCTAATACTACCAGATCTTTCTTCTTACCGCTATCTCCCTTTTCTCTTTGCTGTCTATTTTTTATATGATCTCTCAATATTTCAATTCCTAAAATGGGAAGAAAGGTAAGCAAGAGAGTGTGTTGAATGGCTGTTTTCTGGAAATGTTAAGGGTGCTAACTCTATAACATATCTAAGCCATTCTTGAAGAGTCTATTAATTGTGGATACGGTAGAAGCATGACGCAGTAAATATTTCCAACTGTAATTATAAACCGTAAAGAAAGCTGACAGCACATGACCATCGGCTCCACGACGTCTTATTAATAATTAGCAGTATAATCGTTGTCGTTCAAAGAAGATAATGATTTACATGATGTACTATTTTCATTGTTTAGTTCAATTAAAATGTGGGTTAGCAAATGCCATAGTCAAAGATCTACTTAATTTGGATGTCTTTCATCGACTTCCATAGCTGCCTTAGCCTTTGCTTTCTGATAAAAGACCAGCTACTTAGAAAGATAATCCTCTTAAAGCAATAACACGTGATCGGAAAACCCTTTCCCATCTTCCAACGAGTTCTTCTAAGCTAGAGTCCGTCAATTTATTAAATTAGACTGGCTATGTGCTTAAACCTCTTGGTTAGTTCTTTTTTTTAAAAAAAATTACATTGTAATTTTAGCTGGGTAAGTCATTATGATTCTGCAATGTTTATGATTTCTAACCTTTCTTCTTATTTTGTTGGTCAAATCTTTTTGTCGTCCTTCTCGTATACAACTGCATAATCATAGTAGAGGGTAAAGCATCTGAAAAAGTTGGCCATGCTAAGAAATTTAGTTATTTTGAGGCTTCTTCAGGCTGTTTTGTCGTTATTTAACATCTCAGCAAGGAAGAAAGAACCATTTTAAGCATCTTTATAGAGAGAGAGAGAGAGAGAGAGAGAGAGAGAGAGAGAGAAGTTGAGAATAAGAAAACCCTAACCCTAGAAAACACCAGCCATGGTCTTCTTGTTATGGAGCTATGTTTCCACTTTTGAGTGACCTGCCTCTTTGTCTTCTTCTTCAGAGAGAGTAGCGCGTGATTAGAGTATGCACGTGCAGGCTGCAGCGACAAAGGATGGGTTTGGGCCTTTGGGGTTGGGTTTGGATAATGATCCCCAGCTCATTGAAAATGATTGTTGGGCCGCCCATTTTAAAGCACATTGTGGCCCATTGCTGTCTGAGCCCATTAAATGTTGTTTACGTTGTCCTCTATCGCTGTAACCCTATAAAAACCCCACAAGCAATTCTCTGTATCCAGCTCTCGCTTTTTTAATCGCAGCGTAGAAATGAGCTTCGCCATTGGCTTTTTTCCGTTCATCTTCTTATAGCAATGTCGCCAACTATGTCAATGGAAGTAGTATTAGTCTCTTCGTCCTCTGCCGACGCTGGAATTGGCTGCTGGGACCTCCACACTGGCGCAGCACAGCTTCGCTACTAGTCGCCTCGTCTATGTTGGCCAACGTTTCCTAGCTTCCTTGCAGATTGGCGACTCTGTTTCTACTGATTCTATTCTCTACTGGTCTCCATCCAATGTTTTGCTCGCGTTACTTTTATATTAGTTGGTGCTGCAGTGTTTTCAAATAATATAATTGCACCGACCTTAACTGCCCTTTCTCGAGTGATGATTGTGAGATTGTCCTCTGTATTGATATATGTTGCTCGGTACTTTCTGATGATGACTCGCTTCTAGTGTCTGGATCAGAGGATGGATGCATTAGAGTGTGGCCCCTTCTAATGTTAGCTAAAATACATCTTTCTTCTAATGTTTGATTATGGACGGCTAGAAGGGGCTAATAATCTATTTGAGCATAATTTCTTTGAAAATAATCTAAGTGCAACTGATATTGTCACTGGGTATCGAGGATCCAATCCTATAATAGTGTCAGCATTTGAGGATCGGACATGCAAGGTATTGCCTTCTTTAACAAGAATCTTGTTTTTACCTGTTTCAGGGGATCTTTTTTAAGTTCTCAAGAGCATAACCAAGGCGTTGGATGAGAACCAAATTATTTTAGGAGAAGTTTGATTAGAATTGTATTGGAACTCATTCTTTGCAACATTGTGTTTATTGAAGTGTCAAAGCCTTCAAACCACTTTTGAAGATTGATTGTACTAACCACGTCCTGTATCCTGTATATTGCGTAGCGGAGCTAGGCACCAATGTATATATGCATGCACTCTTATAGAATGAAAATTATGGACATCGCCTATTCTCGTTCTAAACCATTTGGTTGTTTTTAACACTTTGAAATTTTTATCAAGTGGCTTTTATTAGTCAAGTTTTACTAACTTATTGGGAGATTTCCTGGTTGAATATCAGAACTTATATCTCATCTGTTAGTCAATTCACACTTGTTTAAGAAGTATTCACTGTTCTTCAGTGATTGATGTTGCTGCATTGAAGCCTGGAGAACATGTTTTTTCCGGCTGTAGAGAGTGGAAAATTAGTATTCCTGCACTTAACGCTAAAAGTATTTCACTCTAGCTGCAATCATGGGTTAGTTCATTGTAAAACTTACAGTATTCAATTCTTTTCTGTTTGGTTGTATATGAAGATTGTCATTTCTTATCAGTCTGGTGCATTTTGAGTTGTATTACAACAGACCCTTTGGCAAAATATGTCAATTCTTTCTTTCATTTATGGTATATAGTTTGTGCTTTTATTTCAGATGGTTTCCTCAAACTGTGAGTAGTATTTTTATATTTGTTATTGTTAGCCATCCAGTATTATCGTCTCCCTTGTTTCTGCGATCATGTTTTCTTTTTGTAGAAATTGCGACTTGGAATTATGATAAGTGTCTAGGCTTAAGATCATGGGCGTTCCAGTTGTTACTCTACCGGACCTGTGAATAATTTAGTCATTGTTCGGCTACAACTTGGAGTGTATCCTTGTTGCCTTAATTTGAATCAGACGGGATCATTGTTATTGCCATCTTTGGCCAAATATGGAAATTGTAAGGACGAGAACACAGATATTAAGTATGTCAATTGGAGATTCCAAGTGTAATGTACATCAGTTCACATGTCATGGATGAACAAATTATACAACTCCAGGTTCTACCCCCGCTGTCCTTTTTAGTTTATCTGAACACATTTCATTTGTCATAGACTTTTGGATTATCATGTCGGATATTGTTCACTGAAGTTAACTCCTTTCTCGCCCGTGGCTTCTCTGCTTCAAAAACAGGGTTCTGCGTCTAAGAAGAAAATGGATGTGAGGAGATTGAACATGGATTCCAAGAGGTCTACACAAACTATCCAGTCAATTGGCGTCAAGAGACTTTTGGCTGGCGATGAACAACAATTGGAAAGGTGAGAATGAATTTCTGTGTATATGTTTACACAATATATTAATCCTTAACAACTCAACCAACGAAAATTGTAGGTGAGAGATCATCTTATTCCATTTATATCATCCATGGTAGATACAAGTCACAATCAGAGGCGATCCCATGGACCCCATTACTTAATTTTTGAAGGGCTGCGCAGTAGTATTAGTGCATTTATTATTTAACTTTATTTGGTGTATGAAATTGGTAAAACAGACCGTGGGCATGAAGTGGAAAGGCCAATTTCTGCTCAAAATAGCCAAAAATGAACCCGTGAAATGGGGAGGCGATTCACAAAGCTGACCCCATCCCAATTGCCGTGGCGTGGTGAAAATGAGTATAATTGGCTACGACTTTGCTCCTCTGCTTTCGTTGCCTCATTTGTGCAACTGGGCAGGGCATAAAGAAAATGATCCAAAGCTGAAACTGATGAATACAATGTAGAGAGAGAGAGTCAAAAAGGTTAAAACGGGACCATTTCTCTCTCCTTTTTCCTGATACACTCTCTTTCTCAGTTCCCCCCAAAGAAGGGAAGCATTTACATAATTCTGTACCAGTATTTTTCAATCTTTGCTGGACCAGTTATTCGTAATTAACACACATTTAGTCAAATAATTAAGCCATTAAATGTTAATTAAGGGTCTCGGGCACCCAACAAGCTATTGATTGAAGGAAGAAACAATGGTTGATGAGGTGCATTTAATCATGCGAAATTTTGTTCAATAACTGTGGCAAAGAGAAGATAAGGTAGGTGGGGGGGGGGGGGGGGGGGGGGGGGGAACAGTGATAAGGCAAAGTAAATTTAATACAATTTTAAAATAAAAAAAGAGAGAGAAATCACCTCCCAACAAACAATGTCTCTCCCCGGCGGCAGAGGAATCTTTCTATCTCCTCCAGCCTCCACCCTCTTCTTACACAGAGAACATGTCCTTTATTCACCTCTCCTGGACCCGTTCCCATATTATATTCACTGTCATTTTGTTCAAGTCCAGATAGAGAGAGAAGAGTTTCATCGACTGTTTATGTTATGTCGTTTCTTCTCCACAGGGGGGTCCACGCAAGATGTCATGCGTGGGGTCCATTCTTTGGCTACATGTCGTTATTTGGAAATTAATTAAAAATAATTAAATCCTCATAATTAACATCCCCAAAAAGGAAAAAAGAAAGCAGGCACCATCTCAATCTGGTAAGTTTATCCCTTGCCATTCCAGCACATGAAGCAGAGTTCTATCAGAACCTGATCCGTCTTGAAAGGCGTTCCCTTGCAAATTTACCCTGCATCCGCATTCAAAATCATCATACTTTTCAGGCCCGCATGTGCTGCCACGTATTCCTAAACGATGTATCAAACGGTCGACCACCCTCTCGCCTCTCTCACATTAAAACTGGTCTGGAAAGATTTCTGACGCTTGTCATGTGAGTGTGGGGGGTGTTTTTTTGCAAAGTGGGACAAACGGAAGTCGTGGGTGGATCTGAGCCGTTGATTAGGCATTTACAAGCATGTTTTGTTGTTTTCATCACTAGATATTAACGCAGAGCTCTGCTTAGATCTGGAGATAGTTGGGCTCTTATCTTATAAAATTGGCCCACAAATTTCAACGGTCCTGATCAAAAGTAAACGTTGAGCGTGCTTGAAGATTAGTTACATTATTGGTTACCAATAAATAATGTGATTTTTAAATATTTTTTACTGTTTTATAAAAATAATAAAATATAGAAAAAGATGTTCACTTTCTATAAATAGTGCGTCCACTGGATCATAGCGTGTTCCCAACATATCAAGCAAGCTTACACCTTTTTCTGCGCTCTATCTTGGTTTGTGTATCTCCTCTTTCCCTGCAAGTTTTCTGATAAAACTCTCAGTTTCTCTCTCTCTTTCTTCACTTTCTTCTTCGCCATCCCTCTGCTTAGCAGTTCCTCAGTTTTCAGCTTTCGTCTCGCTTTCTGGGAATTTCCATCTGTTATTATGTAGTTTTTACTTTTTGTGACGTAGAAAGAGAGCGATAAGTTATGGAGCTAGCGGACCAGCTGAAGTCGGAGGATCAGATGGAGATAATGACGATGATGATGCATCAAACGGACAAAAACCAACCATTTTGCGGCGCCTACAATGATATCACTGAATTTTCACCGTCTGATTATGCTGGTTCGAGCGGCTGTAATAACACCACTGCCATCCAACATTGTTCAGACAGCCTCCAACAGTCGTCTCATTCCTTCATAGATTTTCCTTTTTCTTCTTCTTTGGCGAACAATGGTTCTTCATTATCGGCAGAGAATCAGGCGCCATTTTTATCCAGGTGGGGAGGTGAATTGTTCAGCGGTGAAAATGGCTTCTTCTCTTCACCTGATTCTGAAACACCTAATTCAATGGCGACAATGAGGGAGATGATTTTCCGAATTGCAGCGATGCAGCCAATTCATATAGACCCAGAATCGGTGAAGCCGCCGAAACGAAGGAACGTGAAGATATCGAAAGACCCGCAAAGCGTAGCGGCTAGGCACCGGAGAGAGAAGATAAGTGAGAAAATCAGAATTCTTCAGCGTCTAGTACCAGGTGGGACGAAAATGGATACAGCTTCCATGTTGGACGAAGCTATTCATTACGTTAAATTCTTGAAGGGGCAAGTGCAGTCCTTGGAGAGAGCTGCAGGTAAAAGGCCTGCTGGTTTAGAGTGCCCCATTGCAGTCTCTAATGGCGGAAGCTATTTTCCCGTGGCAAAGGATTGCCAATTGCCTCGTCGAATGTAGGAGATAAGAAATGAGTCATTTGTTACGTGGATTCTTCACTAACAGATTTATCTTTTACAGGCGGGCGCAACTTGTAATAAAAAAGAAGAACATGAATTGCTTGTTGCCAAACTGTAAATACTTCCTCTACATCTTCTTCAGCCCTGTAACCCATAAATAAATCGCTCTTGTTTTGATGAATTTCAATTATAGATCCAACCCACATGGGTAACTAAGGTCGGTTTACATTTTTCTTCTCCGATACTGCAAGTTCTTACGCAGATAAACAGAGTCTTCCCCTAGATATCTCCCGACTAACCTCTCTTTCCAAACAAAATGGATTCTGTGAGTGCCCAAATCAGAAAAACCAGTGGTTATAGTTCCATGGAGAAGGAACCCAGCTTCTTCGGATAAATTCGCTGGATGCTCGATCATCTGCTGAAACAACATTTACGTCTTTCTTTTTGCTCATTTTTAATGGACCGAATCTAAAAATAGACAACTGTAGCTATATATATTGTAATAGGTTTTACACGTGTCGACATGCCATTGCGAGGCGACAGAAACTGAGTGATAGATTGAGAGGGCACGGGATATCCACGTGAAAGCCTGACAAGCGGTAGCCTTCAATGACGTCGTTTTAGCTGCTTAAATCTAGCACGTGAGCTGAAGTCAAGGCGGTCAACTCGTTGGAACCGTCCGATCCGACGTGGACATCCACGTAGGAAATATAATTGGGAGAGCTTTAGGACTATGATTTTTCTCCTCCCCCTTGACCTACTTCTAGTTATCAGCTTGTTAAGAGTGGTTCAATACACATTTGATAATTGTACTTAAAGTATATAAGGTGATGTGAGTAGACTTAATGGACCCAAATATATGTTTGAGACATTATTGTAATTATCTTAATTAATTTAAATTTTAAAATTATGGTATGCTTCTCTAGTATCTATCTTGTCACATTCTCATTTCTGGGGTCCAAGATTAAGAGAAATTTCGGTCATGAAAGAGAGCTTTTAGAGAAGGAAGAGTTGAAAACTCGGACGCTGTGTTAAACAAACATATTTAGTGGATTATGATAAATATTAGTTTTTGTCGAGATTATGTAAGATTTGTCATAAAACAAACAATATTATATTAGATACTGTAAGAGTTTACTTTTGTTTGATTTTTCTATAGATCGAAGATCTTCATTTGACGCAGAGCTTTGATCGTCTTCTACGGGAGATTGTTTCAATAAGTAATTTCCCAACCAGTTATCTTATTTTACGCCAAGCATGAGTTGTTTAATTACATCAAAAGTCTTCAACTCATCTTATAATAATGTCGTTTAATTATTGTTTGAACCCACGACCACAGCCAACGAAATCAATCATAAAATTGAATTTGGAATTGGAGCTGTCTGATATCTTGGCAGAAGTTTTGTCTTGATTCCATGCATCAAACAGTAAGGACGAATGGTGTCTTTTAGTATGAAATTGCATGCATCTTCCTATTTTTAATATTAGTTCTTGTCTTGTCTGTAAAACCATCTGTAAGTTGATTCGAAAAAGACAAATGTTTTTGCGTAAATGTTTCCAATATGAGTTTCTCCCAGAATATACCATAGCTTTTGCATCAACGATGCAGGAAAATGGTAGAAGAAAATTCAATTTCTGGGCAATCTAGCCAATGGAGTGATGGAAGAAGTTGCAAAGAGAAAACCCATGTGAGAAGCAGCTAAAAATACAAACCCAGTCGATATCAGTGGGAGCTTTGTGTGTTTGAATTGGAGGACAGTGTGAGATCCCACTGTCTTCCAATGATTCGGCAAAGCGTGAGTCTGTTTTCATACATCTCCCCACAGAGGGCAGCCCTTAACCATGGAGCCAGGAATATCTATACACTAAACTTCACTAGATTCAATGCAATGACAAGAACGTGGCAACGCACCTTCTAAAGGCAGGAACAGCCAGCCCCGATTCTATTAATAGTTAAGGCTCGTATTGAGAAAAGATGCATTCATATCATTTGGGAGAAGTCATAGTAATGTTTTTTAAATGTAGTACTCTTTGTTACTTAGCATAACGCGTTTTAGAGTAAAATCTAAGAACAAAATTATATTGGCTTTGACTCAAAATTGACAATATTATATAAGTGGGACGAAGACTCTACAAAGAAAGTAATTGTTATTTGCTTAGTGCATAAAGATTAAGTTCTGTTAGTACAATATTATACAATATTATCTGTTGGATGATGTAGCACGTACTACTTTATTGTTGTCACCCCAAAATATATAGAATACATCAAAGATGAGACGTGACAAAGGGTATAGAATACATCTCTGCTTTATCTGAGTAGGATATGGTGCATGATCTTTAATCATTTCTAGATTTTCATTGTACGGGTTGGATTAGTAGCGTACTAAACCTTTTTAGTCTAAACAAAATAAATGATTAAGTTGTCTGTCCACTCTATCTAATTAAATGCTTTAATTATCCTCGTGCACTAATACGTTTTTTAATTTAAAGAATGTATTTTTTTTTTAAATATTATATTAAACTATACAATCAACACATAAAGGTTGGTTACACAAATTCAAATTATTTCTTAATTTTTCTCGTCTCGTTACATTTTTGTTGGGTTTTAAATGCAGTAGAGAATACTCAACTTAATGAAGTCAATTGTTTCCAATATTTTTTAAATTCTGACTGAGACTGAGTCAGATCAATTTCGACCCACGTTAAGAATTTCAGTAGAACTAAAATTTTTGATTTTTTGTATAAATATATATGCCTTAGTCGCAAAATTCATTGTACCGATTTTGATCGGTAATTCTCTTATCTGATTGTGATATTATTTTACTCTTAAATTTTTTACGTAAATCTCGATATCTATTATTTTATGATTTTTTTTTTTTTCAATTCCCGTTCGAATTTCAACCGGTTCCGATTTGAGTTAGTTGGGGTTGAGCATTCTATAAAAATTGTATAGCTGGTGTCACACTAGTCAGAAGATCTCTGAAGTAAATAGATGGACTGTGTTGGTTGAATGAGAGAAACGACAAAAGTTAAGGGAGAGTTTGGTCGGATATTCTTCATCAAATCTGTCTGTTTTGATAGGTGAACTGCACTGTATTCCAATCCAACACATTTATTGTTACACAATCTTAGCCCAACACCGTCCCTCCATGTCACTTTCTAGAAGGGACACACATAATAATAATGTTTTGCTTGAGATATTTATTATTTCAAACACAAGCTCCAATTGTAGCAAATATTTACATGTAACACAAAGATTGTAATAATTTATTTTCGACGAGATGCGTCCGTTAACTTTCAAATTAGCTCTGCCATGAACAACCTCTACTATATATTTCGATAGTGGTCCTAAGTATATTCTCTAATTTACATTCATATGTTGACATAGACTATCGTTAGAATTTATATCTAAAAATATAAGATAAGAGTTTACACGTAATATCACTCATATTTATATGTCAATTAGATAATTATATTTGTTTACAAAAACTTTTCTTATGGGTCTTATTGCCCTCTTAGGAAGTGTGTTTTTCTCTTTAGTGATAAAATTTAGTCAAACTAATGTAGTGATAAATTGTCCTACGAAGGTAAGAACGACTTAAGATTTTGTTGATTGTAAGAGCTCAGCTTATGCCAGTAGAGATGTACAATCTCACGTCGTTTTGGAGAGTGAAAAATGAATGATTTTATTAGTAGAAATCTCCCTTGTATTTAGTATAATGCATTTTGAGCTAACCCTAAGAACAAAACCATGCAAAATTTGATCCAAAGCGTTTGAGTTTCATCTTAATGTCCCACATTGTAGATCTCATTTAAGATAATTCTACATTCTAAAGCGTCATTGAATCATAATTAGAGTCATTATAATATATTATGAACAACAAAATAATTGATCATTCATATCTGAAATGTCACTTTACAATGTCACATAATATTATTATATAAGAGGTTGATTTGGGAGCAAACAGAGGTAGAGGAGCCGAACACGAACTATTTTTCTCAGGCGTGGTTAATGCCAAAGATACCGAATGCAGTGTGGGAGCTTATACGGAGTTTTATTATTCAATTGTGGAAGGGTTCCAACTACCAGGAAGGGTGGTTCCTAAGAACTTTTAGAGTGATTGGATTGGTGATTCCGGGATTATCTGCTCATTCTTTTCAAGATTATGTTGTGATCCTTATCACAAGACCCCCAACTTCAAATTCATGAAGGGAAGTCGAATTCAAAGGTTTATTATATTAAGACAGGAGTCTACAGACTAACAAGAGTATGCGCTTTCAGAGTACACTGTAGCTTAAATTGTACAGTCTGTCTCAACTTTTAATTGTCGCCCGATTGGAAATCAATGACCACTTCTTTTGCCTTCTTCACCATGTCTGAACAGTTACAGCACTATGTATTGATTAATCCCTGACATTGTACATTTCTAAATGATGAAAGGTCAAATGGTTGGTTAGAAAATCCATACAGTATTTCTTCCTAAAACGTTGACAATCACAGTATTTGTAGTTATTTAAGGAAAATATTACTTAAGGTGGGAATTGATTTCAAGAAATTATAACATCAACTCAATCAATATAAATAAAATTTTGGGAAAAAAAACTGAAGAACTTACTTGGGAGATCTCTGGATGAGGTCTAGACGGCATAACAGGTAAAACAGCCACTTAAAGAACTCTTCTGACGCGCTCTGCGAAAAGATAAAGCTTTATTCGCTGTCCTGGCAACTTCATGAGCCCCGGTGACTAAAATTGAGCTTCTCATTTCTTGGGCTCGCCTCTGGGAAGATCTCAGCTTCTTCATGATCTTATCCATTGACGATGATCTTCTTTTTTCCAGCTTCATCTGAAATGCGTTTCTAAATCAGTACAGAAAACTTGTGTTTTTGTTTTTGTGGAACCTAGTGCTGCGAATATTATGTGGCAAGCCAACAGTCCAGTCATTGATTCTTATGCAGGAATCCCCTCCCTTTTATTATCATTTGTCAAATAATGATGTGTCTCAAGAGGGGAACACAGTACAAATATCCAGTAGCTAAAAGCCAAATTTCTTATGCAGCAATGCTATGAATTTCAAAATCGTCAAAGGGTATAGTTCTTCCCCAGAAGGCCATGTCTATTAGATTCTATGAATTTCAACAAGAAGTAAAATCTTATTTCCTGGCCATTGTTGAGGAGGACAACTGTCTAGGCACCTCAGTAGTTATGTTCCCATTGAGAGATAAACAATACAAAATTAAATTAAAATGCTGGATGAAACCAAATGTATCAACAAAAAATAAGTAAATAAGAACTGTCAAAAAATGAATGGAAAAATATTCAAGGGTAAAACCTCAAGCTTTCTTATAGATGCCTCAGCTTTTGCCTTTTGCAAATTCTCCCAAGCAGTAATCTTTACTTCGTCTCTTGTGAACCTGGATTTCAACATTGTTAACAAAAGGAGGCAAAAACATGATAAAAAATTTGGTCGACCCGCGGTTTACTTTTCTTTCCAGAGATGAAATCATGAAATATCTAAAGAGTAGGTATGCATACTTTAAGATGCTTTTCGCTGTGTCAGAGACGTTCCAAGTTTGAGAATCTGAATCCTTATCTTTGCTAAGCCAGCCATCTGCTTTACCCTTCCTACCTATTCGAATTTTTTCTTTTTCAAAGCCCCTCCTCTTCATCGTTACTTGTTTATCTACTTGAACATCTCTAACTTCTACTTTAGAAGATCGCATATTCTTCAGCTCCACTATTGGCAGTGTAAAAGGAATAGAGGCAGAGGTAGAAGGCCTACTTTCAGGAGTTGATGAAGCGTTAACCTCAGCCGTTATCTGGGTTGCAATGTCCGTTCTTGAAATGGCCCATTTGGACTCATCAAGATTTCCAGCTACGTGTTGCCATAAGACAGCCATCAGAAACATATAGTAACGGGGGGGCTGAATCAAGCACATGAAATACCACGACAGTTTTTTTCAAGACAAGTATAAAAATAAACATTCAGACATGAAACGAAAGTCAGAAAATATTAATCACAATTGACTCCCTCCATATCTCTTGATCTTTACTCTGCAGAGCTTTTTTAATTTAACCCTTTAGTAGTCCATGACTCTCTTCTCTTTCATAACTCATTTCAAAGTAAAAAAGAAATAGCGCAACACGAAGAAGGAACAAAACAAAACTTGTACCTTGAAGACAAGCAACTGTAGAGCGAGTCTGAGAGCAAGCATGTAAACTAACTGAGCGGGTTATGCAGGGCTCTGTTCTCCCATTCCCATGGTTACGAGAATTAAAAGCTAGCCCGTTCCTTGATATTAAGCCAGCTGAAAGCGGCGAATCCACGAAGAAATTCTCAGCATTCTCACCTTCAAACATCAAAGTAGCCGGCGAATGCAAGGAATTGAATGATTCCCCAGGACCACCAACTGGCCCGCTTTTGGACTTTGCTCTCCGCTGAGGCCGTGGAAGTGATGTCCTAATAACACCATCTCCGGAAGCTGGACTGAAAATCCACCTCTCAGCATCTTCCCATTTAGATGGCAATCTTCTCCCATTATTAAAAGCCAATGACGCTGAAGTCACACTCTTCCGACTAGCAGATGGAACCCTCTCTGAGCTCCAACCTTTCTGCACTCTAACATTTGCGAACCTAGAGTTTGGTGCTCCTGTATCTGGAAGCGGATCGTACCAATGAGATGAGACGACGTTCTTTTTCATTACTACAGAACGAGGTGAAGAGATAACAACATTGTTCAGATGTAACGGAGAAAGGCTTCGCCCGTCTGGCTTGCTCAATGTAACTTCAGATCCCTCTTTCCAATCAAGAGATTCTATAGAAAGCACTGGATCAGATTTTGACGGGGAACGACGAAACAAGATTTAGTTCTTTTAGCTGAGATTTTGAGTACCTTTGATTGCAACGGAGATGGAACTTCTTGCTGAATCCAAGAACCGATTGTCGTCCTCTAAATTAGCATCATCTTTCCTAACTCCTTTAAGTTGACGGGAATGATGAGTGAGAGACAGAGTGCTAATCAAGTTTTGCAGTTCATTAGAATCTACCTTCCAAAAAAGATAAAGTTCATAAGAATCTGTCTTCTTGTGTGAGCTTTCGACTTGATCTAATAAAATAATCGTAAAGCCTGAGTTGTTGTAGTACCTTTTTCTTTTTCTTCTTTTCTGGTATGACGACTATCATTGTTTCCTGTTGTCTCTTTGTCAGGAATTGGATCTGAAACTGGGCCTTTAAAGCTCTCTTGAACCTCGTCATCACAGACAGCTAATTTCTGCAATCAAATCACGTAATTTATAAAGCTGCAAAGTTAACGACGAGCTGAGCTTTTGACTCGTCTACTAGCTTCTGTCTTCCAAAACAAAATAAATGACAGTTTTGGTGCCGCAAATCAATCAACGTCATACTCTTTACATCCCCCTTCCAATTTCGTCCATCGAAAATAGAAAATTTATTTTCCAAATTAGACAGCAGAATTACAGTTGAATCGCTCATTCGAGCTTTCTTTTTCTTTTTACGAAATTAAAGGAAGATTACTCCGCAGTAACATTAGATTCATATACATCCCGCCAAAATCATCATCCAGACAAAGGAGAAGTGATTAGATTACCAGATAAATATCAGAGGCCAGATAATCGTGCTCTTGAAAATCGGACGCGTAGGAGAAGCGATCAACGTCGCCAGGTGAGAAGCGGCTGAAATTGGACATTCTAGTGAAGAAGACAGTATCAGAGCGAGCATCGAGAGCAATGGCGCATCCTTCCGAAGCCGGCGTTGCTGTGGATTTTCTCCTCTGACAGCTCAGCCAGTTACGATTTAGATGAAAAGGAGAAGCGCAGAGAAGAGACTCACGTAGACTTAGATTCTCTTCTGTCTAATTTTTGGCGGAGTGGCCGTTTCAACGACTGGTACTTAGCTCCAACAAAATAAACTCATTGCATTTATTTGAAAACTAAAATACTCACAACTCTTCGGACCTGAGTGAATAATTAAATATATTAGAAATAAGAGAATAAAATTAAATTTGTACGAAGTTTTCCAAAATAAGAACTTTCGAATGCATATATATTTTTAGGAAAAATTACAAACCAACCATCGAACTTGAGTTCAATAATAAGTCAACCACTCAAGAATTTTTGTTAATAATTTAACCACTGAACTATGAAAAATAGTCACCGCGAATATCGCTGTAAAAATATGTTAATGTTTTAATTTTCGGATGATTTAGAATTATTTTACAATTTATAGGAGAATCACAGTTTGTTTGTGTTGTCTGTATTTTTCTACAAATAACACAATAAATAGTATTTTTATTTACAATGGATTAACAATTTAACCTCTGAACTATGATAATTTTATGTAGATCAACAATTTATTTAACCCTTGAACTATAACAACGATCATTTATGGATCAATAATTTAACCCCTAAATTGTGATAATCTTCTATAAATTAACAATTTAACCCCTACACTATGAAATCCTCTGCGGATCGACGATGATCTTCTGCGAATTAACAAATTAACCCCTAAACTATGACAATCTGCTGCGGATCGAGTTATTTAACGAAAAACGTAACTGCGGTGTTTACCCTGTCAATTTTTTATAATTCAGTAGTTAATTTATTAATGAAAAAAATTTAATGATTGAATGGCCATTTTTTCATATTTTTATTGTTTAGAATAATAATAATTTTATATTCTATTTTTAAATTTTGAAATGAATTTGTTCATTAATATAACAAAAAATATAAAATTAAAATCAGCATTTAAAATATTTCCTGACTTACTGTTAATAAAGTGGAGTGCGACTCGAATTCTATTGGACTGAATAGATAGATGGACCCACGATGCAGAAGATTTTATTTTGTCACAAAATTAAATTTCAATATTTTGGACTTATTATTTTACGATACTTGGGACAAATGTTTGGTTTGGTTTGGTAAGTTCATTTGATGAGGCGGGTGGGGTGGGTTCAATTAGGATGGGCGAATTTAATGACCTGCGACGGGCTACTTCATAGGACTCGAGGATTATTGACTCACGTTTACAACAAGCTTGAGTGTCTGACTGTCCTATGTCAGGAGCTTTTTCAGGCTCATTTACCAGAATCACACGCCTCTCTGAAAACTGCAACTACTCTTTGACAATCATTAAACAATAATTGTGACTTCAATTCAACCACAGCACTCTAAAATTAATGTTTAACTAATCTAAGACAAAACACGCTTCCCTAATTAAACTAAGTTTGTGTGTAGTTGCCTTCAATTAGTTACCTTAATTTAGGATTACTGTTTTGGAAAAACGAAATTATCAAATAGCTTAAAAGCTGTACAGCTGGGCATTACCAATTCGCCTGCTATTGGAAGACAGGCATGCCCAAAGTTTGTAGGCCAATTTTTGTCGTCGGCTGCCGGGCCGTCATTGTCAGTGAAATATGCAGTTATAGCGTTCAGCTAACCCTGTAAATAATTTCTCGCTGCCGAGGAAGAGGAAGCACAAGATGAAGGACTGAAAGTGAAAATGCAGTGAGTAGGGTATCTGATTACTACTATGAAACGCTCTTCTAAAAGAAACTGCATATAACTAAACCAATGTCTGATATAACTGACTCAAAAAGTGCTTAAATATGATGAAGGTTCCATTTATACCTTCAATCTTGGGGCCAAAACAAAAAAGGTCACCTATTATGGAATCTATTTGGTCAACACCATAGACAGCAGCATTAGGACGAGCATATTGAATCTTATGCGGCTCAATATCAATTGTAGTTACATCTGTGCTCATGAAAACAAAGCTTCTCCAGATGCATGTGTTATTTAATAAGATACTAACATATTTGCCCAATAATTGTAAGCTCAATTTCAAAATGTACATGTGTGGATGCATACATATAAAGAAGCTTACAGAAAACCCACAAGTGGAGATAGAATGGTACTCTTACATCTGAGCCAACCGGATGACATTCCCACCAACTCCAGTGAAACAGTCAATTAGCAAGCCACTGCCAGGAAATAAAGGCATCGTTTAAAAAATTTTGGGATTAGAAAGTAAGAAGAATGGGAAGAATCCACTGACATAGTGTAAATGGAATTGCCTCGAGAATGAACTCTCGGAAGGTGGATTGATTCGGATGCGTGATGTTTAGCCATAGATTCCGGAGTAACAAAAAACCATCCCTCTTCGTTCATTTTGATACCATCATCAAACTTAAAGAATAGTAGATACCTCTGACACCCGTGCTTAAGAATACTGGGAGAATACTCTTCTGCCAGCTCTTGAAGTTAAACCTCTGAAAAAAAAAATTATTTAATAAAAAGAAAGACTTTTCATTTCAAAGTTTTCTTGAAGATTTACAAAGTGGGTAATTGGCAATAGTAGAACTGATGAGTAATCAAATTATGGAAACCTAGAAACAAATACATCATTCCAAAATCAGTAAAAATTTTAGTTTTCTGAGCAATCAAATCAACATTCAGTTGGAAACAGAAGATAAATCCACAAGAACGAACAGAGAACAACCTTCTTTCCAATAGACTATTAGCTTTGTACCCATGTTTTTCTCACTTGCTTTTTTCTCCTTCTAATGACAGGATCATTCTAAGTATATGACTCGTCTTTTGAAGCTGCTCCATTTCCAGTATGCATGCTATGCTCAGTAATTGCATTTTTGTGATATTGCTCTGATCTACAAAAGAAAAGGCATGGAAGTAAAGATAATAAAATGTTCCATAGCAACATCAGAAAAATAAGAGGTCGAAACACACATCATCCAAGACTAATTCATTCTATTTGCTATTATCTATCCTTTGAAAAGCATCATTGTCATCATCTTCTTTGTGTAATATATACTACTATGCTGGCAATCAAGAAGGCTTTATGTACTGTTATTGTCTGGTCTATCTGTACAAGTCAGTTGAGAATCATCGCTGGAGACCTCATTCAGACCAGGTGACTTCATTTTGTTGTTGCAACTAAAATCACGACAGATTAATATTAGATTCAGTTCACTCGGAATAATATATAAACAGAAAATGAGTACACTACATACCTTCCAATATGTTCCTCCACGCCAACGAATTTATCCGAATGCTTAAGAAGTGTAATTGGCATATTTACATTACTATCAGACAGAATTGCACATGATGATTTAGTGCCAAAATCATCAGGGGTAGATTAAGTAGCTTATCGCCATCCATTGACTTTTAACACGACATGGCTTCATTGAACTGACAACACATCAATAAAAATTACACAAGGGCTGACATTTAAATTACTCAGCCCAGCACAAGTTTCATTTGGCTCATAGTCAGACTCACAAACGGCAAACTGTTTGAAGCCTGTGGGAGGAAACCAAGGAGAACGATGTGTTTTTATAAGTACTAGTAGTTTGGCAGGTAGAAAGTATCCTAAAACACCATCCAATCTCCTGAATAATGAACATTATTGCACCAGCCATTCCGATTATGATCACTGGCCTCCAAAATGCATTGCAACTGGGTTCGGAACCAACACCTCTGTAGTGGTATTACTATCGCAAACATTATCAAACTCTATAAGCATGTTCATGAAAATAGCATCCTATTATGATACGTAGATTTCAAATTTTGACCATGATAATCATATGTTCGACAGTCACTATCCGGGCAACAGTTTTCAGAATTATTCTATTTGTCAGTGGCAAGCAGAATGAAAATTTTTCTATAATTTCTTGTGTGAATGAGATATCTATTATAGTAAAATAATAGCATTGAAAATGCCAACTCAAGCAATATTTTGGTTCTTACATTACAGAACAAAGGATTATGGAGATCCTCAACTACTTGTATTCTACAACTTATTTCTCTCAAATCTATAA
This sequence comes from Begonia loranthoides, assembly GCA_022433065.1. Lineage (NCBI taxonomy): Eukaryota > Viridiplantae > Streptophyta > Magnoliopsida > Cucurbitales > Begoniaceae > Begonia > Begonia loranthoides. The sequence goes on along the minus strand of CM039479.1, from coordinate 27,713,817 downwards.
AAGTGCTCACAATTCCCACTACAATATCATGTACAACGGTGACTGACTTTTCAACTTCAAAATGTTATAGATTACCATGGACCTGTCTGTGTTCGTCTTAGGCGTATTCGCTTCCCTCCCCTAAGCATATTTGTTATCTGTAATTCCTGCAATCAATCATATTGTCCTTGATTGAATAACGCAACTAGGTGTGCATTCACAAAATTGGTATTCTAGTTTCAACGGTTAGAGACACAGAGACAAACCAGTGGACATGCAAAAGTTTTTTCTGAATATTGAATTTTTTGAAATATCAATCAGGTTTGAACGTAAAGAGACAAGTATAAATATGTTCAATACCCTTTGTTCATTTTTTGGAGCATGTGGGATAAGAGTAGAAGATTTTCATATTGGAAACCTTTTAGCCTTTAACTATGTGGGCAACAAATTGATTGAAAAGAAAAATAATTCTATAGGTGCATGCTGGGTAAAAGACGCAGCATTTAAGTACCTGATTCTTTTGGACTTCCATAATTGCTTCCTGCATCAGAAAAACGCACAATAAGCGCAGGCTTCAACCCGAAGAAATGCAATTTTCCTATATGCATTTATCAGTCATCATAGCAAACGAAACCTTGATGTACAAAAGCTAGAGCACCTGTTTTTTCTGCAATGCTCCGTTCTCCTCCTTCAGATTCGCAACTTCAGCTTCCAGCTCCGTTGTGTAAGCCTAGTATTGTCAAAGAGGGAATCACGATGCAGAAAAAAACAAACATTTTTACAACATTTTGAAGGCATGCAGTTAATGCCTATTTCTCCAGCTTTTGACTTATGCCCATTTACTCAAATTCATTAGAAGATGCCGCTAACTAAAATGGTCCTGTAAACTTCAATAAGTATTCTATTACCGAGAAAAATTTTGAATATATGGCAGCATAACTAATAAGGGGCAAGTTGATGTGCTAAAATTATTATTAACAAAATTTTGGCATTGTCTCGTCAACAAAAACTTTATCTATTCTAGTTTCAACCAGAAAATAACAAAACAAATTAATGCGAGATTGAAGTAAATATGTGATACAATTATACGGGTTTTGACGGTCAGACTTTTCACCTGCTTGCGGGCTCGAGACCTTGCTGCAGATTCTCTGTTTTTAATCATTCTCTTATGTCTCCTCTCCGCAGCCTTCTCCACTGTCCCACTTGACCTCCTCCCTCTTACTCCGCCATTAAACATGTAAGGTACAGATGAGATCGAAGAGATATCGCCATTACTCTTCCGAATTCCATCTGATGAAACTTGGTTCCCTGGAGATACTGTTTCAACATTAACATGCCCACCTTTTAAGCCAATCACTCCTGTACCTCCACTTTGCACGGTAGACATTTGGCTCACAGTGGAATTCAGACCGTGATCTGCAAAATTTGCAATTCCCTCTCTCATTCCTGGAATTTCTAAGTGGGTACCACTACTTGGTAAAGGCAGTTGTCCATGTGTTACAGTACGTTGTTTGGGGAAAATCTTCTGTTGTTGATGATTCGTTCTAACCCCATTAAAATTTAAAGGTAAATTTGACGACAGAATTGACATTTGACTGTTGGTATCTGCAATTCTATTACCTACTAATCCTGAGTTCGATTCTGGCTTCTGAAAATCGATTCCTAAACCATTCATGTTGCCAAAAAATCCACCATTATTAGTCTTTCCCGTAAAATGGTTGTCCTCTCTCACAACACCAGCTTTGTACAAGAACGCTTCCAAAGTCATCTCCCCCAAAGTTTGTTGTCTCTGTGGAATACCATTAGACAAAACACCACCATTTCCACCTTTCCCTAAATCATCTTCTTGTGATAAATCCCTCCACACCTCATCCACCGTCTTCTGGGTGAGTGTTGGGGGCATTGTCAAGGAGCCCTGCCTTTGTAAATACACACCAGAATTCCCACAACCTTGTTGCGCAGCTGCAGTGCTACACGACATGATGGCTTGTGTCTCTTCGGCACTCCAAATATTCTTTAATAGCTCATCCATATTCATGGAACCAAAGTCCTTCCCCATCCCTCCTCCCAAGGTGCTCTGTAATTCATCAATCGTCAGCGAATAGATCGACAATTGTCTTTTCAACGGAAAATCCTCCGGCAATCTTCCACCACTTGAATAGCTGTTTTCAGTTGGCGGAGCATACCCAAAATTCTTGAAGTTCATAATCGTTCCAATTGTCTAAAATCTGAGTCAAAACAAAGCTGATTCAACCATAAAACCTATCATAAATACATGCACCAAAATCTTCAGTGTAAAAATTCTTAAAAATCCCCCAGTCATTCAAATTCAGCTAGTCAAACACAGTTATTCCACAGAAAGCTCTAAAATCCACCCAAACCTCACAAAACTATTACACGATCAATTTCAAGAAATATTCCAGCCGAGAAAGGAACTAGATCGTACAGCAAAACACTAGCTCTCGCCAAAAAAAAAACAAAACATCAGCTAACAATCGGGGGACCAAATTAGCGTCTGAAACAAAGACCAAATGACATAATTATACAGACAACTTCACAACAGTCAATGCCAGAAAACAACCAAACAATAACATCAGTCGAGTAGGTGAAGTATAAGCAAGAAAATAGGATAAAACATAGTAAAATCAAGCATAAATGAGACAAAACAGATGCAGGAACAGAGAAAATGAAGATAGAAGGAGAATGTCTTACCCTTTTGGCTTGGAATTTTCCTCGGAACTTCCAATACTGCCTTCTGCTCTTTCCCTCTTATAATGACTTTGTGAAGCCGCCAAGTGTCTTTTGCCTGCACCCAACTGAGTGCAGGGGAAATATTAAAATACCCGTAAGTTTAATTAAGTCGTAAACGTGGACCAATCAATTTGCATTGAGAATAAAGAATTACGACGAAAACCAATCATACAGGCTAAGTGGTAGCATCTTGACCGTCCACGTTTTCGAAAGATTTGATGGACAATCACGCGCATTAAATGCTTGTCTTATTGGAAAGCAGTGATTCTGTTGGGCTATGGCGCACTCGCAACTAACCCATTTTTCTGTTTGTTTTTTTGGGTGAAGTGAAGTTTCATTGGTTCATATCATATGTTTCAGTACACCTTGGCGTATTTGATGTTTCCCTCGGAGATCCACACCATGGAAATCGACGTTTAATTAATCCAACGGTATTCCCAGGAGATGGGAGATTATAGGCTACGCATAGCTCCTGATTTTTGTCAAAAAAATATAAACCTAAGATAATTTCAAATAAATTCATTTTCACTAGAGTTTTTTTCCATTATTCGCTATTATATTTTTTGTTATAAATATTTATTTTCAGTAGCATAATACAAATATCCGTTAGCAAAAAAAGTATTTTTCGCAGCAGATCACTCCTTCTACAGTAAAAACATATATTCCGCTGCAAAAAGTAACTTATTCCAAAGAAATACTTCTGAAGAGAAAAATAAGTATTCACTGTGAAAATGATATTTTTTGTAGTAAAAATATAGCTTTTACTTCAAAAAGTACATTTTATTCTAAGAAGTGAATAAATACATTATGATAGGCTTTGAAGATAAAAATATTATGAAATTATGTATGTACTTAGAATGTTACATCAAATTAACTTATCTGCCACGATAAAATTATAGATTTTTGGTCAAAATAAATATTTTAATTTAAGCCAAACTCTCAAGTCAAGTCTTATCAAGTAACAACCACCTGATCGCAATAGATAATGAAAAGTGGGTCCAACAACTTAAATCTTGAATGAACAAAAGTTGAAAAAGACGAGAAAGTCCAATAATCCAAGTAGTGATAATCCAATGCTTGCTATCCATTTATAGCTTCATATTTCTGACACTTTAATTGACCCAGAATTTACCAACCTAATAATGATCATTTTAATACAGCAATTAGTCAACAAATGTGTCAATTAACACACACTAGTATCCACGATTGAGGAGTCAACATTTAACTAAAACGCTTGTACGAACGGTGACTTTTTATTAATAGGGATGAAGATATGATTTAATTAGGTAATTGTCGCCTAGTGCAAATAGTTAAAACAATTAGTGACCCAAGTATCTTAGGAGGTAGGTAACATGGTTTTATGAATATTCTATTTGATGTGTTTGTAAGGATGGTAATAAAAAAAAAAGAACTTTTTAAAAGTAAACTATGTTTTACCCTATGTAAATCTTGCGGTCACGTTTTTCATTAATATAGACGTCTCTCAATACTAAACGACATCGTCTTTTCAATATCAATATATGTCTTATAGCATCCACGGACGTCCCTCAATGCTAAACGACGTCGTAAGTGGAGAAACATTCGTAGTATGGTGAGGAACGTTCGATGTTGGTTGATGAATGTTTGTTACAAGTGTTCGTCTTAAGTTGATGGACGTTCGTTGTGAGATGAGAGATATTCGTCTTAAGTTGAAAGACGTTCGTCATAAGTGACGTCCATCATTCTATCCAACAAGCATGGCCCTTCGTCCACCCATACTCCTCCTCCCATCCTAGATGTTCATATTCGTTGAAAGACGTCTATCTCTTCATCTAGCAACCAACAAGGACGTTGCTCGGCCTTATGATGGCCCCAAAGACACCCCTCCTTATGGATTAACCTTGGATGCCCCTATTGCACGGTCCCTAATGTTTACATGAATGCAAAATTTATCTCGACGTTTTTTGATGAAAAACATAACTACAAATTTTGCGTCGTTTTTTTTCCACCATTCAAGATTTTCGCTGTCCACCTAATTTCTTCAACGTTAAGCATGTTGCTGAGCTCAAAGTCTAGAATTTGTTATGTTAATTTTTTCATAATGCTTAGTTTTTTCAACCGAGTACCAAAGAGTCTACGACTCGGTTCACTTTACATGCAATCAATATATTTTGTTGCGCAGTTGAAATATTCAATAAAGGAAAATACGTGTTAATCATCTAATAATTCAGTGAATTGGTATACATTTCAGAAAAATGCATGTTTACCCAAAAAAAAAAAAAATTAGAGGTTTTCTCATGTCCAGCTCCTTTAGAGCTTCAGGCAAATTCCCAAATCTGAAGTAATGTTGAGGCAGAGAGTAAGAAAGCTAAACGAATTGCAGGCCCTAAAATCCTACATAGTTTTACAGACTCACATGGCAGACTTACTTGGCAGCAGTTCCGGCAGCACACCGAACTGATGGATTGCCTGCGGCCGATGCATAACATTTCTACATTGGCAATCTCGAGAATCAGACAAACTTCCATAGGCAGATCATAGATAAATGAAATAATAAAAGATAAAAACTAGAATATCTGATTGATAATCAGTTTGCAATTTGCATTTCCTAAATTGTTTTTCAGACTAGCTACACCTAACTTTTTCTACCATTACAATTGATTTTCATAAGATCAAAGGCACAGAACAAGTGAAACCATCACACATTCAAATCAGATTTAGGAAGCAAAAGCATCAACCAAAATATGGGACTTTCTAAAGCAATGAATTCAGTCATTCTCCGTCCAATTTGCTTTACAAAAGAAGTACTAGATTTTTTCCTAAATAGATATAATGATTGTCAAAATCTTTGTTTCCATTCGTAGGATCTTATTTTGGATTTTGGAAGAGACTATAAAACAAGATAAATGGATTTCTTGTCATCTGAATTACCGTCAATATCGGCTTTTCCTTCGTCGAAAATGCCTGAGGATGAAGCTCTCTGCATGGAGAGGGTAGTTCTTCCGGATCAGGCCCTTTATACATTTCCAATAAGAAAAGTCTACCGACTGTCCATCTTTTCTAACTATAAATAAACATCTAGAGCTTTCAAAATCAGGATGATATCCAACCTGCAAGTCAATAATCCACCAAAAAGGCATCATTAGCCTATAAACTCAGGATTAAAAACTGTCTTCTTGAATTGGCAGGATAGATAAGTTTAAAGATCTGACTAAAAATACTAATAACAGCTTGTTGAAAGAGAATAATTCTCATCTTGAGAGCCAGTAATCGTGCCATTCTGTGTCCTATAAAATAATTTCATGAGTCATGACCATAAGTAGGTTCAAATAAGACTTAAAGACGCTCTTTTGCAACAATATGTGCAATGCAGGATCATGCAATGGCCCAATTGCATGGTGCTGCAGAATATAGAATTTGAGAGTACTAAATTGACCAGTGACGCCACAGAAAGTGGAGGATGGGTAGATAATGCAGTTCTCAACTAATCACAAAGAAATATATTTCAGATGACTCCCAGCTCTTAAATTTGCAAGAAACACACCATTTTGTGTAATAACGTATTCAACAAAAACTCAAATCAACGTGTAATAGAAGTATTCAACAAAAACTCAAATTAACAAACAACAGATTAGAGTGGAAAAAACATCAATAAATGGGATTCTTATTTGGAAAGAAAAAAGGAAAAAATACAATTTTAGAGAAACCTAGACATTAAAAAGAAAAGGTGCTTCTATTGCTGAAGAAGTAAAATTAAAACTATCCCCTAGAGATTCTAAGATTTTCAAGTAGCTATGAAAACAACTTTTTTTCTCGCTTTTCATGACCTGCATCTGCATACAATTGGTCTGATATTCACAAACTTCAAAGCAGTCAAATCGTACTATACTCAAGGATTGTGAAAGACAAACAAATTCATATTTGAACCAGGACAGAGTTATAATAAGCATATATCACTTCTTGATATTGTACATTTACAAATATTATTTACACACAAAGGTCAATTTTATCTTTCTTCTTTGTCTTCATTGAAAATAACGAGACAAGGTGACAATGAATTCAAAATAATAATAGCTTAGAGCTGAAGTCAAAGAAATAGGAAATGGGACGAATGCAGCCAAGAATATTTAGGAAAGAGAGGGAGAAATCTACCTCAATATGATCAATTCCGCATCCAATCTTTTTCTCATACGTTGGATGGTATGGAAGCAACCTCTCAAGAATGATTCTCTCATGCTCTGGGCTTAATCTATCTCCACTTTCATACCTGCAGGCATTTAGAAAAGATAAAAAATGAAAACCTGTAGTCAAATCCAACAAAACCATTCTAATGAATAGGAATTCATGATTTTCTGCCACCCGCTAATAACATAGGACATAAATAACCGAACATTGCAGTTGACTTCAATTGCCAAGTTCACCTTTTAACTTATTCGACAGACATTACAAGGCAGATAAGTAGGACGTAACCAAACAAAAAAGACATTGATACTGAATTTCAAAACATCTAGTTAAGCTAGTGAATGAAAGTGTATTGGGCCAAGAAATGAAAATGCACTAAATAACATCAAATCAAACTAGTGGCTATTTGAGTTCTTGACCAAAATATAGGACTAATTTCAGGAATTATTGTCATCCTTTGAAATGGCCCATATAAAGAAGATCGTAACCCCTTCCTCTGATAAGACCTAAGAAAAATAGTTGTTTCAAGAAAATTTACAGCAATGATATTCATCGATTCCATGTTTATCTGCTCAAACAGAAGCTCGATTTCCTATACAGTTGACAAAGAAGAGAGGTAGATAGAAAGAATCCTATACTCACGTTCCAGAATGAAGAATCATTCTAACGAAGCTCACCAGAGGAACAGTGTCCTCCAAAATCTTATCCTCCCAGTCAACCCAATCATCTTCTTCTTCTTCTTCCTCTTCATGACTTCCCTGACCTTCATTCTTCTCCTCTCTCCCGGAAATTTCACCCACACCCTTTCCGGGAGGAACAACCGGCTTTCTTAACGAATCCGAGCCGTATACTTCGCGGCTCCCAATCCTACTCCCGTTGGCTCCAGTTTTTAGGGCACAAAGCCGAATATGAATCGACACAGCCGGAAAAGATAAGATCAGCGAAGATCCGTGGGAATGAGAAAGATTTCTGGCATAGAGAGAGACAAACGGAGGCGGTAAAGAAGCAGAAGTCATAACGGGAGAGTAGAGCGGACGCAGTAGCTGTTAATTGGAGCTATTAGCAACTAGCATGGCGTTCACTGAGCGTCTGGAAGGGCGGACGTGTGGAGGTTTAACGGTCACATTAACGTCAATGCGATGGAGAAGAGACCGCCATAGATTTATCTTCAATCCACAATCTGTGTCCTTGGCCTTCCCCCTTTGGATTTGGAGGTAACTTTAGTGGGCTTTATCGGGCCTATTGTAATTTTTTGATTAATTATCAAAATAATTCTTCAATTATTGAATTACTAAGGTAGTGTTAAACTTTTTTTTTTTTTAATAAAAGAACCCTTAAAGTATCATTTTTTAATAAATTAATCTTTTGTAGGTGTTCACATACTCTAATTTTGGCCGCAAACGCCCAATCATGAACGCAAATGATTAGTTTTGAAATCAATTTTTGTCGCAAAACGCCCTAAGTTGAATTGTAGACGCTTGGGTTTGAGGTTGTGCATGCCCAAACACAAACGTAGATACTTAGTTTCGAGATCAATTTTGGTTGCAGATAGAAACATTTGTTAAAATATGATATAGTTTAAAAATTAAGTCGTCACTAACCCATCGTTGAAGGGTTGTTTTGATAAATACTTTAATTTTTATAATTACTATTACCTATGTTAAAATAATTCATTGATTAGAAAATAAATATTTGATAAATTACAAGATTTGATTATTATATTATCAAAAATATATTATTTTAATTTTTAAAAACTGAAATTCTATGCGATGAAAAGTAAATATTATATTTATAACTACAAAAAAATGTAATTTATTTTAAAAATAGAGTAGATTATGAAACAATCAAATTTGAGAAATAATTTTTTATTTTTCAAATATGTAGTAAATTATTTTTGGGTATTTAACAAAAAAAAAAACCATGAATTATGGGATAAGCCAAATTTTAAACTAATTTAACTAACAAATAAAATCATAAACTACAATAAAAGAAAAAATCAAACTTTATAGTCACATTTTTCGTCAAAAAATATGTTTCAAATGTCTGCGTTGTCCACGTCAACCCTCCACGGGTTAGCTTAGCTTGGACACCCGCTAATTAGAATGTAGACATCCGCGGGTAGATGCGAACATCAAATAATTAAAGTGCGGATATTTGCAGGTTGATGCAGACATTCAAAAAATATTTTTTTAATAAAAAATATGACTATAAAATTTGATTGGATCATTTTTTATGGATCATAATTTTATTTATTAGTAAAAATAATGTAATATTTCACTTTTATTTTTATTTTTGTTAATTACTCATTATTTTAAAAGATGTATTAAAATGTCATTTATTAACTACGCTTGAATGACAGTGACGACAGTTGAACTAGACTCGATCATATCGAAGACCCTAGGGTCTGGCCCGCGCGTCGTTCGTGAGGGAGAAGGACCAGAAAGAAGCCAAGAAGTACGGAGAAATCTTCCAAACTAATGCCCTTTGCATTCGCTTTTCTCTGTTATTTCTCTCATGTCGATTTGTCTTCCTCGCTCAATAATTTTGTAGAATTGATTAGTCCTTTCAAAAGCCCCAGTTTTGTTGATATTTATTTGATTTGTTTCCTTTTGCTTCTTGCATGGAGGACTTCCAGTTCCAGTCGGGGATCGCTGAATTCTTATTCAAGGCGCGAGCTTTATCTACAATTTTTGTGGATTCGAATCTTCCGGGTTTTAGTAATGCCACCACTTTTGTCGAACGCAAAGGTGGTGGAGTCCTTAATTTCACGCCGATATGGTGTCAAAGACGTGATTAGATCCTCCAAGTGGAATGAAAATCCGTCGAAATCCGCTTATATCCGACCGTTTAGTTCTGTTGCCGCTGGCAAACCCTTTGTGTTCCCTACATCGGCCGGTTTCGAAGAGGATCCTAATTTTTCATTGGGAAGGGTTCGTAGAAGTAATACTATTCAAACAAGGCAGTTTCTTGGCTTTGGCGACGGTGGAGAGGGCGGCGTTTTATCTAAAGTTTACGAGGAGAGGCGCGTGTTGGGGTAAAATTGCTTATTTCTTCTTCAGAGTGTAAGAATTTTCTTTAACTGTTCGTAGTATGTGTTTGATCAGGACGTTGTCTTTAGGTGAACATGAGAGGTTTCGAATTGTTGGTTTCGAACTTGCTCCAAGCATGATATTCTTCGTTCCTTCTAATTTCTGTAATCATTGAGTGGGATTGTAGCTAATATGATTTTTTTTTGTGCATTAGGTACTCTCCAGAGCAGCTATTTAATGTGGTTGCAGCTGTAGATTCGTATCATGGTTTTGTTCCATGGTGTAAGCGTTCTGAGATCATTAAACACCATCCTGATGGAACTTTTGATGCAGAGCTGGAGATCGGCTTCAAATTTTTGATTGAAAGCTACATTTCACATGTAGAATTGAACAAGCCAAAATCTATAAGGGTAATCCAATCATATTCAATGTGTGATCAACAGCTCTTGAATATTGTGTTGTATATTTGTAGAAATGATCTGCAATCTATGTGAAAAAAAGGACTTGCAAATTGGTAAATAAGGGTGGTGGTTTCACTTTTTCTTTGAGTTGATGACACTTCTCCTCAGTTTCACAGTCTTGCTGAGGCTTGTTTGATTGTATTGTAATGATTGTCTGGCTAAAATATTGTGGGCTAGGTTTTTCACTAGATTTAAGGTAGAAAGAACCGCACTACAAGTCATAAAGTTAAAAAGTTAGATAATGGGATCATGTTGCATAATGTAATGTTTAATTCTGCTTATCATAACTTACCTCGTTCTATACATTTTGACACTCAATTAGATATGTTAAGTATGCGATTCGCATTGCGATTCTCTTGCAGACATCGGCGTCCCGTAGCATGCTCTTTGACCACTTGATAAATATTTGGGAGTTTAACTCTGGACCAGTTCCAGGGACCTGTAGCCTTTATTTTTTGGTGGATTTTAAGTTTCAGTCACCCCTTTACAGCCAGGTAATGCATCTCTCTCTCTCTCTCTCTCTTCTATGAGCTCTCCCAACAAAAAGAAAAAGATACTTATGAGTGTGGTCATTAAGTCAACATTCGGTAGCTTTATTTAGTCATTTAAAAGAAGCAAGAACCTTCATGTGGATTATCTCTTTTATATATATAGATACTCATTCTTGCAAATGTGGATTATCTCATTTTTATTTTCCTGGGGGCATCTCTTTGTATCACGTGAAAATACGCATTTATTCCCTCCTGAAGCCGACTTGGTGAATGATATTTATTTGAGTTTAAGCTGCTGTTTCTCTTGAACATCATGTCTTATTTTGGAACAATGGGCATATGGTGTATGACAAGAACCATTTTCCTGCTTACTCTTCATTCTTAGTTGGCATTATTATCCATTATAATTTAAGATGAATGACGCAATTTTGCAATAATGATTCACATTCATTTACTTTACCTGGTCCTTACCCTTGGAGCAGCAAAGTTTTTGTTTTCTCAAGAACAAACAATGCTAATTCTGACTTATTTGTGTGTTTTGTCCATCCATTATATGCCGCTTTAAACTTTCTGGCGGTTTAAAATGACATTCTCCAATTTTCCAGGCATTCTAATCTTGGGACATGATTTTATGTGTATCAGGTAGCATCAGTCTTCTTTAAGGAGGTTGTATCGCGGCTGGTCAATTCGTTCAATGAGCATTGCCATTTAATCTACGGACCAGGGATTCCTGTCCTCGATAATTCATACAGTCAACGGCCTTGACAACATTAGCCATAATACGATTGGCAAATTAATAGTGTTCTTAGATGGAAAGCAAAAGAAGGCAAGTAAATGAAGTCAGATAAATTTGGTATAAAATGGGATCCACCCTTTCATCAATTAGCCAAGCTCCCCATGCCCTATTTGCAGTTTTTGTTCTATCTGCTGCTCATGCCACCATTGATGTTGCACTGATAGTAAAAGAATGTGCTTTGTTTATTGTTCTTTTCTCTTTTTCAATCTCAGGGCCTACAGCAGAGCAGGCAGGATCTTTGAATTGGAGTTTCAGCCTCACCGGAAAGCGGGCACTGGTGGATGTACATTGGTGACCAAAGAACTCAAATAAATGGTGCACGGCGAGAGATCCTCGGCTGCATCTCTTTGCCAAAGATACTCTCTCTTGACTTTTAAGAGATATGTAACGCTTGAAGCTTCACAAGTTTTGGACAATATTTGATCGAGTTTCATATTCTAAATCATCCATAAAATGATGATCAGTGATTAATCAATTATTATAACAATTTAACGGCGAGATTGAGCGTAGAGTAATCAACAGTTAAATTAATCAGTTTGGTTAATGATCGATGATGAAATATTATTAACGCTCTTCTTTGGGAAGCGTGTTCTCTGATCGAATGACCCGTGCTGACGACGCCTGCCAATTACGCCATGCCTCGTTGCATTAACTCCGCCCAACCCCCCTCCTCGTCTAACTCCTCAACAGCATAAAACGTCGTAATTGCAGATCCCCAATGCCATTCTTTCTTCTCGGGATTTCCTACTAAGATCCCTACCCCATGGCTGATTCCTCCGCTTCTCAGCTCAAGTCCGACGCTGTGTTGGATCAGATGAAGCAGCACCTCGCCACTGATGCCGGCAAAGAACTCACCAAGAAAATTGGCCTTGTCTATCAGATTAATATCGCTCCTAAGGTTATTTACTTATTTTATGTTTTTGCTTCTCTCTATTTTTCCGCGGTTTTTTTAGTAGTGATCTGGTTGTTTGCAGAAAATTGGGGTTAACGAGGTGACTTACACTGTTGATCTTAAGAAAGGGGAAGTAACGAAAGGTTAGGGTTTTTGATTTTTCAGATTTCGTACTAGATTATGCGTTCACACTTCAAATGGATAAAAGTATAGTATTTGTGGATGAAGACATGCAAATTTCTCTATAGGATTGTTACCCATGTATTCTGTACTAATTAAACTTTTATTGAGTATTGAGAATTGTTGATCTTCACTCCCTCCTCACAAGTGATTTTAGAAAGTCGTAAAGCTGGGGGTTCTGATGGTTTTACACTGATGACTATCCAGCCAAATACGCTCTGGCTTTGAGGGTAGTTGTCTGTCCTTACTTTATTTTGGCATCAGATCTCTGAGCTGTTGGAGAGTTCATTTGCTCTCTTTTTCCTCACACTGCCGAAATATTTTCATATGGCGGTCCATTTCCTTAAATGGTGTAAAGCTTTGTTCATTATTGCCTTTGAATGCCATGAAATTCTTTCGTTACCAGGACAGATTTGCTCTCTACTTCTTGGTTGGGTCCTTATTCCTTTTAGAATTAGAACCAATACCAAATGGAAAGTGAATATTCTATCTCTTGGCCTGGGTTTTTTTAGCGAACCTCAACACATTTTCTAATCAAATGTATTGATACCCCTTGTAAATGGTGCTTAATGCATTGGTACCTGGTCAATATGTACGGTTTTGATAGTTGTGTAGATGCATGCTTGTCTACAAGAATATAAAATCAAAATACACAAGGAGATTTACTCAGACTGATTTTCATTTTTCAGGGCCATATGAAGGAGGAAAACCTGATGCCACCTTTTCTTTCAAAGATGAAGATTTTCTGAAAGTTGCATTGGGGAAAATGAATCCCCAGATTGCTTTCATGAGGCATCTCCTTTCACATTTCCTTCTATAATATATTAGTGTTATTTTCTCATTTATCAGTTTTAGATAATGTTTTCCTGGTTGAATAATATATGATGCAGGGGAATGATGAAGATTAAGGGCAGTATCAGTGCAGCACAGAAATTCACTCCGGACATTTTCCCAAAGCCTTCAAAAATGTGAAGGGACAGAAGCTTATTGTCTTATTCCTTAATTGTTTATCTGAATCAGTGATTATAGATTTATGATCACGTCTATTTTAAGATAATAGAACTTGTTCCAGATACTTATCTTTTCCATCGATATAGCTACCCATTACCTTTCCTCGAACAATTATGCCTGAGTGATTTGGGATTTTTGGTTCAAAAAGACCCATTCAGTTCATGCTTTATGTAATAGTATGGTTGATACATCAGATATTATGCCAGTTTATGTTCTTGCCAATTTCCTAATTTGCACGACATCTCTGTTTTGCGATCTGCCTGTGCCGATACTGTTACATGTATAGGATTGTCTGGATTGAAACTGGCATAAATATGATAGTTGAAACCATGTGACATTGTCAATTGTGTTTATTGAAAGGTACTTGTTCTATCAAATGATTCTGAACTGCTAGTTTGAATGTATTCGAGAAACCCTTCTCATTAACATCAGTGGATCAGCAAATCTGTAAGTAGTTCGGTTATGATGTGAGTCTTGTCCATCAATACTAAATAGATACAGACAATTGACTATTTTCTGGCTATAAAGAAGATTTAATAGTTTGTTGCAATCAACTTTAATAGGAAACGAAAGAGTGATTGAAGACGCACAGATTTTTACTGGTGACAACTAATGAATTGCATGTTACAAGGAGACTAGCAAATTGAGTGCAATCAGGAGGACAAATTGAATTAATTCAACTGGTAGTATGAATATTATAAGTCATCTGCTATGTATCCTCGGAAGTCAGAAGAAGGATAGTTGATGTGGCCCATGCACTGTTTCAACGTCTGTCTTAGACTACCATTAAAATAACCTCTAAATATTTCTTCCCCGGCGGAGAACGGACTATGAAATTGGCCTCTTCGGTTGGTCTGTCAGCACATTTTAATCTATCCTTCTTCCACTCTGCCTTTCAATCTTTCGTTGAATGCCCAATTCCCCTTTACCCAGTTGCTCTGTTTCGTCAGTTGCTGCAGTGTCAAGTTCAGCCAAATCATCTCACTTTCTCTTTACTCATAAAAGCATGCGTTTCTGTTTTCAATTCTTCGAATGCGAAGTTGGAAGCGAGTCAGCTCCAGTCGCACTTGCTAAAACGCGGGGTCGATCGGTTTGTATATGTAGGTACTGCTTTTATGGATTTCTTCATGAAATTGGGATGTGTACAGACTGCGCGGAATTTGTTCGACGATTTTCCTGAGAGAGATATAGTCTCCTGGAATGCAGTGATTTGTGGATATTCCCGAAATGGGTATGATTGTAATGCCTTTGAATGCTTCGTTCAAATGCGAAGGGAAGGTTTTACTCCTCTTCCTTCCACTCTGGTAAGTTTAATTCCTTCTTGTAGTCGCTACGAGTTCTTTATTCAAGGGAAATCAATCCATGGTGTTGGAATTAAAGATGCTCTAGATTTAGATTGTCAAGTTAGAAATGCATTCACCTCTATGTACGCCAAATGTGCAGATTTAAGAAGTGCAAATTGTTTATTTCGAAAAACAGAGGAGAAAAGCGTAGTTTCTTGGAACACAATGATCGGAGCG
This sequence comes from Begonia loranthoides, assembly GCA_022433065.1. Taxonomy (NCBI): domain Eukaryota; kingdom Viridiplantae; phylum Streptophyta; class Magnoliopsida; order Cucurbitales; family Begoniaceae; genus Begonia; species Begonia loranthoides. The sequence goes on along the minus strand of CM039479.1, from coordinate 27,698,546 downwards.
TATGGTCAGAACGGGTTTTACGAAGATGCTATGCATATCTTCAAAGAAATGCTAGAAAATTGTGTAGGAGCTAATTCAGTTACCCTCGTGAGCGTTCTATCTGCAACTGCAGAGCCAGAGCTTATCCACTGTCATGCACTCAAAACTGGTTTTGTCAAGACTGAACCAGTAGTTACTTCTCTCGTTTGTGCTTATGCAAAACACAGGAACATACAATCGGCTGAATTACTTTACAGATCACAAACCCAGAAAAATATGGTTTCTCTTACTGCGATTATATCATATTATGCAGAGAAAGGAGATGTCGGAATGGTAATGGAGTATGTTTGCCAAATGCAGAAGTCAGACATGAAGCTTGATGCAGTAGCTCTGGTTTGCATACTTCAATGCATTGTAAATCCTGATTATAATATCATGATTGGCCTTATCGTCCATTGCTTTGGATTAAAAAGTGGGTTAACCTTTGATTGCTTGGTTGCAAATGGTCTTATAAGCATGTATTTGAAATTCGATGACATCAAATCTGCATTTTCTTTGTTTTCGGAGATGCATTTAAAGCCACTGATTAGCTGGAATTCTATGATATCTGGCTGTGTGCAGGCTGGAAGATCATCTGATGCCATGGAATTGTTTCTTCAAATGAAGACGTTTGGTCATACTCCTGATGCCATTACTCTAGCTAGTCTACTCTCTGGATGTTGCCAGCTTGGAAACTTGCATTTTGGGGAAAAACTCCATTGTTTCATCCTCAGACACAATCTTGAGTTTGAAGACTTTGTAGGATCTGCACTCGTAGACATGTACATCAAATGTGGGAGACTGTCTTACGCAGAAAAAGTATTCAACACCACGAAAGAGCCGTGTTTAGCAACATGGAATACAATTATTTCGGGTTACAGTGTGTATGGTTTTGAATCTAAAGCTCTCGATTGCTACGAAAGCATGATAGATCGAGGATTAAACCCCGATAAAATCACCTTTTTGGGAATTTTATCGGCATGCGTTCATCGGGGTCTTGTTGCAAAGGGAAGAAAATTCTTCGACGTCATGAAGGAAGAATTCAACGTGATGCCAGGACTGCAACACTGCGCCTGCGTTGTGGGTCTCCTTGGCAGGGCAGGCTTGTTTGAGGAAGCAATTGAATTCATAAGAAACATGGAGGCGAAACCGGACTCTGCCGTTTGGGGAGCTTTGCTGAGTGCCTGCTGTATTCATCATGAAATAAAGCTTGGAGAGTGGGTGGCCAGAAAGCTACTGTTTTTGGATTACAGAAATGGAGGGCTTTTTGTGTTGATGTCGAATCTTTATGCTTCCGCAGGAAGGTGGGATGATGTAGCCAGAGTCCGAGAGATGATGGGAGAGATCGGCGGAAATGGCTGCTCCGGAGTAAGCATTATTGAGACTAATTTTTCATAGAAACTCGTTTGATTGGATATCTTGGATGACAATGATCCAATCCCATGGCAAGGCGGATGAATTTCGAAGCGTAGAACATGAAAACTTGTACGAAAATGTTAGATTATCTGTTAATTTTATTTCTTAACGTGACATTTATTAACTAATGTAATTAATATTATTAGTTATTAAAGTGTCTTCGTTTCATTTGATATTTGGATAACTAAATAAAATAATAATATTATGATTATATGAAATTTGATTGATTTATTCTTGTAAACATCAATTAACACAATTTTAATGTGTTAATTAAATTTTAGTTAATAGAAATGTTGGTACAAGTCGACAATTGGCTTTCCAATCATTTGCAACTTGATGATATTCTATACGAGGCAGAAATGTGGAAGCCCTAATGCCCAAAATTCAAATATTTGAAATTCGCGCTCTTCCCTTTGACAGTCTCTATCAATCTGTCAGTTGTTGGTTCAATTTTCCATTCCATTTTTTCATCTTTTCCTCCCGTTTCTTAAGTTTCTGCTTGGATTGTAATCCGTAAAGATGGGCGCCTCTCACAGTCACGAAGATTTAGAACTTTCAGATTCGGATATTGATGAACGGGAGCAGACCGAGGGGGAAGAAAACTGTGAGGACGTCGAAGAAGGCGGAGAAGGGGGTCGTTGTACATCCTCTGAGCACAGATCCAAGACGCCTTCATCCATGGATGAGGTCGAGGCGAAGCTCAGAGCTCTCAAACTCAAGTATCCTTCGTCCCAAAAGTATAATCTAAAGAACGCAGTTAGGCTCTACCTTCATATCGGTGGAAACACGCCGAAAGCCAAATGGGTAACATCCGAAAAACTTACTTCTTACTCTTTTCTTAAATCTTGTCGAATTGAAGGACATGAAAGTGAAGATGATGACGAAGAAGAGGAAGAACAAGAAGCTCGTTGGTGGATTTTGAAGGTTGCGTCGAAAGTAAGAGTGAAAATTGGAGCTGAGATGCAACTGAAGACTTTTGGAGACCAGCTTCGTGTTGATTTTGTTGCCTTGGGAGTTTGGGCAGTGAAGTTCTTTAGCGAAGAGGATTACAAGGCGTTTTTGGTTAAATTTCAGGATTGTATGTTTGAGAATATGTATGGAATTGAGCCAACAGAGCAGAATAAAATTAAAATTTATGGGAAAGATTTCATTGGATGGGCAAAGCCTGAAGCTGCAGATGAGTCTGTGTGGGAAGACGCAGAAGATAGCTTCTCGAAAAGTCTGGAATCTATGACACAAGGGAGATCAACCCAAGATTTGAGAGAAGAGTTTGAAGAGGCTGCAAATGTTGGGATACAGAGCTTAGCATTGGGTGCTTTGGACAATAGTTTCTTGGTTGGTGATTCTGGCATTCAGGTTGTTAAGAACTTCAACCATGGAATTCAAGGCAAAGGTGTTTATGTTAATTTTGATACTGGAAGTCGTGCAGGCATTTCAAGTTTCTCCTACTCAACCCCCAAGAAGGCTCTTCTTATGAAAGCTGAAACTAATATGCTTCTTATGAGTCCTATTAATGAGGGGGTGTCTCATTCTAAAGGACTACATCAGCTTGACATTGAAACTGGGAAAATCGTAACTGCATGGAGATTTGAGAAAGATGGAACTGACATTACAATGAGGGATATTACTAGTGATAGTAAAGGTGCCCAATTAGATCCTTCAGGGTCTACGTTTTTGGGTTTAGATGACAATCGGCTCTGTAGATGGGACATGCGAGATCAAAAAGGGATGGTTCAAAACCTTGCTACTTCAAGTGCTCCAGTCTTAAACTGGACTCAAGGGCATCAGTTCTCCAGGGGAACGAACTTTCAGTGCTTTGCAACCACCGGCGATGGCTCAATTGTAGTTGGCTCTATTGATGGGAAGATCAGGTTGTATTCGAGTAACACAATGAGGCAGGCAAAGACCGCTTTTCCTGGCCTTGGTTCACCTATTACTCATGTAGATGTTACCTTTGATGGGAAGTGGATATTGGGCACAACGGATACCTATTTAATTTTAATTTGCTCCCTTTATACTGATAAGGATGGAAAGACAAAGACTGGATTCATGGGTCGAATGGGAGCTAATATCTCAGCACCAAGATTGTTAAAGCTGAATCCTCTGGATTCACATTTGGCAGGAGTGAACAACAAATTTCGCAATGCTCAGTTTTCTTGGGTATGTATGAGTTACTTTGTTTTCGTATAGTTGTGTGAGCTTGACTGGTAATATTAGTTGGATTATTTATTAGTTTCTTCGCCTTGCAAATTCTCACCTTGTTTACAACAGTGTGTTTCTCATCGTTAAAGCCAAAAAAAGTTTCATGATTTAAAACAGTGGACTAAGTTCAGTTTCAGGTTCAGTTACTTTATTAATGCTCAGTTTATATCATAAACAAATTTATACCTAGATCTCACATAGATGTCATTGTGTTATATGAGTATCATCAAGGCAACAAATTGATGTTATGGTTAGTAGAATAATGAAGTTTTAAATGTTTTGAGTCCTTCACTGCGTAGTAATTAATTATCGAATTACTTAAATTTAGGGTTAAAATCACTCTATTAAGCTTGTCAAGTAAAATTAATAAATTTTTGAAATATTTAGATTCAAGATGCTTTTGTTTTACCTTGTGCTTATTTTTATGAACTGCTGGGGATTGTTGGAGTTTCTTTCAAAGTAGCTCAATTTGATGATTCCAGAATTGATTAGGCTGTTGGTACACGATAAGTTTCTCTGATCCAACGACAGAAAACTGAATAGGCCATAATGTGTTTTGGGTATCAACAATCCTAGTTTAATTATCTGCTTAGTTATTATGTTTATGAAGTTGTAATGTATTTAGCAATCTAACATTGATTAACAAATAATTTACCTGAGGTTTGGAAATATTTTAACAGTTTCTTCATTGATAATGTGACTGCCTTTTTCTGTTGACAAGACCAAAGTCTTACATACAAATATATACAATATCCTTGTAGGTGACAGAAAATGGAAAGCAGGAGCGCCACTTGGTTGCCACTGTGGGCAAGTTTAGCGTGATTTGGAACTTCCAACAAGTGAAGAATAGCTCCCATGAGTGCTACCGCTACCAGGAGGGACTGAAGAGCTGCTACTGTTACAAGATAGTTCTTAAAGATGATTCTATTGTCGACAGTCGTTTCATGCATGACAAATTTGCCGTCTCTGATTCACCCGAGGCTCCCCTGGTGATTGCTACGCCATTGAAAGTCAGCTCCTTCAGCATATCCAGCAGACGATGACAAACGAGCTTCAAATTTCTAGCACCTCATTTACCAGTAAGTTTTTCAGCCTGCATTTTGACAGTTTCAAGTGCCATTTTTAGATATTTGAACGTACTTCTTCTGCAAATGCTGTGTAATGCTTCTTATAATTTAGAGAGACGCACAATAATGCATTGAATTTGTAAGTAGTTGTTGACTTACAGCAGTTTCTGCATTAATTTTGTTGGGTACTCGTTACCTTACAAAATGTTGATACCCTACGAGAATGTAAGAGGCAGGGTTGTACTTAGGCTGGAAATGTTAATCTCCATTGATTATTGCACTGCTTGACAACCGCGGTTTGCAAAAATATGAGTGTCTTAGATTGGATTATGCACTAAATTTGTTTGTTTGTTTGAGTTTGATTATATTTGATCGGTTCAGTTTAAAGTTATACACACACAGGAGAGACCAACTTCTTTCGTAAGATCAAACCCCACAAAACTCTTATAGACCTTTAGAGCTTCAAAGCCTGTACATTGGAGACTCAACTTATTGTCTTTCACCAAAGTCCACCAGCCATAGCTATTTTCGTGTAAGATTCATTGTGTTCTTTTCTTGCACAGTAAAATCATCAAGATGTTCACTCGAATCTAAATTTTGTTAAAACCAGCATTTATAATTACCCTGAAAAGACGTCTTCGAAAAAGCTCAGTTGCAGAAGCATCGACTTGAACGAGTTATGCTGCCTTGTTTGAATTCCTCTTTCTTCTCCTCAAAAACGTAAGAATCAGCGGGAGGAGAGATTTCCTTTTCTTCTTCCCAGTTTTTGCATCTGTTAATGAATTTAATCTGCTGTTTCTCGGATTGGAGACGACAGATGAATGGTCTGACTTTGTTGAATCATTTTTCTCCAAATTTTTTGGACTTTTAACAGCGTTCTGACTGGACTTGCTAGCCTTTCGCATTTGCTCCTGCTCAGCCCTCCACTTTCTCAGCTCTTGTTCCACCCCCAATTTACCTTCCTTTGCCTTCTCGGCCTTATCTATGGCTATCTTTAGAGCTTCCTTTCTTGCTGCCATCTCTCTGTTCACTTCTTCAAGCTTCGCCAAGCTTTTCGACTCAGATTCCTTGGCGACTTTGATCTCAGAAATCGAAGCCAACACCCTTATGCTGGATTGCTCTTCTGCCTCTTGAGCACGTTTGCTTAGCTCGTAGTAGTCCTCTAAAGAAAGAGTTACTACACTGGGTGAATCCATATCACTGAAATTTCTTGTAGTTTTGCTCTCGTCGAGTGCTTTTATTGCTGCAAGAGCCAGCCTTTCAGAAGCCTTGGAAGCTTCTATCTCTTTTCTAGCAGCAATTAGTCTACTTTCTATTGTTCTAGCTGCAGCCTTCGCTTGCTCTGCTTCTTCCTTTGCTTTCTGCAGCTCTTCACGAGCTATCTGAGCAGATGACTTGGCCTGTTCGGCCTCTGTTGCTGCGTAGTGTAATTGCTTTGGCAATTCTGCCAGTTTTTCTCTGGCTTCTTTCTCCTTCATCTGAATCAGAGCTAATTCCAAAAGAGTATTCTCAACTTCAGAATCAAGAGATGAAACCGTCACAGACGCCATTCCTTCTCTCCCCCGAATTGTGGATAGAGCTGATTTTTCTCTTTCGAGCTCTGATTTCAACGATATGGCAGCTACCTTCAAGCAGTTTACTTCTGAGATTGCTTTATCTATGTTTACTTTCACTTCCTCGTGTTCCTGTTTTGCTGAGGCAATGGCAGCCTGCATCTCTTCGTGATTTTTCTTTTCTGTTTTCTCGTTGCCTTCATCAAGTTTCTCCTTCAATTCCAATTCCAGGTAAGAAGCTAATTCATTTTTTAAACTCAAAAGCAGAGTGGTGGCTGAGTCGAGCTTCGATTTGAGATCCTTAACTGCTAGAATTTGCTGGCTTAGTTTTTGAATCTCCTCATTTACCTCCATCAATTCCTTCTCCCAAATTAGAGAATCTTGCTCTCTAGCCAACACTGCACTGATTCGCTTCTCTTCGGCTTCTAAATGATTAGCTTGTGCAGATTCTAACAACTCCTTCATCGCAATCAGCTCAATGGCAAGTTCTTCAACTGTTTTCTCTGCTTCTTTCGATGCGGCCATGGCTTCTTCAGCTTTAGTCTCGGCTGAGCCCTTCTCTGTCACCAAAGAATCGTATTCCTTCTGTAAAGCTTCCAATTCCTCTTTGACGGATTTAAGTTCTGATACTGCAGCCGTGTGGCGAGCCTTGGCAACCTCGAGCTGTGCCTTGGCTGCAACACTGGCCTCATCAGCAATCCCTTGCTCCAACTCCTCCACTCTGAGCTTAGCAAGTTCAGAGTCTTGTTTGGCTTGGCGTTCTTCTGTCTCAGCCCTCTCTAGATTCAGCTTTAATTCTTCTATAAGCCTTTTTGTAGAGTCCAACTCCTTCAAAACTTTCACTTTTGCCTCCTCAGCAGCCTCTGACAGTCTCTTGTACTCCGGAATCTCCTCCTGCGCTTTCTCCAGTTCTTGGTCCACAAGCTTTCTTCTCTGGTCATAGAAAAATTTATAAATTTCCAGCAAGAATTCAGTCCCGTCTACGAATTTGTCTTATAATTCGAGGGAAAGTATTGTTTAAATTTAAGGTTTTCAATGAACATATTACCTCAACAGTCAGGATTCGATGTGCTTTCCAATCGACACTTCCGCCAAACTTAGAAACAGCTTCTTTCACAGATTCAAACGGTGCAGTTGTGTCGATGTGGCCTCTGATTAAATCACTTTGCCTAACAGTTTTAGGAGAATAAGCAGATCCAGATTTTTCAAGACCATCTTTCAAAATTTTCATTTGAAGATCATCTGAACTTCCGTCGCTATCCGATGAATCCTTGGCTACAACGGCATTAGGATCTTCCACCATCTCACCATTGTTGTCAAGCTTCGCCGGTGATTCACCATTAAAAAGGTTATCATCTTGGGATCCTAATGAGGATTCTGGAGAAGGCAGCTTCTCAACTACTTTCACATCCTCCATTCAAAGAGACTGTAATAATGCTATAATGATGTCTGTAAACAGAAACGAAATAAGAAGCCACAATCAACGAATGCAGATTCTAGACCTAAATTTAGAGAAATTCTTACAATATGCAGAAATCAGCTAAGATCAAACGAGAAACCATACTTAAAAACTTAGTTCATGGTTATGATACGAACAGTCTGGAATCAAGCAGCAATAGAAAATTGAAATAATACTACTTCGTAGATGGGAAACTGAAAATTGTAAACCTAGAAATCATGGTAACTCAAAAGGAAATCGTCGACTTCCTAATCGAATTCCCTAATCGAATTCAAGTTTTTCAAACTGGGAATTTCTGTTCGCTAGCTCTCAGACCTACTCAAACATGAGAAACCAAATCGATCAGAAACAAAACTCAAAGTTAATCTCCAATCACGCACTCATCAACCAATAAAGAAACTCATTGAACAATAAATCTTCGTCAAGGTTAGGAAGGGGGGCGTACCCAGGTAAACCAGAGACGAAATAGAAGAGTAGAACACGAACTTCAACGATCACGGCCCACGGGAACTAGCCAGGAAGAAGAGAATCAAATTTTCAAAAATAAAAGAGAGAGAAGGAAAAAACAAAGACGAGGAAAGTCGAGCTGCTAAGAATAGGAAGAGAAGAAAGCGGGGCGGGTAGACATGCATGGAGCCTACCTCTTCACACAGACAATACCCATCTGTAGAATCCATCTCTGACTCTGTAATTTCTATTTTCTACCCTTTCCGTTTTCATCATAATCTCCATTTTCTTGCTGTTGGGTTTTGTTTTTGGGTACGAAAATAGAGGAGGAGCAGGTTCCGTGGAAGTGATGGTGGGAAAAGGAACCTATTGACAAAGTTGTGTTCTTTCTGAGCTAAACCTCTCACTTTCGCAGCCCTCTCCTCCCCTCACCTTCCGTTTCAGTTCCCACCTTCTCTTTGCTGAATCTCCTGTCTTTCGCAAGATTAAATGAAGCAACCTTTCCAGATTTTATGTCATGTTTCCTGCTACCCAATACATTAATTCCACCTTCCTTAATTACTGTTCGAGTGACAGCCATATATAATTTTGTTGTTCTTGATAGAAGATGATTGGGTAAAGTCACCGTCCACCACGAATGATGTCTCCGGCTGCCACGTATGGCTTTCCAAATGGCAAATTTCATATATACCCACATAAATATGATTAAAGTCTGCAGTTTTCTAATCTCACGTTGGGCAAAAATGTAAAACTGAGATGCAATTCATTGCAGCGACGACGAACACGTGAGACATGAAAGAGTGGAATATTCTACGCGACCAACGGCAAAAAAGCAGAGAGACGAGTCAACGCTTTGAATGAGTTGAAATGACGAAACCACCCAACTATAACGGTGGAGGAAAAGTTCGCGGCCGTCTGGGCCACTAGGTTTACGGAGAAACAGCCGTGATTAAACCAACAGCCATGATTTAGGAGAGAAATCTGTAATCTGGGCACTCGTGGAGGACATCATCTGGCAGAGTCTGGTACATTGGATAATGTTTTTTTGTCTCTTCCTCTATGATGTGGCTGGCTACTTCCACTTGAAGGAGGAGACAATGATGACTTGTTAGCAAAGGGAGAACTTCTTCATGCAAATGTTTAATCTTCTCTACTGTTTGTCCTACTGCAGCACGGTAACTCTTGTTTTATGGGCGCTGGTCTTTTTTCTCTGTCATAGGAATCAAAAAACAGGGCGCTGGGTGGTCAAAAAGTATACCCTTTTATACCAATATTCTAATCCATGTTTTAATTATTCTGATGCTTCAGAAAACACGTTGATTCCTTGAGAAGATAAAGTTGAACTAAGTTCATAATTCACGTCGAGAAGGATCCCATGATCAGAACGAAAACCCAAAATAGCAAAAGATAAGTGGGAATATTGTATATTTTTTTGAGAAAAATAATAAAATTTAAGGAAGAGCAGTGGGCTACATATAGCCAAGGTTTCTTCGTTCAATGAGAGTAAAAGAGTCGCTTCCATCTGTTGGCTGAATCATAGGTAAGGCGTTTTCGTGATCACAAAGGATGATGACAAGCCAGTGCCAAAGCTTGAGGGCGAGGACGATGGATCGCAGGCCATCTACTGTGAAGACGATGGATCGCAGGCAATCTATGGTAAGACTCACAAGAGAGGAAATGAAGCAGATTTTCAGAGAGCATGATTTGAACGGCGATGGGCGATTGAGCGTCAAAGAGTTGAGCAGAGCCTTCGGATTCCTCGGCGCTTTCATTCCCATCATCACTGCTTTTGCCGCACGGCTCTGTGCTGATTCAGACGGTGATGGCTATATCACCGAGAATGAACTGGACAAGCTTGTTGACTTTGCCGAGCAGTGTAACTTAAGCTTAATCAAAGCCTAATTAGCTGGCTTTGTTCTCTAATTAATAACTTTAAATAAAGCTCTCTTCCTTGAATGAAGAGTTTATAAATATGATATTGGAGCTTCAATCTCTTGATTATCAACTTCATCAACTACTGTAACTGTTGAAAAATAGCGTTGAAATTACGAATGAGATTTGAAAAAAAAAAGAGAAAACAGTGGACACTGAATTTACATGAAAAACCCAAGACAGGAAAAAACCACGGGCAGAGGAGAAATCACTATAGAAATCGGTACAACGAGCTTTGCGGCTCAAGCATATATTTATAGATAAAGGAAACCCTAGTCATACTGAAATTGGAAACCTTAATCCTACAGGAATTAGGAAACCTCCAATGTGGGTCAAACCGGCCTGGCCCAATTAGAATCTGGGTCACACTGAACCTTAACAATCTCCACCTTGACACGAATTCCACTCTATAAATATAGCTCTAGAAACCTCATCTTCCACAAATGCCCCTCAGGGCGAAATCAGCAGCTAATACCAACCAAGCTCAAACAATTCTTAAACTTAGGTGTGGGCAAAGTCTTTGTCATCATATCAGTAGAATTATCATGAGTACTGATTTTACTGACTTCAAAATCACCACGAGCAACCACTTCACGAACAAAATGATAACGAATATCGATGTGCTTCATCCTCTCATGAAACATCTGATCTTTAGTGAGAAATATAGCACTCACTGTCACAAAACACTGTGGCAATTTGCAAATCTCCACTGAGCTCACCAAACAAACCTTTTAACCATATAGCTTCTTTACAGGCCTTTGTAATAGCCATATATTCTGCCTCTGTAGTAGACAACGCAACGATATCCTGTAGGTAGCTCTCCAACTGATAGCGCAACCCCCAACTGTAAAGACATATCCGGTAAAAGATCTTCTCTTATCGATATCCCCCGTATAGTCAAAATCAACATATCCAATAACAGGATCTCGAGTTCTTCCAAATTGAAGACAAGCATCACTAGTTCCCCACAGATACCTAAGAATCCACTGAACAGCTCTCCAGTGTTCCTTTCCTGGATTTGCCATGTACCTACTAACCGCACTGACTGCGTAAGATAAATCTGGATGCGTGCAAACCATAGCATACATGAGAGATCCCACTGCACTAGAATACGGAACTCGTGACATATAATTAATTTCATCATCTGAATGCGGACATAAGTCTGATGAAAGCCTGAAATGAGCTGCTAAAGGAGTACCAATAGGTTTAGACTTATTCATGTTAAACATGCAGATAACTTTCTGAATGTACCCTCTTTGACTTAGGTACAATTTCTCAAATTTTCTATCTCTCTGTATCTCTATACTAAGTATCTTTTTCGCTGCTTCCAAATCTTTCATCTCAAACTCTTTACTCAGTTGTGCTTTGACCCTTCTGATTTCTTCAATATCATTAGATGCGATTAACATATCATCGACGTATAAGAGCAGATAAATCATTGACCCATTCTGACTGTTCTTTATGTAGACACAACTGTCATAATTGGTCCTCCTGAAATCTTGAACAAACATGAATGAATCGAACCTCTTATACCATTGTCTAGGCGACTGCTTTAAACCATAAAGGGACTTCTTCAAAGAACAAATATAGTCTTCTTTTTCGGAGACTATGAAACATTCAGGCTGCTGCATATAGATGTCCTCCTCAAGCTCTCCGTGTAAAAAGGCAGTTTTCACATCCAACTGCTCAAGCTCAAAGTCGTGCATAGCCACAACACCAGCAAAGCTCGAATTGAACTGTGCTTAACCACCAGAGAAAACACATCAGTGAAGTCTACACCTGGAATCTGACTATACCCCTTGGCAACCAAACGTGCTTTGTACCTGTCTTCTTCAACACCTGGTGTACCTTCCTTTTTCTTGAACACCCATTTATAGTGAACCGCTTTCTTTTCTTTCGGCAATTTAACTAAATCCCATGTGTCGTTTTTCTGAAGAGACTCCATCTCCTCCTGCATGGCGATCATCCATTTCCCTGAATTTTTTGAACTCACTGCTTCTGAATAAGAAGACGGTTCTTCACTGGAATCAATGCTTTTAGCTACACTCAAAGCATAAGCAACTAAATCTGCTTCACCATATTTATGTGGAGATCTAATCTCTCTTCTTGGTCTGTTCTTAGCGATGGAATACTCTGGTGAAGCTGATCCTGGTGATTGTGCGGAAACTGTATCACCCTGATTATCTGAATTGATCTGACATGAGGACTCTGGTCGACCCTGTATCAACTTCAACCTCAACCTCGCTACCAGATAAAGTATTAGTCTTTTCTGTCAAACCTTTAGAAGATGAACTCCCAAGCATAGCAGCTTCATCAAATACCACATCTCTGCTCACTATCACTTTCTTGGATTCAAGGCACCATAACCTATATCCCTTGACACTAGATAGGTATCCTAGGAATATACATTTCAATGATCTAGGCTCTATCTTGCCATTATCAACGTGAGCATACGCGGAACAACCAAATACTCTCAAACCTGAATAATCGACAAGATTACCAGACCAAACTTCTTCAGCAGTTTTCTTATCAAGAGCATTTGACGGAGAACGATTCACAATATAACAAGCAGTAGCATCAGCTTCAGCCCAAAATGACTTAGGTAAACCAGAATATGGAAATTATACATCGCACCTTTCCATTAAAGTTCTATTCATATGCTCTGCCACTCCATTTTGCTGTGGAATTCTCGGGACTGTCAAATGTCTCATAATGCCTTCTGACCTGCAGAAAGAGTTAAACTCTCCCGAACAAAACTCTAATCCATTATCGGTGCGTAAACATTTTACCTGCTTTCCTGTCTGCTTTTCAATTAAAGTCTTCCACTCGTTGAAAGTAGCAAATACATCACTTTTCTTCTTGAGAAAGAACACCCAAAGCTTTCTTGAAAAATCATCAATCATGGTCAACATATAATGTGCCCCTTCCTTGGAAGGCACCGGTGCTGGACCCCAAAGATCTGAGTGGATGTAACCAAGTATTTCTTTCGTACTGTGAGTGGCTGTAGTGAATGTAACTCTCTTCTGTTTCCCAAAAACACAATGCTCGCAAAACTGTAATTTACTTGTGCTCTGACCATTCAAAAGTCCTCTTCGGCTAAGCTCATTTACCCCATTTTCACTCATATACCCCAAACGCATATGCCATAATCTGGTAAGATCTTCGTTTGACAATTAAGTACCAACTACAGTATCCCTTACAACTATAGATCCCTGCAAAACATATAAATTACCAGATTTGCTCTGCCCCTTCATCATAGTAAGAGAACCACGACTGATCTTCAAAACTCCACCTTCACCGGTGTACCTGTACCCTTTCAGATCAAGAGTACTTAACGAGATCAAATTTCTCTTCAAATCAGAAACATCTCGCACGTCACAAAGTGTTCTGACAACACCATCATACATCTTGATTCTGATCGAACCAATCCTTGCTATCTTGCACGATGAATCATTACCCATCAACACTGCACATTTTAGCACTGGCTCATATGTCGAAAACCAATCTTTGTTGAAACACATATGAAACGTACAGGTCGAATCCAGAATCCATTCCTCGGATGGATTTGCTATTCCGTCAGACACTACCAGAAGATCTCCTCCTGATTCACACTTGTTTTCTTCAGCGACAACTGCTTCACCAAAATTCACTGGTTGTTTTCCCTTCTGATCAGCTTGCTCTTTTCTCTTATTCTGCAATTTGTAACACTCAGATTTAATATGCCCTTTTTTCTTACAGAAAAAACAAACTTTGTTTCTGTTCCTAAACTTTGATATGCTTTTCGAACCTTTTCTGTTACTGTTCCCTTTATCGGACTTCTTTGATGTTTTATCTCGGGTGATCAATCTCTCTCCTTGAGTTCCATATCCAACTACAAGGTGCTTCATCCTTTCTTTTGAAAGCAAAGCATTGTAGACCTCTTTCAGAGTCAACGTGTCTCGACTGTACAGAATGGTATCCCGAAAAATATTGTACGATACAGGAAATAAACATAGCAAAATCAAACTCAAATCCTCCTCATCATATTTGCATTCTATTGCTTCTAAATCCGAAACAATTCCTTTAAATGCAACAAAGTGTTCTTCAATCGAAGTTCCTTCTTCCATACGATGAAAGTATAACTGCTGCTTCAAATGCAGCTTACTCGTCAGGGTTTTATGCATGCACAATTCTTCCAACTTTGTCCAGATTTCAGCAGCAGATTTCGCCTTCATGACATTCTCCAAAATTGCATTTGATAAATGAAGACGAATCACATATAACGCTTTTCTGTCCCTCAATAATTTTTCCTCCTCGGTCAAAGACACTGGCATATTATCGACCCCCAATAATGTATTGTCTAATTCCATCTGAGCAAGAACATCCCGCATTTTTATCTGCCATATCAGAAACCTCGTATTTCGATCCAACATCGGAATTTCATATTTCATCGAAGTCATCTCCAAAAATCTGAATTTTTTCTCCTGCAAAACCAGAAAAAATCCAACTTTTGATCAAACCCAAAAATCCAAAATTTTTCTTCACGGTTATTCGCAGTCGGAGGGCAGCAGGGCAGTTTGGGCGATTTGTGCAGAGTCGGACTTCGCGATAGTCGGCGACGGCGGCGTTCCTCTGATCTGGATCGACGGACGGGGGGCAGTTCGTTGCTGGACAGTTCGGCAACTTCTGTCCTTCTACGATCGACGACGCAACACAGGAGACTTTTCGACGACGGCGCTGCGCTTCGGATCGGGTGACACTGGTTCTTCGCCGTTGGACAGAATCAATTGGCGGCGGCTTTTCTGTCCTTCGTTTCGTGGAGAACATCGCGGTCGGCATCGGTTGGAGAGGCTCTGTTCTTCGCAGCTGGAGAAGATGAAGCTGCGAGCAGATGAAGCCTCACCCGGGCAGCGGCTCTTCGGGCAGGGCAGCAGGCGGGCAGAAATTTTTTTTTTCGTTTTCAATTTGTGTTTCCCAAAACTAAATCATAAACTCGTTCCACCTAGGATAAATCGAAAAACCTCGATTTTCAGAAACCTTCAACTTCCCTCTAATATCAATTGTTGAAAACCTGGAGCTCTGATACCAATTGTTGAAAAATAGCGTTGAAATAACGAACGAGATTTGAGAGAAAGAGAAAACAGTGGACACCGAATTTACTTGAAAAAACCAAGAGGGAAAAAAACCACGGGCAGAGGAGAAATCACTATAGAAATCGGTACAACGATCTTTGCGGCTCAAACATATATTTATAGATAAAGGAAACCCTAGTCATACTGAAATTGATAACTTTAATCCTGCAGGAATTAGGAAACCTCCAATGTGTGTCAAACCGGCCTGGCCCAATTAGAATCCAGGTCACAATGAACCCTAACAGTAATAAACAATTATTTAGAGGTAGATCTATCAACTCGGTCGCAAAGAGAGGAGTGGCCCCTCAAGCAAGAACAAGAAAAGAAGCAAGATTTGATCCATCATTGTATCAAACTTAAGGAATCTGGTGTCATCCAGTATTACTCCCTGATAGAGTTTGGTGTGACCTAAATTCTAGTTGGGTCAGATCGGGCTCATATCCAATATTAGGGTTATTTATTTTCTCTATGTATTGATACTTGAGTCGCAAAACTCATTATACCTAAATTTTCAATTAGTGAATTTCTCCTCTGCACGTGGTTTTTTTCGTTAGAATTTTTCACGTAAATCTTGGTGTCCTTGCTTCAGCAATTTTCTTTTTTCGTTTCGCGTTCGATTCTTAATAATTGGTATCAGAGCCTAGGTGAGATTCTCTATGTCAATTTTCCAATAATTGACATCTGAGCGGAGTTAGAGTTTTAGTATTCAGATCGAACAGGATTCGGGGTTTACAATTTTTTGTGAAAAAATGTATTTTGAAAAAAGAAATTAAAAAAAAAACAGATAAAAGTAAATTATTTTCTCTGCTGCTGCGTCGCCCCTGCCTTCAGCAACGAAGAACTCAGCAACGGAGAAGCGAAGAACTCAGTTGTTCGCTGCCGTCTGTCGCTGCTACCGAAGAGAAGCGCCTCCCGCAACGTTCGACGTGGCAGAGTTCCGCCACTGCCGAAATCACTGTCTCTGTTGTCCTGTGTGTCACGCCCCAAAGGGGACCCGAGACAGAACGGGGAACGATCCGGCCCAAAAAGGAACCAAATCGTCCAACCCTCACTTAAATCCAATAAATAGCAGATAAAGACTTAAACATTCACGTTACATATTATGCCCAAAAATAAAGGTCCAGAAGTGACAATAATGTAATCCGATTTAACAAAGTCTAAAATTTAGTGGAAATAACATAAAATATAACTAGGTTACAAACCTCACTAAAATATCTTTAATATAAAAATAATTAAGATTGGGGAAACTTCAAATTTTCTCTTGAGATGGCAATGGGGAACTACTCTGATCATTTCCTGAAAAATGTAGTCATATTTGGGGTGAGTCGACAAAACTCAGTAGAGAATTGTTTTATTTTCAACTTATATATCATATGAATTTAACAGGTTTTTCAGTTAATTAAATTAACAGATTAACATATAAAGAGGTGCTGATGAGCAATAAAATGAGTAACAAAAATTAACAAAAGCGATACTCAGGCGATCGCAAGCCAAAAAGACCCTGATCAGGTTTAGGGTTTTGCGCCCAGGGACACGACACATACAGCTGTCCCATTACTCTAGTTAACAATAAAAATAAATAAATGTAAATGAACTGAAAAGTAAAAGTAACATGCTCGAATTTAATTGAATATTTACATTTTAGGAATTAAGGTACGTTAAATATAAAATAACCCCTACCTCAAAACTGGGTCATCCAATGTTAAAGCCCAATCCAAAATGATCATTGAGATATAACAGCAACACGTCCAATATCACGTAAGTCTTGAACCTAACCAATAATTTTACTAATTATTAGAATTTTTAAATTCAAAATTTCTTATTTGATTTTTAGTCTTAAGAAATATAATTTGGCCCACCATAAAGTATGAACCTATTCTAAGAAACAAAGGCTTAATAATTTGGCATATAATGCCTTAGTTAGTCATGGCCCAAGACTAAAGTAACATGGCCCACATGCCTTATCCAATTTATGGGCCACAACCCAAGAAGTTCGATGAATTATAGTCCATCAAGTTGTCTCATGGCTTGGGCATTCCCAAGCCGTGTTTCATCCCAGCAACTTCATTGGTCGGAAATGGACGCAGAGGGCCGAAAATCACTTTCTGATCGTTTGTATCTCTCCCAATCATGGAGACATCTGTAACAATAATAATACTAAAAAGCTAAATTCAGAAATTTAACCAATTAACATTTCCGATCTTGAAGTATGTTCTTCGCCGAAAGGCCGAAACTTTTTCGGTCAAATTCCTTTCCTGACCTCCCATGACTACTCCAACAATATCAAGAATCAACAGAAACAATCTAACTTCAAAATTATATTCAGATTCCAGACCAATTCTTAACAATTTCTGAAATTTAACAAACTCCGGAAGAAAGCATACCGACGAGGAACCTCACAACCAACTGAGCAGCAACGGAGATAGTCTTCCAAATCAACAATTAAACTTTAACCCTAGGGAAACCAATGTTCATTACAGTCTGACTTACGAACAAATGAAACAAAGGGGAAGAGAGCAGAGAACTCAAGAACACAATACCCACCTTGGCGAAGAACAAGGTCATTAACTTGCCGTCAAAATTTCCTCTTCTGAACCGACAACTCACTGGAGGAACAATACCGACACCTAATCTCCCACCTTAAGAGGCAAATTTGTCCATTAAGAACTTCTCCACGAAAAATTAAAACGAAAAACAGAGGAGATCAACCTTACCACGACGACGAACGATTTACCAACTCGAATCAACATATCGTCGTTTCACCAGAGAACATCCGAATGCATCAGGGGAAGAAAACTGAGATCAGTGGGGAAACCAATCTTCCCCACTGCTTCTGAAATAGGGGGATTCCTTTCCCCTATTTCGGTAACTGCACCCCGAAATGGGGTTTTCCCCAAATATATATATATATTTAAAAAATGGGCCTAAAAGGGCCGGGTTTTACACTGTGATTCCTCGACGGGTCTCTGCCAACCATCGACTGCTCAGCTGACGACGATCTCTGCCTGCCACTGTCTGCTCTTCCGTGCCCAGCTTAGCCGCCGTCCGAGGAAGGAAGAGCCGCGATTGCCTAACAATCTATTTCGGACAAGTTGAAAAACAGTGTTACAGGTTGATAAAATTATGATTTTTGGATTTATCTGATCTGGTTGAAAATTGGAATTTGTTGGATTTAACTTTGGTTGAGTGGTGAATTTTTGAAGCAAATTATTGTGTTAGTTGGCGTGGAATTTTGGTTGGTATATTGATATTATTTAGGGATTAAAGTTTTGGAGTGGATATTATGAGTTCAGAAATTGTGAGGAAATTTTTGAAATTTTTTGCCAAGATGAGTTCGTTGAAATTCGATATTCTGATGTTGGATCAGAATACGATATTTTAGTTATGACATATGAAGATGCGAGATGTGCTTCCACAGATGGATTTAGACGATGCGTTATTAAGGTTCGATAAAATGCTCACGTTATGGAGTGAAGAAGAAAAACTTCGAAAGGATCAAAAAGCCCTATCTTTAATACGTTTGCATTTATCAAATCAGATTTTACATGATGTTTTGAATGAAAAATCTATCGCTAAGTCATAGTTCAGATAAAAATAATTGTGTAAGAAAAAAAATCCTAACTAATAAGTTACTTTTAAAACAACGACTCTATTCTGAATTTGGCGAGGACACTTGTTTTATGGGCGTTGGTCTTTTTTCTCTGGTATAGGAATCAAAAAACAGGGAGGTGGGTGGTCAAAAAGTATACCCTTTTATACCAATATTCTAATCCATGTTTTAATTATTCTGATGCTTCAGAAAACACGTTGATTCCTTGAGAAGATAAAGTTGAACTAAGTTCACAATTCATGTCGAGAAAGATCCCATGATCAGAACAAAAACCCAAAATAGCAAAAGATAAGTGGGAATATTGTATATTTTTTTCAGAAAAATAATAAAATTTAAGAAAGAGAATAAGGAAGAGCAGTGGGCTACATATAGCCAAGGTTTCTTCGTTCAATGAGAGTACAAGAGTCGCTTCTATCTATGCTACTTGTTAATCAGTATTTCTTTCATAGGCACCTTGTTCTATTCTGAATCATAATTTCTATAAATTTTTCATTTAAAACATTCTCTTAAATTTGATTTGATAAATACAGACGTATCAAATATAGGACTTTTCGATCATTTCAAAGTTTCTCCTCTTCATTTCATAATATGGGCATTATATTATATCGAGCCCTAATAACGCGTCGACTAAATCCATTTGTGCGAGCACATCTCGTATCTTTACATGCTATAACTGAAATATCGTATTCTGATCTAACATCGAAATATCGAATTTTAACGAACTCATCATGTCCAAAAATTTATGAAATTTTCTCACAATTTCTAAACCCAAAATATCCGCTCCAAAACTTTAATTCCCAAATAATATCAACAAAATTCCACGCCAAATAACACAATAATTTGCCCAAAAAAATTCACCACTCAACCAAAATTAAATCCAACAAATTCCAATTTTCAACCAAATCAGATAAATCCAAAAATCAGAATTTTATCAACCTGTAACACTGTTTTTCAACCTGTCCGAAATAGATTTTCAGGCAATCGTGGCTCTTCCTTCCTCGGACGACGGCTAAGCTGGGCACGGAAGAGCCGACAGTGGCGGGTAGATATCGTCATCGGCTGAGCAGTCGACGGTTGGCAGAGACCCGTCGTGGAATCGCAGGAGAACAGAGACAGTGATTTTAGCGGTGGCGGAACTCTTGCGATGTCAGACGTTGTGAGAAGCTCTTCTCTTCGGCAACGGCGACTGACGGTAGCAGACAACTGAGTTCTTCGCTTCTCCGTTGCGGAGTTCTTCGTTGCTGAACGCAGGGGCGACGTAGCAGCAAAGAAAAGAATTTACTTTTCTCTTTTTTTTTAAAATTTTTTTTTTCCGAAATACAATTTTTCACACAAAAAAGTTGTAAATTGAATCATGTTCGATCTAAGTACTAAAACTCTAACTCCGCTTGATATCAATTGTTGGAAAATTGATACAGAGAATTTCACTTGGGCTCTGATACCAATTGTTGATAATCGAACGCGAAACGGAAAAAGAAAACTACGAAATCAGGGACACCAAGATTTACGTGGAAAACCTTAACGGAAAAAAATCACTGGCAGAGAAAAAATTCACTAATTGGAAATTAAAGTACAATGAGTTTTGCAAATAAAACATCAATATATAGAAAAAATAAATAACCCTAATATTAGATATGGGTCTGATCCGACCCAACTAAAACTCGGGTGACTCCAATCCCTAGCGCTCCCAAATATTCAATAGTGAATATGGCAACTCGTTTTGTTTTGGGCCAGAATGGCGCGAGGTTGGAGCCAACTGGTAAGGACCTAATACGGAGCAGGAGAGGGCACAATTTCGCATTTTGGAATAAAATGTAAAAGCAAAACTGCGTGTCCGCCATTGATATCATTTAGCGAGATGAGTTTTAAGGTGGGTACGAGGAAAAGAATCTTTTGAGCAAGCACAAAAGATAAGAAGCTGTTGCTGGGGCTAATTTGGTGCTATGCTTATTCTGAAACGACGTTTGAAGAAGCAAACAATCAATCAACATCACCAAGATGAGCACGAATGTATTCGACTTCACCCAGAGAAACAGAAAACGCAGAGAGTAACAAATAACCTTCTATAAAATTCAAGGATTCTTCACCCATCTCGAGTAAGAAATCTCTGAATTGGGAGGCATTCTAGAATCGAATGTCGAGCCAATACCAAACCTCTCTCCCGTTGACCAAGCTGCATCACGGAAGGTCGAGGTATACGATCCAGCGAGAATCTCTAAAACAATATTTCAGAGAGCATGATCTGGACGGCGACGGTCGACTCAGCATCAATGAACTAAAGAGAGCCTTCGGATCCCTCGGAGCCTTCTTTCCCTTATACAGAGCATACGCTGGACGTTTCTGCGCCGATTCAGATGGGGATGGGTACATCAGCGAAGATGAACTGGACAAACTCGTCGATTATGCTGAGAAATGCCATTTTAATATCATTTAGACGGGAGTCTAACTAAACGTAAGCTGTGCGTGCATGCTCTGTACCAAATATAATGTTATGAATAAATAAGATCACTTTATGATCAGCCTCCCTTTTAATTGAAACTTGATATTACTAGGACAAGATTGAAACTTACTGAAAATTTTCAAGTGGGTCAAGATTGATTTGATCTCATGTTTGTCATTTTGTCACACGACCGATCGGAAGAGCAAAAAGTCGTAGTTTTGCCGTCTGCATCGCCTCTATCTGACCAAAATTCCGTTCATCACAGAGTATCCAGGATAACTTTGAGAAACTGATCCGATTTGAGAGTATTAAGACAGATAAAGTTCACTCCTTCAGTAATCTAAACCTAATAATTGCTCCATCCTAATCAGTTCATCTCGTTGGGTAATCTCTAAATGATTTGCTTTTCATATCCATTACACTCAGTAGTCTCTTAACTCAGTTCATCGATCTGCATAGGCATTTCATATTTTATCTCATGTTTACCTTCTGATAACTCATCCCCAATCAGTGAGTTTTCAATGCCTTGATCATTAGGGCTTCAAATTGAAACTTCAGCACTTGTTTCCCCGAAAACACTCTGTGGATTACCATAATTTGACCAAGAAATTGGGTTAAGTATCTTCCATGGATGAACTCGCGAGGCTTTCTTGAGCGGACTTGCATTTATTTTTATTAGTTTTTCTTGAGCCAGCAGCGGCGAGATTAGTAGCCCATTTCACCTCCGAGAGATTAGCTGCTATCTTAGCTCGGTCAAGCAAATCACTCCTCACAACCCTTGTATGCACTGTCTAGTGTTGAGAATCGAACGCGAAACGAAAAAAGAAAACTGCGGAAGCAGGGACACCAAGATTTACGTGAAAAACCCTAATGGGAAAAAAACCATGGACAGAGGAGAAATCACTATGAAGGAAATCAAGGTACAATGAGTTTTGCGACTCAAGCATCAATATATAGAGAAACTAAATAACCCTAATATTGGATATGGGCCCAATCTAGCCCAACTAGAATTCGGGTCACACCGAACTCTAACAATCTCCACCTTGACACGAATTCCACCTGAGAGATCCAATACAAGCTTCACGGCCCACCCCAAAACGAATCCAGAACACTGAACTCTAACAATCTCCATCTTCAAAGAAATTCCAATATAAGACGAATTGCAAAACTCCAACGAAAAATAACCTCCTCTCCACAAAGGCCCCTGATGGGCCAACTCAAAACCTGGTACGGATCAAGTTTAAGTCCCGCTTAAACTTGAGAGACACACTCGGAAAGAAATCACATCTTCTCAATTGTACCACCGAATTATCAGAGATGTCGCAACGAACTGCATGTGAATATGTTGAATCTATACTCTCGAACACATTCAATGCGTAACCCACTGTAGATGTTTCACTATATCGCCGTAGAGCTTTACCATTTCCCTTGGTTTTGCTTTTGACGATACCTCTCTGACGTGAAATTGTAACTGACACTGGTGACGATGTGGTGACTGCATCACGCTGAACATCTGTAATAGGCTGACATATCGGCTCTGATGTGGATTCAGAACCCAACTTGAACTTCACCTGAGAACCTGACTTCCTCTGAGTCTTCTCCAACAAACCTTTTGAAGGTGAATTCACAAACTTTGGAGCCTGATTACCCATCACCGTAGAACCCTGTAATACATACAAATTTGCAGAGCTTCTGTGTCCCTTTAACTTGACGAGAGCACCCCTACTGATCTTTATACCTCCACCTACAGCACTGTACTTGTACCATTTCGAATCTAGAGTACTTAACGAGATCAGATTCTTCTTTAACTAGGGAACATGTCGCACGCTACCCAGTGTCCTCACAACTCCATTAAACATTCTGATTCTGACGGTACCAATACCAGCTATCTTGCAAGGTGTTTTATTGCCCATTAGCACAACACCTCCTAAAACGGCCTCATATGTCGTAAACCAATCTCGATTGTAGCACATATGAAACGAACACGCTGAATCCAGAATCCACTCCTTGTTTGGCTTTGAGTTTCCCTCTGACACTATTAAAAATCTCCATCACTATAGTCTTCATCTTGTGTGACAACTACTGCACCGGACGTCATCGATTGTTTTCCTAGCTCTCTTTAACTCATTCTGTAATTTACGGCACTCGGCTTTGATGTGCCCCCTTCCATGGCAGAAGTAACAGGTTCTATCTCGGTTCCTTGACTTTGACCGGCCTTTTGAACTCTGAACATTATCACTGCCTTTATTGTTTGAATCTCTTGTTCTACCCCAAACGACGAATCCCTCACCTCGAGACTCGAATTCCTTAACAAGCTGCTTTATCTTTTCCTTTAATAACAAAGAACCATAAACCTCTTCTAGAGTTAGACTGTCTCTACTGTACAAGATCGTATATCTGAAAGAACTATATGAAGCAGGCAACGAGCATAACAGAATCAACCCCAAATCCTCCTTATCGTACTTGCATCCCATAGTCTTCAAATCTGAAACTAACTCTTTGAATGCAGCTAAGTGCTCTATAATAGAGGCTCCTTTCAATAACTGATGAGAATATAACCGCTACTTCAAATACAGCTTACTCGTCAGGGTTTTCTTCATACACAACTGCTCCAATCTGAACCATAAATCAGCGGCAGACTTCTCGTTCAAAACATCCTGTAAAATCTGATTTGATAAATGCAGACGTATCAATGATAGGGTTTTCCGATCCTTTCGAAGTTTCTCCTCTTCACTCCATAACGTGGACATTTTATCGAGCCCTAATAACGCATCGTCTAAATCCATATGTGCGAGCACATCTCACATCTTCATTTGCCATACTGAAACCTCGTATTCCGATCCAACAACAGAATACCGAATTTCATTGAACTCATCCTGCCCAAAAATTTCAGAAATTTTCACACAATTTCTGATCAAAAAAATATCCGCCACCACAAATTTGACTCCAAATAATTTCTAAAATTTAACCAAAAAATTTCCAAAATCAGCAAATATTTGCAAAACCTATTAGCCGATCTCTGCTGCTGCGTTCGGAGCAGCGACCGCAAACCGGCGGACTACGGCTGGCAGGAGAACAGGCGACGAGGAGCGGCAGCTGAGTGACGGACAACAGCAGCAGCCGGCGACTTCGATTTGCAGTGCGGGAGGATGAGGCGACGCTGGACAGAGGCCGACGACGGATGGTTGCAGGCGACGGACGGCAGCGGATTGGATGAGGCGGCCGGCGACTTTGTCTTCTTCGCTGGATGAACGACGGCTGCAGTGGCGCTGTTCTGTTCTTTGGCGACCAGCGACGGTGAGTTCGTCGGTGGGTTCTGACCGGAGGTCGCCGACGGTAGCGGTCGACGGACGCGTCTTCTTCTTCGGCAGCGGCAACGGACTACAGCAAAGAGAGACTCCTCTCTGTTCTTCTAGGCAGGGGCGACGCACCAGGGAACGAAAAATCTAATTTTTTCTCTTTTTTTTTTTTTTTTTTTCTTTCCAACAATTTACAATTTTTCTCACAAAAATTGTAAACCCCAATTTCGTTCGATCCGAGTACGAAAATTCTAACTCCGCTCAGATATTAATTGTTGAAAATTGATATAGAGAATTTCATCTGGACTCTGATACCAATTGTTGAGAATTAGTATAGAGAAGCTCAACCTTAGCTCTGATACCAATTGTTGATAATCGAACGCGAAATGAAAAAAGAAAACTGCGGAAACATGGACACCAAGATTTACGTGGAAAACCCTAACGGAAAAAAAAAACCACGGGTAGAGGAGAAATCACTATGAAGGAAATCAAAGTACAATAAGTTTGCGACTCAAACATCAATATATAGAGAAACTAAATAACCCTAATATTGGATATGAGCTCAATCTGGCCCAATTAGAATTCGGGTCACACCGAACTCTAACAATTTCTACCTTGACACGAATTCCACCTGAGAGATCCAATGCAGGCTTCACGGCCCACCCCAAAACGAATCTAGAACAATGAACTCTAACACATTTCACCTCCGAGAGATTAGCTGCTATCTTAGCTCGGTCAAGCGAATCACTCCTCACAACCCTTGTATGCACTGTCCAGTGTGCTCACCACCCTTGATCGGAGCTGCAGGTGGATTAATAACTCATCGCCTACAAGTCGTGTTTTTTTTTCTTGGCTTATTCCAGGCTTTTCAAAGAAAGCCTTATCTGGTCCAACTGCTCCAAAATCTCTTCAGCAAATAGGTCGAAAGTGGGAGATAAAGACCAGGCCTAGTTATGGTTGAGCTAAGCCTGACCAAGCTGAAATTTTCATTTCTGACTCTCATGATCAACCAATGGCCTCAACTCGATTTGCATGTGGACCCATCTCTCTCTCTCTCTCTCTCTCTCTCTCTTTGAACTTTCTTTATGCTTTTAAGACTCTTTTTGAGATTGAATTGGCCTGCAACTTCACTTGGGATAACACGATCCTTCATGGTTCTTTATCATGATTAAAAGTTCTCTCCTTGAGCCAAACATCCCTCACCTTTCTCTTTGTGTGGGGCTGGTTCATGGGTTCAAAAAGCATCGCATTTTTGTAATCCCAATGCAGCTGATTAATAAATATCATTGCGCTCTTGATGCTCGATTCTTCTTTAAGTTAGTATCAAATCAAACCACTAACTTCCCCATATGAATAGAGCAGTTTCAACCTTTTTCTTTTTGTGTTTACAACTTGTTTGTCGAAATGACGCAGAGACACTTTTGAGCTGAAAATCATACCACCTGACGACTCCAGGCTTTTGAAAAACGTCAAAATTTGAATGAGTGCATTGCGATTATTGTTATCGCTCATTGTGGTACTTTTGGGTACTTTTTTATGAATTCTGTGGCCACTATTTTAGTTGACCAATTGCTCTTCAGATCTTTCCCTGTATACTCACAATTATTTAAGGCTCTGCTTTTTGAATCGTCCTTTTTCTTCTGAGGACAGAGAACTCACCCTTTTTAGGATACTATATTTACTCCCTTACCCGTTCAGTTCTGAGTTATTTTTGCAGGCATGTGACTTTTCGAGTAGCTGGAAGATGAACCCTTTTTCTTCAGAGATTAAGATCTTGATAAACTCTAGCTCTTTTATAATGATTTGGTGGGATTTTTATTTTGTGGCCTTAAATGCTTGACATTGATGGAACACAGAAATGTTCTGCATTGCCATTGTTTTAGAATCTTTTAGTATAATGACTACACGTGTTTGTTCAATCTAGGATCTAGTTTAGGTTGAATCGAACATGCTAATATAGCATTCAAGAAATGCCCACGAACACAAATATTAAATACATCCCCCTTTACAGTCCTCTCTTTTTCTCTCTCTCTCTCTCTCTCTTTTTCTCTCTCTATACTCACTAAGGTATCGACCAGGCTATTAGGAACATTTTAATCAGCACTTTTGATTTCCCCTAAAAATTTATTGCATATGCAAGTATAAGGTCATTAATTGCTATGACTTCTACCATGACAATGAAATTTTCCAGAGTTTTGGGATGTCAAAATGCAATACCCATGAAAGTATTTCTTAAACATGAGAAACACATCTCTTATATGAGTTTAGATCTTTCCAACTCAATCAATACGATCTTGTTCTGTGTATATTTATACAACTGCCAGATGAAGTGGGATAAGAAAAATATGATCTTTCTACCTGCTCTTAGCATTTGAGTTTTTCTTCTTTAGCAATCGAGTTCTTACAATGAGCAATTGCAGCTTGGATTGCCGCCTGTAACTCTTCCATGGTGCTGTCACTGGTTGAAGAAGGAAGTGCAGGTGTGGCAACCAGAAGACCGCTGTTTGATGGAGATGTTCTCATGGATGCCGGAGCTGAAAATTCTCCTCTTCTTCCTCTCCAATCCTGCTTACTTTTTAAATCCAAATTGCCTGAGAAGGAAAATGGCTGTCTTCTGAGCTGCATGTTGTCTTTCCTCCCTGCGAAGAAAAGCAATGGCCGTACCATTCTTGCATACCTCTTGAGGACATTACTGACATCAAATTTCAGCTTCCTCTTGTAATTCTCTTTCTCTTCCTGCTCTGCTACAAGTTCACTCTCTCTTCGCCATTTTGTCAATCTGAACAACGAGAAAGGTCTGGACTTTGTTCTTCGCCTTGTTTCGTTGTAGTTGCTTTCATGGTGCTTGCTCTTACTGTTGCTGTTTTTTGCTGTGCTGCTTGAATTGGAGGCTTCTGTGCTGGCTTCCTTGTCTGACATTAAATCTCGGATTGGGAGAGTAAAGCTGTCGAGAGAATTGGTGGAGGAGCGAGGAGAGACTGGGAGATGAGAGAGAAGATGAAGAGGAAGCAAGTGGCCATGGAAGAAAATATCATCTGCGGGAGATAAATCAATGGCGAAAGAAGGTGGTGCTTTGGCTTTATCAGAGGAGACTGCAGTGGAGGAAGAATGAAGAGAGATTGTGAAGGAAAATTCATGGGAAGGAGAAGAGGAAGCCGATGGAGGCGATGTCGCTGACTGTGATTGCTTTGAAGGTTGGTTTTCTCTTCCTCCACCTTCTTGAAAGTTTTCTTCTCCTCCTTCAACTCTGGTTTCTGTCTTCTGAGGCTGAAGGGTGGCCATTAAGATTATCTTTGCAGACCAATATCCCTCGAATTCACCCAAAATCTCTGTTCGAAATATTTGGCTCTAAGGATACTACCTAACACTTGTAGGGAGGGATGAGTGGATCAGAAAGCAGAGGAAGGAGAGAGAGAGAGAGAGAGATCTTATTTGTTGTCTATCAGAAAATAAAGCTCAGAATGTCTCTTGTGCAAATAATATAAGATATTATTTACTCATGCACAATTATTCAGGTCGTTTGGCAGTACAGAAGAGGATGGTAAATTTAGGTGTATGTGGTCAAGAAAAGGGTGGGTCCCCGTCAAATCTACCAGCTATTTAGACATCTGATTTGGAAAACCACAATGCAAAGCTCCAAAATTGCCAATAAAAATGCTCCATTCCTCTTCCAGACGTACTTCATTTTGGGCATTTGTCTTTGTACCCCTTCCCAGAAAATGTCACCCCAGGAATCTTTCAACCATTTCTTAGTAATTTCCGGCCAAGCACCCACGTCGGGCAACGCGTCATTTGCCATGGGACACAACAAACAAGTAATACATTAGATTTTCCTTGACGATCATCATCCTGGTCACTAGGACCATTATCAATGATATCCGTCATCATTTTGTTGTTGACTCCAAAGTGATAATAACTAGGGTTTTACCACCACATTTCATCTCTGTCTGAATTTGAATTTAGTTTCCTTTTTGTTTCGGTATCCAATTGAAAATTGGACAAGTGTTTTTATATAGTTGGGATGATGTATTTGGATGCATGTCAAATAGAATATAGTAAGCCATAATGTTAATATAACAATGATTAAGAAAGACAGAGACCCTCAAAAATGGGAAATATGGTACGAAGAGCCTTATTTTATTAGAGCCGTCGAAATACATGAATGGAGACTCAATTAATTGTACCAGAGAGAGAGAGAGAGAGAGAGAGTGAAGGTTGGATTAAGATGGATGGAGTAAAAAGGAA
Organism: Begonia loranthoides; assembly: GCA_022433065.1. NCBI lineage: Eukaryota > Viridiplantae > Streptophyta > Magnoliopsida > Cucurbitales > Begoniaceae > Begonia > Begonia loranthoides. The sequence continues at coordinate 27,669,747 of CM039479.1, read as the reverse complement.
AACCCAAGTCGAGAAGAGGCGAGGTACGTACAACACATAGTTTGGAGGGGGATGGGTGGGACCCAGACGCACGTGTGGGATGTGGTCCACGGGGGTTACAGCGAAGAGGAATTTTGTTGGGAGAGTGCAAAGGTCAACATCTCAATCATGGAGGCATTATTATTATTATTGTTTGGGTGGTGGGAACTGGCTTGGCTTATCTTCACCACTCAAAATAAAAGGAGGATGCGTCGCTTACATTGTTCTTATGCATACAAATCATGGCGGCGTAAAACAAAGATTTCGTGCCCAACCCAGATAAGATGGACTGCTCCTGAGACACACAGATCTCTCCCACCCCTTGAGCCACCCGGTGTTGGGGTAGGAGAAAACGTAGTGTCAAACTAATGCCTCTCCTCTGTGGCCTCTCTCTTTCTCTGCTTTGGGAAGAGAGAGTCTGAAAGCTATTCCAACTTTATGAAACGAAGTCCATTTGATGTTGATGGGGACCCTAATATCTTTATCACAGGTTGGTCACCCACCTTCACTCCCGAAAACACCTGATTAAAACTAGCCATCAGAATTAAAAATAATAACATCTTTGATTCCCTCCTCCTCCTTGTGCTTTCCAGTCATCTACCAATTACTTTACCTTTAAAATTAAATACCCCTTTTTCTTCCCATTCTACTACTCTACACAACACTGTAGTGTGAATGTGGAGGATTGAACAATTCACAAAATATCTCTTCCTTCCACCACCCTCCCTATCATATCTACTAAGAAGTTGATTTGGTATTGAATAGTCAAAGGCAGAAACACGATCAATTCTCTTTGCATATCTCAACAAAGAAAATCCAACAACAAAACAATAAGACGTCTCTATAATTTGAACTAGCATTCACGTGCAAATTTGGCTTTTATTCACGTACAACCTAACAATGTCAATGAGATATATGGGATGCGTCATGTGTTGTGTGACCACAGCTGTGCGAGTGGGCACTCAGAAGCATTCAACCCAAGCAAACTCAGTACCATAAGAAAACCCCTAATAAGAACAAAATCTGTAGTACAATAATAATTAAAACCAATTTCCTTAAATATTGTGAATGGAAAAGAGACGTAAAGCAACAAAATTCTAATTGCAAACAGATAAGGATTGGGTTGCGTTTACATTGGAGCCTAAGAAGACCAGGAAGAAAAATCGAATATTCTCCTTTTCAAAGTGGAAAACATTGAGTGCCAAATGTCAATTGATGTAATATTATATGAACAATTCATCTAGAGAGTTGAACACACATTTTTATCTAATAGAAGTCTAATAAAACAAGTCTTTTACAGTGAAAAGGGCTTTCACACAGCCCCGTAAACAGGTAAGAACCCAGGAGAGAATGAGATCAATCAAGAAAAGAATTAATTACCTCTGCAAGATTGTATTGCACTGGCTAGTTCCTCCAAACACCCAAACGACTATTAAGGGAGTTGCGTGGATATGGCTTTTGGGTTAGCAAACAGAATTATAAACAAACCAAGCAGCTTGACCTTGAGACCATCTGCTTGAAAAGATTGGAAACAGTAGAGTGCTATATCAAAGGGTCCTGAAAAAATCATGAATAGATCCGATGGTTCAAAATTCCCAATGAGAAATTGATGAGGATCTTAAATTATAAGGCAGCTCATTTCCACCTCCTTTCTATGATCGACCCCAGAACAATTGTTAGTGCTCTAAATGAAATTTTAGTTCACAATAATAGGCTAGTCACTTCCACTGCTGTGTCTATCTGCAAAAAATTCAATAAGAATGAAATTAATAGGAATCATGTGTTCTAAAACACAATCAACGAAATGTTTATCAAGCATCAACATGCACACCGGCAATCCTCATATGTGTTCCACAAGTCAAAATGAATGCTGAAATCTTTTATGGCTAGTTTTAAATTTTCAGACACATCACAGGCACTCCCCTGAAACGCTCCCCATAGTTGTTGATAATTTTTTGTAATTTAATTAGTTGCGGCCTAATTTAAATATAAACAAAAAAAAAACAAGTGAAACTTAGAAAAAAATAACGCAGATATACCCCTTGACATTTACAACAACTACTCTAATTAGTTCTATCCAAAACCCAACTCAATGATGAGAACTGTTGACCGTCTTTCTCCACAGCACGTGGTCAGTTGCTGTTGGTGCTCACCACTGGCACTGACGCTCATAGAATACCATCATTTTCTCTGAAGATTGTTTCTATGTCATCTGTATTCTGAAATTGTGTATTTGGATTGCTACTGGACTCATTTGTTTTGGATGCTACAAAGCCTAACCTATATGCATGTCGGATATATATATATATATATATATATATATAGAGAGAGAGAGAGAGAGAGAGAGAGAGAGATGAAACACCTCCTGATGGTCTCTTTCCTTCCATGGCTTCTTTTTTCTCCTGGCAACTCATGCATAGGAAAGGGCCATCCCAAGGACGCATTTTTCCTCTCTTAGATGTGCCAGCATGTATTGAAATACCCTCTCTAGGTTTGATCTCTACTTGGCAAACTGCACACATAAACAACTTGAACATGTTGCAGAGAGGATATTTCGTGTCTAACCTGCATCCCCAACAAGAAAGCCTTTCATCAACATGTACAGTAGCTTACTATATAATAAGTCGCAAAAACCAAAGGCACCCTCAACAAGAATAACCATAAGAGTCAAATTTTGCATTATATTAATCTGAAGATCACTGTAACCATGATAGCTGATACAAATATCTGTCAAAGTACGAACCTCTCTGATAGCATAGCAGACCCTTCCTCAAACAATTCCTCGACTATATCAGGCTCAATATATTCTTTGTCAACATTAGATGATGATTCGGAAGGCTTTTTGCGGAACATGGATTTAAATACTCCTTTAACTGGCTTCTTTGTTGGTGGTAAAGGAGGAGCTAGTTTATCATGAGATACTATGTCAATGACAATGCATGTAGTATCATCTCGAAGTCCCTTAGCTTGTAAAGCTTCCTGTGTACGGAAGGAATATACCAAAGAGTTAATTGTAGTCCACCAGGTTAAATACTTGCAACCATGAATTGCGAATAAAAATAGTTGGTTCTCATTTTCAACAACCACACCTTGACTATTTGCGCAGCAGCAGCTTCTGCAGGAAGTCCACGACAGCAATCAAAAGCCATTTCTGCTGACAAAGAATCCCAAACACCATCACTTGAGAGAATGACCCTACCACCAGCAGTAGACAGCTGCAGAAATTACTTGAAATATAAATGAGGAAATATAAGAAACTAGAGGAAGGCTAATAACAATGGGTGGCAGGAGAATTTTAAATAGACCACCTGAAAGATTAAAAATCAAAATTCCAAGATGGAAAAGGAAAAAAAAGACGTTGCAAGAATGATCAATATGGTTCTTTAAACAAAAATGGAACACGAAGGTATTCACAAAAAAAAAAAAAGAAAAATTCAAACAACCCCAATTAAGTTGACACTGATTAAAAGCTCTGTTCAAAAGAATACACCACATTGTTTAGTTATATAATTTGATGGACCCAACTCTCAGTTTGATATGCAGAGTATCATCCCCAGACAAAACCAAATATGTTCAGCTGACAAAAGGAGGCAAGCATATAAAACTCAAAGGGAGAAATGTGTACAGCTGACAAAAATGGCCAATCTACCTTCACTTGCTTCACATATGGCACTGGAACAATGTATTCACCAACATCCATATCACCAATAGACCGTGAAAGGCATAAACCGCCAGGCCAACACCTCAAAGGGCCAATCTACAGAAAAAGAACACAAATTAAACATCATTCAAGGGGCTGCTAAAATGGCACATGACCAAAATAATTGGAAAGATAGATAAGAAGTACAAAAAAAACAATAACTCTTCATTGAAGATTGTAATGATAATGAAAAGTAATTTTTTGGCAGCACTGGTAACGCTGCTATATGAGGATTTATAACCCATAAGTTATGTATCAAATTCTTCAAGTTTTGGTAACTAGTAATTTCCTTTTTTCATTCTTTTTTTTCTTTATTTGTTGGGGACTTTTATATTGCATTTTAATGTGTCTCACAATCCGAAATAATTAGGGGAGGGTAATTTATTTTTTGTATCTAGAACAAACAGGTTCAATTCAAGAGATGAGAGAATTAAGGATACCCACCAGAAAGGCTAATCCAATCCATAATGATGTACCTGCATTGTTCCCAGAGATTTTATGGGTAATTTGCTTCCATGCTGCAAACAGTTAAATCTGAACTAAACCCTGCCACTCTTCTTTCTTTCCTTGTGGCCAGAAAGCACACCAAGGGGAACATACCTATTCCTTTCAAGAATAGCTTCCTCTTATCGAAAAGAATGGTCAAAAGAAGACACAATTGGCCATCCTTCTCATCCCCATTAAAACTAAAGTAGAGTGCGGTGAAACAATTTCGTCGTTCAGTCGAAAGAGACAGGTTAGCAGCAATAACTCGAGCAGTGAAACAGAAGCAAAAGAATGCATCTATTGACTTGATCTAATATATTTCTCTATTTATTATTATTAAGAAAAGAAAAGATGAAAAGTAAACCCGCAGATGAGATAAAGGCAGATGTCGGGCCTCTGCTTTTCTTTTCATTAATGAAAGAAATCTGCCAATTATTTATTACTAACTCAAGACAAAAAATGAGTATAATTTAGGCCCTTGCCTCTTTGTTCTAAAAAAGACGTGGGTGGCATCAAGACTAGGGTGTCAGTTAGAAAGGTTCAACCAATGTTCGTTCAAATCAAGCAACATTCTTATTTAAGGAGAGGAAGGAGGGTTTTCTAAGAAGGGCTTCGACAACGAATTGAAGCGGAGAAGCCTCCACCCACCTACAAAAACATATTTTGAAACCCTTTTATTTGTCCCAGCTGTCTCCAAAGGAAACTTTCAATTTTAAGGGCAACAAGGTGATCCACGGGAAAAGACTGGGACTGGCTAAAAGGAAAGAAAAGGCGGACCCTAATCCCATAGTAAGAGAACACGCTCAGAAAAGAGGTTGACAGAGACTGATAACCCTCTTTGTACCTGCCTGCAAAGTCACTGCAATTGGTTCGGTTGGATCAACATAGAAGCACTTTAGATTTGTTTACACAAGTTATTCAAATCAAGTGGATTACCACAGGTTTACCAAAAAAGAACACTTCCAATGGAGGTAGGGAGAGAGTACTTTTTTGTACACCCATCATTCGTATAGCTGACTACAGGTAAGACCCCTATAATTTAACTTTAATAGACAAGACTCTATTTAATAGAAACTAAACTGGTTTTAGCAAAGAAATGCTCACTGCTTATAGAATTGGTGAAACTCTTGACTGTTACCCCATTATTCCTTTGTAGAACTTATGGCCCTCGTGGTAGCTCAATATTCAAGGAAGAATGTACTACTAATATATAGGCTACAGATTTGTAGCTCGATATTCAAGGAAGAATGTGCTACTAATATATAGGCTACAGATTTGTAGCTCGATATTCAAGGAATAATGTGCTACTAATATATAGGCTGCATATGAACTATAATATGACATTGATTGCAGATGGACATGAAATTTGATCTTTTTAGAAAGCTTCTCCACGGTCCACAAAATGCGTCAACCTCGGGATTGCTTTACTCCTAACCCCACAAGGTTCCAAGACGGAGCTTAACCAGAATCTTAGTTAAGAACGGCAATGATATTCGTTTCACACGACACACGATTTCAGAGATAGTTTCATTCGATGTCATGATGGAGGACATAGCTTATGACCATTGGCTTTGATCATGCCACTTGGCATTGGATTAGGACATTGCACAATGATCCGAACACTTTGGAACATCTCTTCATTTTTTCACCGCCTCTATGCGAATGCGGAAAACTATATGAGTCCTTACTTTTATCTCTCTCTTGCCCTGACATAATTTGGGGCTATCAGTTCCGTTCTGTTTTATCTCTCTATTTCTTCTTTTTTACCTAACTTCAAAATCTTTTATGTTTGGTCATGCAAACATGGGAAACCTAGCTTCCCTCCTTATGAAGTGCATTTATCATATCAGCTCCCCGAGTCACCAGAAAGAGGGTGAAAAGCCAATTTTTTTTTTTTTTTTTAAATACGAGCTATACTTTAGAATTGAGTTTCAAAAATACCATCAATTTCGTTTTAATATTATATTTGATTCTAATATATATGTAATAAAGTCATATGTTTAACCAGAAATTGCTAAAAATTTAAATTTCAAAAAACAATTTACTTATCCAAAAAATGCAAGTCATTTGTAAAAATGTACCTCTGCACCACCACCAGTATTGAGCCGACCTACCTCACCTCCACTAGCAATGATACGGTCCCTCCTATCAAAAAGAAATGCAAAAACCCGTAAATAAAAAGAAAAGCCCATTAAATTGAGGAGTAAGTAAATTACATTAGCCAGTGATAACTTACTCTTCTTCATTACTTTCAAGTCTATGGTCTGCTGACAAATAATATATACCACCTTCAGCAGGTTCAAGAAGGCAACGAGAATCCCCAACAGATGCAACAGTTATGACCCATCCTTCTATAATCACAAAAGTGACAGTGGTCCCAGATGTTCGTGCTGAAAAATGTGGTCATTCAGTACATAAAATCATTCAGCTTTAAAAGTAAAATCAGTCAGGATAATTAAACTCAAAATATTCTGAGTACAAAATTACATTAGAATGTAATGCCTCAAAGGTGATCAAACTACATGAAATTTTCAAAAGTACTGATAACAATTAATTACAAAAACATGTTTCCTGCAAAAGACTAAGATGATGGAACTTCTATCTCTATATAAACGATTTTTTGGTTACATCAGAGTAACTATATATCAATTGTCTAAATGAGTTCTACAAAACTATACATAAACAGACTGGCTCCAAGCTAGAGCTGATGTTTGAATAGGACACAACCAATTGTTCTATTTGGTCTCCAAATACTACGGAATACATAGTTCCATGAGTATTCATGGTTATGCTGATTTCTATCCCTAAAGTAAAGTGGTAAATAGACATATACTCATCCCTTTTTCCAAAAGGTGAAAAATATGATAACACCTGTCGACAATTAAATTTATATGAGTAAAAACTAACCTTTCTCCTGAAAATCTTTATCTGTTTTTACAAAGCCTGCAACTAAAGCCCTAGGTAATGCCGCAACCCACTCATCTCTGTTGAGATCAGAAGGAATAGCAGCAAGAATGTTGTTAAAGAGATTTTCCTTGGAGTAAATAGCAGCTCCAGACCCATTGTGTCCGTCAAATAGCTGTTGAACACGACCCATTAGCAGAGATAGTACTATATTCCACAATCAAAACAATTCCTGTACTTAGTTTACAAATGTTATACATCCATCCAAATTCATCAGCCAAATCGCGGACTGAAACCAGTCTCTTCATAAATTCTCCATTTTGAATGTAAATAAATCAGAGGTAAAACAATGAAGAATCAAATAAAAGAAAAAAAATTAATAACCAACAAATAAAAAGCGGTGAAAATAATTTGCAAACATTAATGAAAATATTTGAATAAATTGTACTGGACACACGACAAAGTTTTGACCTGTGATTATCCAGAGGGATAATTAATTTATATTTAGATGTGTACACAATCAAATTTCTACACAAAAGATCAACTATGATTTCTATCACTAATCCGGTTAAATCCACTATCACGAGAGGGAAGAGTTTTTAATTAGACTGAGTTAAATAATTCAGTAAGAATATTGTAAGGACATCAAAGCAATTTTAAAGATCATTTTCTGAAACTGGACAGTTGCTTGAAGCAAAAACAACCAATCACATTGGTTCACAAGCATTACTAAATTTATTGCACACCTACCACTTAAATCTCGCACAGTTGTACTAAAAATCTAATCCCACAACCATAATCAATTCCTCTATACAGAAAGGTTTTTAAGTCTTTCCCGTGTTAGAAGATTTAAGTTGAAAGAACCATTTAACATTCTGCAATAGAACAACATAACAGCAATAAAGATTCCTTCATCATACAGGTCAAAACATACCCCGAAAACAGAATAAGTAGAGACTCCATCGCCAACCACTCTCTCACATTCTGACTTTAGCAACGTATAATCTTCCCCTTTTTTACTCTGACCAGCCTGGCCGTGTAGAATTTCTGGTCTCTCGATCTTCTCACTAGCCAATTCACGTCTAAGCAAAACTGAGAGAGGGACGGTATGATGCTCACCCCTTGTGGACATTGCGCTCCGTCCCTTCAAATAACAATCGCCCTAATTCTCAATAGCCCCTTTCAGATCAAAACTTACGCAAGTCAACTCTAATCCTCCATAAAAATGCCTGAAAAAAAAACAACAAATACACAATAAAATACCTCAGCTGCGTAGAATTTCCGCAAGTAGGCAACACCTTGGGATCAAAAAACGTAGATTAATACGAACTGACAACAATGGCAGCAACGACTTATGACATCTTTGATGCCAGTCTCATATACACAAACAATTTCCATTCACGCCAGAAATTCACAACGAGAACAATAGCTGACAGAGAATTTGCGGAATGTAACAAAAATCATAAATCACGGATTGATCCACAATAAAATGTCTGAAATAAATCGAAATCAATAAATCATCTCCAACATATAAGAGCATCATCATCTCAGACAATCTGCATCAGGTAAAAAAAAAAGACGGAAGGAGAAAGAACGCAAATGAAATTTTACAGGGAAAGTGAACGAAAATTACGGCAATCGATCAAGCAACGGAATGACGGATTAGCATAAATCAAAACAGAACGCTTCAATCGAGAATCGAGGATCCCAAGGTCAGCAAGAGTTGCAACGTCCTAGAAAAAACACAAAGGAAGAAAGGGGAGAGGGAGGGAGGGAGAGAGAGACAGCGCAAAAGAAGGTGCTCCTTTTCTCTGTATCTGTGATTTTTAATTATTTTTTTTCTTCCGGTTTCTGTTATCTTCTGACATGGCGAAGATAGATGCGGTTCGGTTCGGCGCTCCCCAGCCGTTTTGGCGCCGGCATCGCTGTCATTGCGCTTGCGGCGCCATGAAAACCGTCCAATTGCGATGACTTAAATGCTTCTCACGTTAAGAAAGCAGGCTTTCCTTGTTCGACGTGGCCCACCACTGCAGAAATTAGTGGACCCTACCCTCCGTTCATCTACTCTTTTTCTTTTACCACCTCCCCTCCAATCAGAATAAGCCACGCCCGACTTTCCTTTTTTAATTAATCTTTCAATTTTCCTCACAACCACCTTAATTAGAAATAGTAATAACCTTCAAATAATTTGTCGGGTCCGCACCATGTGGGCCCAGCGTGGGTCCTAATATCTCGGGGCACCGTTTTTTTCTTTTTTCCAACCTAATCTCTTTTCCTCCCAAGACCCGGAATTATCGGCGCGGGTTGGTTTCAATTACTCACTCTCAGTCACCGCGCATGTGTCCCACGCAGTGAGGGATGGAGGCTGATTAGTGATTAACCTCTATTGACTGAGCAAGCGTGGCGCGTGAAGCATGTCTCAATTAAGGAAGGAAATAAAGAATTAAGTTAAACAAAGGAGAAGAATGATTATTAGGTTAATTAAATTGGGCGAGTCAATTGATTAAGCGGCTGAAAAGCAGTGGCTGAGTCGGGACTGGGGGCTCGAACCACATCTGTACTGTACGCACAGCTGGAGTCAAGTCATCAGTGATGACAGCATTAGCAGCCAACCCACGTAATTTGGCTGGAATAGTTTGTTCATTGTTGTACCCCATCACACCATTTTACAATTTTGAAGGCTCTCAATGTCTATAATAATCGTTAAAAATATGTATTTGGGTTGCAATAGTACAGAATCAAATAATTAGAGGAGTAATTTAAGGCTGTTTTTATGGGTGCAGGTGCTAGAATTAGAGTACTTGACTAGAAAAGAAGGTTTGTGCCTTGTGGAGTGTAATTGAAATTCAAGTAAGAGCTAACGTGGGGAGCTTTGTTTTGGGCGGGGCAGGGAAGACCTTGACAAAATGCCCACTTTCTGGTCAAATGACCAGATCAGAATTACAAATAATTGTCCAACTGCAGGCCAATGATACCCAGTGCATTCTAGCTGTCTGCCTACAAGAAGAGAATGGGGAGAGAGAGCGTCAATGACTGACTTCCCATGGGAAACTCAATTGTCTTGAAAACATCTACAGAAATAGTGGCAGATTAATAAGCAAGGCCAAGTCTTCTTCTAATGAGCAACAACAAACAATGAGTGGACAGGTCTACATTGTGTTTGTCTTGTGAAACATTATATGTTTTATGAGTAATTATGTCCACCTCTCTGCATAGTTTTACGAGGTTGACATTAACATGTGAGAATTCAAATAGTAAAGAAACAAAGGACAATGACAGTACTTAGCAGGTTAAAAATCTGAACATTTTCAGTCAATACAAACAGGCTATGCTAATAGTTATGTGGTTAAAAACTGTGAAGAAAGCTTG